>CM070831.1:29130149-29556188 GCA_036326025.1 Chrosomus eos
AGACTCTCCCAACCCCTTTTCCACCAAGGCAGAGCTGGTGCTGGTTCGAGCCAGAGCCTAGTTTCAATTCGGTTCTTTGTTTTTCCACACGCAAAGCACCAGCTCCGAACCAGGAAAAGTGGTTCTTAAGTAACACCAAATCATTGCTGGTCTAGAACGGAGCCAAGTAAGAACCGCTTGCGTCAGGGGCTGGGGGCGGGGTTACCGTGACCAACAAGAAACTTGTGACCGCCATTTTTAAATAGCACTAGTCGAGCTAATAGCAGCTTGATTATTATATCCGTCTATGTAAGTTACGGCGAGCTGCACAAACGCGTTGGATTCCGATGTATTTTTGCAAACCCATGAGCGTCTATAGTAACGCAACGTCCGTTATTGTTGATTGCTTGTTCGAGATGCATCGGAGCGGCGCGGACCGATCGGACTGCGGGAGTGTTTGGAGATCATACGACTCCTTGTGCTTTTGGATCGCTTTCGCAGTGCGATCTCGAACAAGCCTGGTGTGTTTGTGTTTGGCGCTACCGCACTAGCGTTGCTGGGCAACATGAGACGTATGCAGTGACGTAAGATCTGGCTCTGTTGTGGCTCTCAAGCCGGTGGAAAGGCAAACCGGTTCTTGTAAGCTTGTCAGTCGAACCAACTCCGAACCAGCTCTGGCTCTGGCTCTGAACCAGCACCCGGTTCTTGTTGGTGGAAAAGGGGTACCAGTGCTGGTGGTTCTACAGCGCGAGTGCAGCGGTGATCACAAGCTTCTGAGCTCTCAACTGCTGTTTTAACAGCATAATTTTTGTGTGCTTGTTGACGGTTGGAAGTGAGTGCTTCACTGTTTCAGTTTACTGTTCAGTGTTGCCACGATCATTCCCCTGTGTGCTCGCACTGGTGACGGGTCCCATTTCCTGAAAGAGCAACACGGGTGCGTTTGCGTCTTTTGCAAGATGTCATTCCATTCATGCGTTTCTGGATGTGGTCGTTCCCTGTCCCCCTCTGATGGTCACAATGGATGCATCACATATAACACAATAATAATAATAATGTAATATACATATATATATATATATATATATATATATATATATATATATATATATATATATATATATATATATATATATATTACACACACACACTTATATATTCAGCACGCTGAAGAAGCTTTTGTGGATAGTTCATATTCTCATTGCGAGAATATGACTTTCACAGTGTTGAGATCAAGACTCGCTTTTATCCGCTACGGCGCCGTGTGGGATCGTGATCAGAGCATCATAGTGAGGCTTCCCTGCCTGGTAACCAATACCTGTGGGCCCATCACTCCTCTATCACAGCGCTGGTCCCTCTGTAATTGACCGACCAGCCATTTCATTCGGGGCCCCTCCAGAGGACAGGATGCCGATTGCAGCATCGGAGGGTGAGCTGACCTCTGGAAATGATGACTCGGCTGTGTTACCTCCCCCTGGGAGATCCAGAAATGTCAGCTATGCTGAAACGAGCCGCCCAGGCTGTCGAGCTCGAGTGGAATCCTCCACCATGTCCCAACAGTTTCCGGTTGGATGATTGGTATCTCGGAGTGGGCTGCGCTGGTTCTCAGCTCGCCGCCCCAGTGACTTTCTTTCCCAAACTGCATGGAGAACTTACCAGTCGTGGACGGCACCTTTCTCTGCCAGAAATGGCCTGAGTAGCTCCTCCCACCTCACTATCTTTGGCAGAGGAGCTGTGTGGGTTACTAGGCTATCCATCGAGTGGAGCGGTCTGTCGCAACACAGGTGCACCTCTGTCCGGCGGCTACTGCCTTTTGGAAGGAGGATCCCCGTCTACCCCCTAAGGCCTGTGAGTTCTCTTCCGTTCTGACGGGCAGAGCTTACAAAGGCCAGACTGGCGGTGTGCGACCCTGTAAAGCCTTGCACCCCTCAGCCCCCTCTTGTTCGCCAGCACGGCAGTTTGGTGCAGTTCGAGGACCCGGTCATCCGCCTTCTCATGCATACCTGGCCGTCTCGTGGAGACAGGTAAGTGTTGGACACCACACTCAGACCCTGCTTCTGGCCACCATCGGGCCTTCCCCTGTCCTCCACCTCACTGCCCCACCTCGTCTGTGGTCCCTGGCCTGGTTCGGGGAAGCAAAAAAAAAGCTTCCCAACCGGTCCAGATGGCCCCAAACTGTACCATCAGGCGCTTCAGCTTGCGATCAGCTTCCGATTCCTTTTCGCTCGGCTTCCGCCCAAGCTCAGTGAAATTCATCACACCTAGGTATTGGGCAAATATGCTACTAAAATCGTGACTTTAGTCACACCTAAGTGTTGAGCAGTGCTCCGGTGCGCACTTCACAGTCTACTGGTGAACGACGTGATGCAGCCACTGCCTCCAGCCGATTTGAAGGCCGGCTTCTATAAGCCCGTACTTCATTGTACCCTAGAGAGGTGGGTCACAACCATCTTGGTCCTGCGTTCATTGAGACGGGCCCTTTTTCGAAAGCCTCCGTTCAATGTGTTACACAGGGATGCATTTTCCTAAGGTTGGTCTGCAGCGTTCGAACTGAGAGACATGTACTTCAGATCTCTATCCTTCCGCACCACAAGCCATCCTGGTCTGGTCGAGCAGCCCTTCGACTGCATTGGCATCCATTGCCTCGAGTTGCTTGCAGTTCACCTTGCTTTGAGACACCACTGCTCAGCGAGCATGTACTGGCCTGAAAAGACAACATGGTGATGTTGCATGTTGCAACTCGCCCACCACCTCCTCCTTGGAGTCAGGTTGCTTCATTCCACTTATTACTTCTGGCCTGCTCAAGCGTGCCGCTGAAAAGCCTCACGATAGCCTATGGCCTATCGACAGCCCTTCCTGACTCCTTCATCTGAGTACTTTCTCAGGGATGATGGCATGATGGCACCCGCGTTTAGACCTTGGAGAGTTCCATGTCTGTTTCTAAAAAGAACGGACAGGGAGGTTCTGATTACTACCGCAATAATTGTTATGCAGTAAGAGACCATCACTTCTGTGACAGCACACTCACAGAATGCTCCCCCTTTAGAAGTGGAACCTATTCGTTGAAATGAGCCTTCTGTCCGTGAGGAGATCCCGAAGGTGTTCGATCACTTCAGTGCTTCATTCCTGCTAATGAGTTGGAGTGAGGTGGGTCCCTTCCACCTCAAAATGTTGTTGCCTCTGTATTGACGCACACAATGATGCAGTGGATACAAATCCATGGGAAGCATGACCTCGAGCAAGGAGTCTGAATCTGCCTTGAGCCCCTCTTTACCCTCTTGGACATTGCAGTGCAGTAGCACCAGAGATGAGACCTCCCTTGAGCTCTGCAGACAGAGAGTTAAAAATCCTGTTTTTAGAGAAATGGTTCTCCTGCTTTCTTGGTTCTCTATCTAGAGGGTAGGGACTTGCACGCATTTTCGGTCAACGAATCGTGCCTGGAATTCGGGCCGGCTAACTCTCAAGATATCTGAGACCCCGGCCTGGTTATGTGCCCATGGTTCCTACGTCTCCTACGGGACCAGGTGGTGAGCCTGCAAGCGCTGCCCCAGAGGTGGCAGACCCACCTCTGGCTGGCTTTCTCTGTCCGTCTGCTCCATTGCGGTTATACTTGCTCAGAATGCAAAGCCTGGACCTCAGACCAGCTCTTGTCTGTTATGAGAGCAGCAGAAGGGAAGGCTGTTTCCAGGCAGAGGTTGGCCCACTACATGTGTATGCCTTCATATTGGTGATTTCACGAGATCCACGTCCCCACCTGGCTGGTGAGCTCCTCCTAAGAGAGAGTTTTTCTCCCTCCTAGGCATTGACACAGAGTGCCTCGCTGAACAGATGCTAATAGAGTTGGGGGCTGAGCGACACCTATCACGTTTGCTAGAGAACTAGCCTATGTGTCGAACCGCTGCTTCCCGTGGGCTCCCTTCACATGAAGCCAGTTTCACTGTAAGCCCGGTTCGAAGTATCGGCTTGCTGCACCATTCCCCTCCTATGGATTGGATACATGTGCAATTCTTGCTCCAGTGAGTTCCCCTTATTAGCCGGACCCTGTCGAGTTACTCCATACCCTTTGGCAATGGAAGGGGCTGAGAGCCCGAAGCCAGGCCTATCACTTGTATGCACTGGTGAAACCAGTTGAAACCAGTGTTAGGCTGGGTCTTTATGTTGTGATCCCTACGGCGATCCCATATGTGTATTCTTTCACGGTACGGCTCCCTGCGGCGAGCCCGTGTCAGGCTCTGCCGTCACTGTCTGGTTGAGTCTCCCCCTGTCATAGGCTGGAGCAACCCCAGTGACATTCCATATGTTGTACTGCCCGGTCATTCGCCCACTCAATATGTGTATTCTCCACATGTTACCTCCCTTCGGGCAGGATATGGCTTCCACAGTGTATTCCTTTCCAACGAAAGAGAACGTTTTCCCAGTGGTCTTGTGGAACAGCAGTGACTTCCCTGACATAAGACCTGTCCCATCTCCGCCTCAAATAATGCGAGGGATCAAAAGGATTTTGTCTAGACACTGGAAGGTGGCAGCACTAGTGGTGTTTTTATTGGGATCCCAATCAGTCGACACATCGACTAGGTTGAACGTGAGCGACTAAAAGGGAATGTCTCGGTTACATATGTAACCCTCATTCCCTGAAGGAGAGAATGGAAACGTAGTCCCGTCGCCACTATTGCTGGACCAAAATAGCATGAAATAAAATATATACTAGACTGACAAATCCCTCCTAATATAATCAATCTCTAACAGTGGCAATTAAGGAATCAATAAGCAGCATTTTTTATATTGTTATTGTTATTTTTGTAAGAATTAACTATGAATTTAAGTTAAAATGTTGCCTTACAAACATTATATACATTTAAAGACAAGAATATGTTGTCTGTGTTCCGAATAAGCAACAAGAGAATGGAATATAATATTTCATGAAATAAATAATTTTAAAACTAAAATAATTAAATTTACTGCATGGCCTCTCTTGGCTAAAATCCTTTAGAAACTATAGCAAAAATCTGATATCTTTGCTCAATTTGCCTGAATTCCTCAACCATATATAGCATTTATTTGTTTTTTTTTTATACATTTATATTCCAACCTTGCATTGGATTGGATTTGAGGAAGCAAATAGGATATAGAATTGTAATTCAAACAGGCTAAATTGGAAAGTAGAATGAATTGAAATGAAATTCAATTATATTCATAATTCATGCTGTAAGTGTAGTTTTAAATAATAATGTCACTACATTTAATCAACATATGGAACAAACAGTATAATGACTGTTGTTTTGAAAGTACTTAACTCCCTCAAATTGGGCACCTAATGCAACTTTAATTCAAATTCTTCAATTCTTTTTTCATTTTCTGTTCAATTCTGAATGGTGACCCAACCCTGGAAAGTGCATTTAAAAATGTAGCACATGTACATAAAATATGCAAATAAATGTTTAACATAATGCTCACTATTTCACCAACTGTTGTAATCAACGAATGATTTAGTTTATAAAAAAAAGAGCTTACCTGTCTAGCTAGAACAAGCAGGGTGACGAAGAATATAAAGAGAGACACAGAGCCCATTGTTTTCAAGTCTTTCAGAACTCCTGGCCTTGTTTTGACAAGAGAAAGAGAGACAGAGAGAGATATAAGACTTGTCAGCATCACTTGCTTTGTTGTAACAAATCGTGTCATCTGTAGCCCAGGATGGCCAGCAGACCATGTCCACCACAGCTGTCAATTAACAGGACGTGTCTGTGCTGGTTCACACTGATTTATTTTCAACATCCATCTCTGATTTCTAGAACAAAATCAGTAATCATCAGGAAACTGTTGTGCGTGAAGCAAATCCATTTTGATGGGCTAGTTTTGGGATAAAGGACCTAAAAATCAAGAGTTTTTAGATAATTGTATAAATTGATTTACACTGAAAATGGTGGTTTGATGTATACACATGGTTACCTATGATAATCAGATCAGATTTGACAAGCAACACCATTGGTTCCTGTAAAAAAAACTTGCTTCTAATGAAAAATATAAGAAATACTCAATAGTGTAGATTTACATTAAATTAGAAGTTACTCAATATGCCAAATTTCATGGGGAATAACCTGTGAAATAATATGTAAAGAATTGAAAGTTTCTAAACATTGTGAGAGATTTAATGTTGAAGCTGATACAATAACTATGGTGCAACATTTGCAACATACATAACATTGCCAAAAGTACTGTATGTGAACATTCCCTTCCCACATAATGGGCCCCAGTGAAATTCAGTGAAAAGAGGGGAGAGACGTGTTCTGTTCCAGCGTGACAATGTGAGATCCTAAACAAATGATTTACTGTTTGGTGTGGAAGAACTTGACTGACCTAAAAAAAAGAAGAAAAAGTATAGACATGAACCCCAATGAACACCTGTGGGATGAACTAAAATGCTGGCTACAAACAAACTCCCAACCTCTCCATGCCTGACCTCAATGATGCTTTTGTGTCTGAATGAGAGAATCACGGCCATGTTCCAATATCTAATGCAATGATTACCCAGAGCAAAGGAAGCTCTTATATTTGCACAGAAAGGACTAACATTTTATTAATGTCCATTCCCAACCACATATCTGTTTATTTTTTTTTGAGTCTCTACATAATTCTGACCATAAGTGTATTTTAACAAACACTCACCTTTCCAGGATTTCGGTTTTATAGAGGAACTTGCTGTACTCGTCCAGCAGAGATGCGTGTGTTTGAAGTATGATGACGTTGTAGAGCACCACAGCTGTTAGCATGATTAGCATCTTTAGCTCATAGTTGATCCTCAGAAAAACTGAGCAGGAGATCAGTCCCAGAATGCAACTGTAGATAAAATACTAATGGCAGAAAAACACAAATCATAAATACGATGTTAAAAACACCTGTGCTTGTTAAACAAATTATATTTAAATCAAACACATAACCAGTTGGCTATCTATCTACAAAAAAGCTTTGCATTCTGTTAAAGGATAATTCCGGTATTTAGCACTTTGACTCTATTTTCTAGTTTGAGAACTAGAGTGGTGGACACAGAAATGTTGACGATGGGTCCTGTCTCGACTTTTTGACTCTTTTAGAATCGTCTCTGAGCGCTTCAGAGTGGCTGTCTATGGGCATGCACAAACATGTCCTTAAAACAACCCTTAACGTTCGTTTTCAAAACTGTGCAACTCACCGAGTGGTTAGTCGTGTTTGTTGTAGCGTAGCGAAATACAGTTTCTGTTGTGTTTTATTTGCCATTTTGTAAAATCGCATGATTTCTGTTGGAGGACTCATTGTAATAACTCGTGCAATAAAACACGACAGAAACTGTATTTCGCTACTCTACTTGTTTTGGATCATCAACGAACACCACTAACCACTCTGTGAGTTGCACAGTTTTGAAAACGAACGTCAAGGGTTGTTTTAAGGACATGTTTGTGCATGCCCATAGACAGCCACTCTGAAGCGGTCAGAGGCGATTCTAAAAGAGTCAAAAAGTCGAGGCAGGACCCATCGTCAACATTTCTGCGTCCACCACTCTAGTTCATCCAAAACAAACTAGAAAATATACTCAAAGTGCTAAATACCGGAATTCTCCTTTAAATAGTAAACATTTATGGAATACTCTGAATTCTTTTGCTTAAACAAATAACTCTTTGGCTGAAATTAATTTGTTGACAGTAATTACACATGTTGGAAATAGGTTTTCTTAAAATTAAAATGTAAACTATCTTGTTTAGAAAAAACTGGATTGAGTAAACTACAATAAAATTGGACATGTCAAAGTATCTCAGATTAATTCATATAGTTAATTACTAGCTGTTACGTAATAAATGTTATATTATGTGTATTATGTATGTTATGGCCACACACACACCACACACACACGCACACGCACGCACACGCACACACACACACACACACACACACAAATAACTTTATCACAGAAACCCAAATTTAACTCTTTTTGGCCCTGACACAAAATGACCAGCTAACATCATTTCACCAATCATATCATCACCACATGGGAAAGTATGAACAAGTGGTCAGGTGAAATCAATCTATCATTCTGATGGATTATAAGATCAGACTGATTGTTATAAAAGGAGGAAAAAAGTGCTTCCATTCATTGTGTCTGCAATGGTTATCACCAAAGAAAGATGTGCAACCATCTGTGCATCAAAATGGCCTCACATGCAAGGAAATTGCTGCAAGGAATATTGCACCTGAAAGAACCATTTACAGAATCATCAAGAACTTCAAGGAGAGGTTCAACTGCACTGAAGAAGGTTGAGCTTGCTCAGTATTGACAGCAGGAGGGTGTGAGAGCATCTGCACGCACAGCGAGGCCAAGACTTTTGGACAACGACATGGTGTCAAGAAGGGCAGCAAAGAAGCCGCATCTCTCCAAGAAAACATCAAGGACATACTGAAATTCTGCTGAAGTACAAGGATTAGACAGCAGAAGACTGGTGCAAAGTTATTTTCTCTGATAAAGCCCCCTTCCAGCTGTTGGGACATCTGGACAATTAATTGTCTGCAGAAGAAGAGGTGAAGTCCTGTGTTATGACAACAGTGAAGACCTGAGACCATCCATGTGTCTCCTATGAATCCAGGTGCAATTTGGTGACGATCCATTCATTGTCACAAGGCAAGAATGATAATTAAGTGGCTCAGAGATCGTTACATTGAAATTTTAGATCCATGGCAAGGCAACTACAGGGAACTTAATCCCTTAGAGAACCCACCTGTCATCAATCCCCAAAAGACGAGCGGACAAGCAAGAGCCCACAAATTGTGATCAACTCCAAGCGCTCCAAAAATAGATCGCCATTAGTCAAGATTTGGCCAAGAAGCTGATATCCAGCATGCCAGAGAAGGTTAATTCTTGACTAATTCAGTAATTCTTGGTTAATTCAGGCAAGGTTAATAAGAAGGGTCAACACTCTAAATATTGTATAAATTGATTTTGTTTTTTTTGGTTGGTCAATAAAAGCATTTAAAACGTATCAAATGCATATCACTGTTTTCCAGGTTGGGGCAGTCAAACTGGTAACCCGAAGGTTGCGGGTTCGATTCTCTAAATACCGGCTGGAAATGACTGAGGTGCCCTTGAGAAAGGCACCTAACCCCCAATCACTTCCCGGGCACCACAACAATAATGGCTGCCCACTCTGGGTGTGTGTGTGTGTGTCGTGGTGTGTGTGTGTGTGTGTGTGTGTGTGTGTGTTTGTGTGTGTGTGTGTGTGTGGTGTGTGTGTGTGTGTGTGTGTGTTCACTGCTCCTAATTTGTGTGCACTAATTGGATGGGTAAAATGCAGAGGACGCTTTCACTGTCACTTTCAGTATACATTGAAACGTCAAAACATAATCTACAAATAGTAAAGCAGCAAACTTTGCTAAACAAAATTTATACGAAACGAAGACTGTATAGTGCAGGTAGAAGAAAATGACATACTACCTAATAAACTCATTCTCACAATATACTCATTCTTAGTACAAGCTGACCACAATCATAACAACCAAAGCTAAACGTAACAAAACCTCTTCTAAATTAAACAATTCTTGCTTTTCTCATCGCATAAAACAACACAATAAGTTTCCACATTTACTCTCCATGCATGATCCACAAATTAAATTATGTCATCATGTCAAGAACTGCACTGTATTAGATAATTTTAAGTAAATTGAGCAAGTAGAAAAAAAATATGTTTTAATGTATCTAAATATTTAGTAAACAGTTTGGAGGTCCATCTAAAGAGCTTTAAAAGCTGTTTGATTTTATTTAAGATGCTAACAAGGACACACAACACTGTAGTTAACTCACAGGAAGGTAGAATGTGTTCTTGTCCAGGTAAGATATGGGTAGCCCATCAGGCTGAAGAAGTGTCTCATTTGATGTATTATAAACAGCATCTGTGGAAGATAGGCTGTCTTCTACAAAGAACTGCAAAAAAAAATATTAAAATATTATGAATGATTTTTGATTTGAAGAAATGCACATACAAAAAAATTAAGTTTTATTGCTTATTATCGCAATGAAGCTACATCAAAGCAACATTGAAGCAACGTTTATTTCAATTGTATCAGTTCTCTTCTGACAAACTATAAATATAATATTTTATATACATAAAACTGCAATGTTCACAATTGGATTGTGATTTGTGACTTTATTTTCTCCTAATTAGTAAAAGACAAATAAATGAACAATGAATTAAATCAACTGATTCTGATTTAATAAAATGCAATTCGTTTTTTGAAAGTTTATTTCCTATTGCATAGGGCTGAAATCATACAGTTTATTACACAAAAAAGATGTTTCCCCCCGACCTGTATGACAGATAAATACAAGATTAATACTGACAATTTTGTTTCATGTTTGTTTACAAGCAGTGACATATGCCACAAGTGGAATGGCCAAAACTGGAGGCCAAACCGCTCTCTGCAGTCGGGGCGCAGATGGACACAACTCTCTGCCAAGAAACTTTGCAATAATGCATGTCAGACTCCTGTGGTCAGTGCCCCTAATGTAATGTGTATGATCCGATTAGGAAGCTTCTCAGTGTTGTATTTGTATGATCATAAGCACAAAAGTATTCATATGAAATGTCCTGTATCATTGTGGTTGACATACCATATTGAAGACAGCCATGATCAGGATGAGGGCTGTGGTTGCCATGGTGAGGGTGATGCGTGGCCAGGGCTTGTTGGTGATGATTCCGGAAGATCTCAGGATCCAGAGCCAAGACGCAGAGGCCGTCTTTTTGCAATGCTAGTGTTGGTCAACACAAATGAAAATAATACAGAAAGAATAAGTATGATTTTTTTATTCATAGAATTCAAAAGATGATTAAAAAGAAAGTCTCTTAACTAATTTTTTCAGGATCATTTATTATGTACAGTTAATTAAGTACATATATTACATTAGTGCAGTACCAAATTGTGTGGTGGGATGAATCATATTATTGTGGTATGCCTTAGAAAATCTGTATAACTCATCATCAACTGACGCACGGTTATCACAAGGTCATGGTGGAGAATAAACACATGATTCACTTCATTTCAAGCACCATTTTTTCTTGTACATTTGGGAAATATTCCTACAGCTCAAGCAACCTACTCAAGCTATAGGAGCTGAGTCAACATAATTATCACAGTATTAAGCAAGCATAAGACCTTCCGAAATGTCCACAATGAACATGACCTCAGCACCAACCTGTAAAGGTACACTGTAAAAAATATTTGAGCAATTTAGTTATTTCAACTTATTTTTTTAACTAGATTGTCCAGACAACAAGAAATTTTAAGTTTTCTTGTCCTCAACTTATCGAAATAAGTTAGTTAAACTAAAAAAAACCCATGCAAAAAGATAACTCAAAATAATGAGTTAACTTTTTTTACAGTGTATGTTTTATTCTGCTATATAGCCTACTGTAAGAACCAAGACCAATTTGATTTTTAATGCAGGATTATCTCTCCGTAATAAATAAACCATGATATATTGTGTCTAGATCATTGAGTCAAACTAAAGACTCGCTCATCTTTGCAATGTAATTGAACTCCAAAAGATAAGGAATATAGTAATGACAACTCTTTGTGTTCTGCACCAGGTGTTCTCAATCGGTGCGTTACAAAAAAAAGTGTTGCAGATTTGTTATCCTGTGTTAAATCACTTAGGCCTGGTTTCACATACAGGGCTTAGATTAAGCCAGGATTAATGTAAATTAATCATGCAAGGTGATTTACTAATATTTGCCAATTTATAAATAAAAAGTCAATTTACTGGTATTTGCACCATTATTAAAAAATATGCAAAAAAGCATGCCTCAACCAGATGCTAATTTGCGCTGCTCTTTGGGAGATTGCGTTAGTCGTTATGGAAATGATCCGGCTAAAGATCAAATTACTATTTTCTGTAATTTGCGGGTCATCAGTAGATCACACACAGAACTTTCCACTCCTATCTGCGCTTTTATGGAATTGCTCTCTTATGCTAATTTGCCCTGTTTAGTAAATCTGGCCCTAAATGTGTTTAACGGAATTTGGATTGTATTTTTTTTTACTTGAAGAAAAGAAAAGATGTGAGATGCATTTTTCCATCCCTTTTAAAATTTGACAATGCTAATTATTTTACGATCCCAACTTTGCACACTTGTATGACAAACCCCCGGTTTCACAGACCTTCACTTTAAACCTAGTCCCAGACTAAAATGCAAGTTTGAGAGCAACTTGTAATTACATATATGTAATTACAAGTTGAGGAATTGGGAATTGAAAATCAGATACTTAAGATCAGAAAACGCTTATTGATTCCTGTTTGTGCATTTTAATGTGGTTTAAAACCATTCAAGCGCAAGAAGACGCAAAACAGAATTTAATTCGGCAATCGCACGCACATTAAGCTGCCTCTTTATACAGTCCACAAATACTGAATAGAGTTCTCTTTTGCATCTTCTTGCACTTGAATGGACAAATAAAGACAAAATTATGTCAAAATATCCTTCTAAACACATGTCTCAAGTGAACATAAACAGTTAAAAAAGAATGTGCATGTGTTACAGTATATTGGATCTGCATTAGGTCTTAAAGTGACAACAGGCTAGTATAACTAATCCAGTCTGTTTAATTTCTTTTAATCAAAGAACAAAAGAAAAAGAAAATCACTCAGTGATCTTGACTGAACAACTTTTGTAACTTTTAAAAGGATTAATCTATATGTTATTTATAAAAAGAAAACTGCAGTGTTATTTTACATATGATTTTCAATATTCTGAATATTGCTATTGCTAATTTGATTATTTGTTCTTCTATTTGTTAAATCTATGCACATGGGAGTCAAAAAAGACTCAACTAATTGCATTACACTTTAATTTAATTGTAAACAACATGCAGTGAAGTGTCCAAAAATATTATATTCAGTTCACACTTAAATATATTCATTAAAATATTTTTTTTTGTAATACATACTCTTTTTAAAATGTACTTATTTTTCAAAGAATGCTCCAAACAATAGCAGACAAATGTATTTCTTCTAAAAAGAAGAACAAATAGTTTGTGCAGTTGTAATTTTATGTACCTAACTTAATGTAATTGTCTTGTGTGAAATGAACCAAACAGTGATGACATTATTAACCAAATAAACACTATAGACTCCACTGTCACTTACCAAGAAATGTCCAATGAAGCAAATGAGCAGAATCACAGACAGAATTAAGAAGGACATTCCAAATGATATTCCCAATACTGCAGTTCTGAAATAGACAGAGAGCACATGGTGTCTTAAATCACAAAGTGAAGAGAGTGAGAACAGGTGTTCTCGCTCACAAATTCATTCTGACATCTCCAACTCAAATTCAACAAATTCACCCTGACAGTTCCAGTTCACTACAGTTCATTACAATCTTGTGTTGTCATGCACTGTGAAACATGTGCAGAGGATGAATGAACGTACTTTGGCAGGACCAGGATCTGCACGATGAAAATGCAGAAGAATATCAAGCAGGCACAGGTGATGTAATATTTGAAGGCCGGCAGGGTCGTTGCTCTATACTGCAGGGAATAGACACACTGTTCTCACAGAGCTTCCGACTCTTGTGCCTTTTTTATTTTAGTTGACTGATTCATCTCATTCCGTCTCATTGTGGGTGAAAGCAAACAGGTTTGTGTTTCAATTATAGATATGTTGATGTCTTATTGATGAACTATGGATGACTACACTTCAAGAAAACATTGCAAAGTATCAATGCAAACCTCTTTTTCCAATGTTTTATTGTGGAAAAACAATGATATTCTCTGAATGTCTTCTGATTTGAGCCATTGTCTGTGGAAATAAAAAAAGAGAGAAATGGATAGATAAAACCAACCAACAAAGAACTGGGTCATTAAACATCAGGGGTAAATATACAGCGGAGATATGAGATGACCTACTTTTGAGAAGTGATGCCATCGAAAGTTCGAATCATCCTCTCATTGAGTTCCTCCTCAAAACGCTTCTTTTGAGATTTTGTTCTGAAGAGGACACTGACTTATTAATGACTCTTTGTCTTGCATTCATAAACATGTACATTTCATTTATCATTTCAATTAATTCTATACATATTCCTTGTTCTGTATCTATTTTAATGCTATATATTACAAAAGTCAAAACATGTCTAAAAGTAGTGAAGTGAAGGTTATTCCAGTAGGTAGGCATCTAAATTATGCTGCCTCCTAAGATACCTTGTTTCTAAGGCAGCATCAGGTGCAATACATACAGTAGGCCTATATAACAGCTCACTAGGTTTTAGAACAGATCAAAAATGTTACCTACTGTAGCATAACTGCTTTTAGTATAAAGATACAGAACTTAAATCACCTCTCTGAACGTCTCTGAAAGTGGTACTGGCCCATGGGGACATCCTGTTAATAAGGAAGGAGTAGGTGGTGAGTAATTTTAGCAGAAGGGACATCTCAGAAAGAAAAAAAAAGAGACACAAGAATAAAAGCTTCTTGCGACAGCTTTACATTGTTGTTAGAAGCGGCACTTTATTATGTTGTTTTTATTTGCTTTAATTAATAATTGTGCCAGATTCTGTCATCATTTACTCACCTTCAAGTTGTTCCAAACCTGTATGGATATCTTTCTAAAAGAAGATATTTTGAAGAATGTTGGTAACCAAACAGTTGATGGACCTTTTTTCATACTATTCATACTAAGTCAGTGTTGCCCATCAATCGACTGTTTGGTAACCGACATTCTTCAAAATAATCTTCTTTTGTGTTCAGCAGAAGAAGATGAAATGTATACAGGTTTGGAACAATTTGAAGGTTTGTAAATTATGACATAATTAAAATTTTTGGGTCAACTATATCATTAACTATATTTCCGTGTGTAACGGATGTAGGCCAGTAAGAGCTTTGCATGTAAACCTCACTCCCCTGGCCTCAAGAGGTGTGCTAGACACTGATGCTAAAAGCTGCGGTCTTTAACGTCCTCCTTAGCACGCCCGCCTCCCAAACAAGAGACCCGGTTTGAATCCTGCTCAAAGCAGGTCATGTAGGACTGGTTACATTTGGTACTGTCGACCCAGATGGGAGTGAGGTTTAGCGTGGATGAGTGTAACGGAACTTATAAAGCTGTGCATGTAAATCTCACTCCCCTGGTCTCAAGATGTGCGCTAGAGGCTGCGTCCTTCCAATCCCGCTTGGATTGGGTCGAGTAGGACCAGTTGCTCGTTTATTGTTAGAATAGTAAAACATCTTATGTTCCTAACATCAAAGGATGTCCGTCTAATCAAAATATAGTATTTTGGCAGCAAATGTACCTGTTACTAGATAATATAGTTAATACTAACAATTTCTGCCAAAATACTGTAGAGTTTCGTAAGACAGACATCCATTGATGTTAACATCAAAGCATTACCAGCTTTGTATATTAATTTAACAAGTGGACATTTTCATTTACTTTTGTACAATAAACAAATATTGCTAAATACTATGTTAGGTCTCCGCTGTAAAATCTAGGCCTTAAAAAAAGGAGTTCATAGGAAGACTCACTGCAGTGTTGATTTTTCCGTTCTCATTGGTCATGCTGTCTCGGTGGTGAAGGTTGGCGAAAGGCTTGGCTGCACCCCAGGACTCCAGGTATCGGGTCATCCTCACTGAAGCTCTCATTTTAGCCCCGTCAATGGTATGTCTGGGTCTGTAGTGGTGTTGAGGACTCTTTCTCTCTACCTAAAAAAAAACATACTAGATAGATTCTTGACAAACTTCATTAAACCTACTCAACTAAGTACCTTGGACAACTTAGCAACATAATATGTATTGACACAAGAGCTTGTAAAAGGAAAGCAGCATTGGCAATAAAGTTTTGAAAGAGAGCTTTAGACTTTAAACAAAAGTAACTGTTCATTTGTTTAGAGACTTTCATACCTTTGGGTTGATCACTAAGTAAGTTACAACTCCATGCTCTTTTAGATAAGGATCACGTTCCTGGCCATCTCCATCTTCAACCTTATATGACCCGTTCAAGTGCTCAAGGGTCACTGAGGTGATGTGGACTCGTCTATTTATCAAAAACTTGCAATTACTATTGTTTTCTCACCAGATTTTTAACAATTGCACATCTTCTACAAACTGAAAATCAATTTTATAATTATGAATAACAACATACAATTACATGAAAACCCCACAATGGCTTACCCAGGTACACCACCTGCTTCCATGTAATTAGCTAAAGTCACATCGTGAGACCAGACATCATATTGCCATTTCTGGAGGCCAATCACACCACAAAGAACGTTTCCAGAGTGAACTCCCACTCGCATGTTAATGTCCACCCCTGTGGCATCTCGCACTTTCCTATATAGGAAAGGAAAAAGAAAAAACAACAACACATTCCATCACACATCAGAGCATTGATTTAACCTTATGCTGTAACATGATTAGAAACACATAGAATAACAAGAGGCATTGAATGTTGTTTTTGTCACACCAATTCACAAGTTGCTGGAGATGCATCAAAAGTGCATGATCCTCTTGAAAATTACTCATTTACTCATTCTGTTGCTCCTAACCCATGCCTTCCTTTCTTCCGCGGAGCACAAAAATAGATGTTTTACAGAATGTCCTAGTTGCTCTTTTCCATACAACATATCTGAGTAGGACCTGAGGATGACAAACTCCAAAAAAGCACCTTAAAAGCACAACAAAATTAGGCCTTATGCATTGGATGCTATATTCCAGTGTTGTGTCCCAATTCACCTACATATACTATGACCTAAAAGTATGTACTGTTTTGTGAAGAAAAAGTACATACTTTTGAGAGTGTAGCAGAAGAATAGGCAAGCTTTGGGACTTACTAATTTCTTCATAATTACATACAGCCCTGTCACTTTATGTGCATCCTGTCACTGTTTAAACTGCCCAGTGCCCAGTTTTAAAATTCTCCATTTAAAAGTTAATGACCAAAGCGTATCTTTACAATGCTGTTGCAAATGAAATATAATTAATATTAAATAAATTTATATTTTCTTCAGATTAGATAATGATTAATAATCACTCAAGCCACTTTATCTAAACCTTCTTTACTTAACCGCCAGACTCGCACATCCGCCATGTAGTTGTCTAACCCTTTTTATTTGTGTTTGTAGTTCTAATCTAATCCTTGTGCAATGGGTTGTGAGCAATATTAGTCATTATATTGTGCACGGATCTGCATTTGAAAAAGTAGACAATTTTCATCATCTTTGGAAACATACTACTAATTTCGAATACTATTTAGGATGGATAGTATGCAAATTGGGATGCAGCACAAGTCTTCTGAAGCTGTACAATTGCTTCATGTAGGTTAGAGATTAAAATGTAAATTGTTATTAACTGAAATTCTTCTCCATGCCATAGCTCAAGTCTTAAAGCACATTGAAAACCTGTAGTGTGGTGATTGGTCACAAGACATAAAGTGGGATGTATAAGTTTAAGAGGGCAAGATCTATAGTGAATCTGATAGACAGTCTGAACTTAACAGACCCTGCACTATATGGTTTTGTAAATTTCGGTATCACTTTACAATAAGATTCATTAGTTAACATTAGATAATGTATGAACTAACATGAAATGTATATTAACTAAGATAAATAAATGGTGTAAGAAGTATTGCTCATTCTTAGTTCATGTTAACTAATGTTAACTAATGAACCTTATTATAAAGTGGTACCATGTTCTCAGCAGTGAACAGAACAGAAGTCATATGGGTTTGAAAAGACAGGAGAGTGAGAATTTATTTTTTATTTTTTTGAGAATTAGTCCTTTAAAATTGTGCTGATCTGTAAAACATTTATTAGCACTTGGTTTTAAGATAATACTAACTAGTGAGTCTCCACTGTGACTAGATTAGGCACTCAAACCATTCAGCATATAATTTGTTTTTTTGCATTTTTTCCCGTTTGATTATACATTGACACTTTGATTGTGACAAGTTTCCTTGCAGTCAGTTTGTCCCTTTAACAGGAATTCTCAGCAAATTTTCCACCACCACAATTTGCCTCCAACTACTAATAGAGAGATTTCATTCTTCCAGGCTTCTGCAGAACAGGTAGAGATAAGAGAAAGACAGCTCTCTCGTCTAGACTGAGCACCAGTCATTTTCCACGGTCTGACCTCTAAGGCCTCTGACTCATTATCAGGACAGCCAGGTATCATGTCCTTCACAGCAGCGCCGGGCCGAGACCAATCAGCCCCTCTGCGCCGAGGATTATAGGACTGGGATAGAAGCTTTGCTGCTGGACTGCCTCTGCCTACATTCTGTCATAGTAATAAAGTAAGTATGCACACAGTTTGCTTAAAACTCTATTTATTGTATTATAAAATGCTTTTAATTTTATGTAAATTGAAGTTACTTGTAGATAGAAACAGAATGATTATTTAAATGATATATGTTGTAATCTCCTGTGGTAATGTGATATAAAGCCAGGTGTTCACAGTGTTGTTTTTCAAAGATAAAGTGTGAACAGGTTTGCAGAACATATAATAATTATGAAATTAGGACAGATGTTTTCAAGCTAATCTGAGGCAAAGAATCTTTCAGCTGTATAAGAAACAATCATATTCGATATATGTTCGATATATGTTTAGACCAATGGTTCACAATTGGTTTTGCTCCAGAAGCCAGACTGTGGATATCAAGTACCAAAAATGTTTGTTTGTAAAAAAGAAAATGTAAAATTAACATGAACTATATAGGCCAAACAATATGTTTAGAAATTTAGAAAATGCATAACCCACAGCAGAAGTGAGATTTACCAACCATGTACAGTGCTGGATCAAATATTATTTGCATTAACAACACCAACTGAGAACCACTGAAAGCAGACATGTGAACTTACTGAACTTACTTAATAGCTTCGCACATGTCAAGTCCCATCTTCACACAGTTTTTGGCATGATTTGGCAAGGACTCTGGGAGGCCAGATACACAGTAATAACAGTCCCCTAGAATTTTTATTCGCATACATTCATTTTCCTGAAAGACACAGAAACATTCAAGGACTTCAACAGTCAGAAAACATCTAGATAAGAACAACTCTTGGTAATCAATCTGCAACATTTGATTTGAGTTGTATAAAGTAATTTATTTTCCAAATCAGAAGGAAATGGTAAATCTTTAAGCATGTGTATCAATAAAGTACATGTCAGTTACTGGACTGAAGTGACTCATTTCAGATTTAGTTTACCTTGGCAATCTGATCAAATTTGCCAAACAGTTCATTCAACATATGGACCAGCTCTCCCGGTGAGCAATCGGTGGCCAAGCGGGTAAATCCAACAATATCAGCATACAGAATACTGTAAGAGAATATACATTTGTGTGACACAGGAATGGAAAAGGACATACATACTTAAGATTTATATTTATATGCATCTGAAACTGTATAACGTATGTTTTTTTTTTTTTTTTAAATCAGAGAGTCGCTTCCTTCTTTTGATATATTGCATGTTCACATATTCATACAACTAAATATTATTGGGGCCATGAAAATTAGGTAAAAAATTATCAAAAATGCGGGCGGTAGCGGGCAACTATTTAAAAAAACTCAGATGGGCAAAGAGTTAATTACTTCAGGATTATTTTATTTTCCATGCAACAGAACAAAATAGCTCTAGTGGTAAAGTTATCCTCAAACCATGTCAGAATGAACCACAGCAAGAACAGGACACTCAGAATGTGTTTCTTAGGCTTTGTGCTATACAAACGATTTTGCATTCTTTTAAATCTCTGACCTTTTAATTTAAGTCCACCATTTGAAAATATGTCAGGTGGAGCAAATAAAGCTGTTCAGTTATGACAATTAATTAGCTCATTATTCAGCATAATCGAAAGAGCTCAAACCTGAATCAATTTTGAATAACTACAACATCTCCCCATAAGTTTCCAGGCTTTGGTCACACATAATTCATTTTAAGAGATTTGTTTCATTTTTATATAGCTATTTGTAAAATATTTACAGTGCATGTTTCTTTTATCAAGACATTACAGATAGATTTGTCTGTGGACAAATCAATTCTGCAGATAATATGTTGCTCCTCATAATATTGTACTTCATTCTTATTCATGATTGTGACTGTAGTGAGAAATTCTTATATGGGGTGACGCACCTGACATTGGTGTGACGTTGTACATATAAATTATGAAAGTTGTTGGTGTTTTCCACCTGACCAAACTTCGGCCCCTGTAGTCTCTGTATGATTTCAGCTTTCATCACTCGGGCAATGTGAGCAGGAAGCAGAGACAGCAACAGACGTTCCTGTAGCAAAAAACACCACACCGGGGAAGTGAGATAATTATATCTTATAGCCTACACTCTTGTCTGACTTGTCCCTTCAGTAAGTGCAGCAGAGACTTGACTCTGATATAAAAGCTTGCATTACATAAAAGACTGCTCAAAGTCATGTGAACAAATGGATTGGAAAGAAATAAGGGTAACACTTTATAATAACTGATTATAATAATTAATAATTAATAATTAGTTAAGCATTAGTAAACAGTTAATTCATCATTTATAAAGCATTAATAGACATTAATAAGCAGTTTATAAATACAGCTAAAGGCTTTATCCTTGATTTAAAAACATATCTATAATGTGTTTAATAATTGTATTTTCATACTTTATTAATTCTCAATTTATCATTTCTAAATGAAGTATTGCATTATTTATAAACCAGTTATTTAAGAGTTGGCAGTGGTACATACGATTACTTAGAAAGTGTAAGTAAATGATTAATAAACTATGTAAATGTACATTCTTACATCTTATTATTCAGACATATAGTAATAATTACTCAGTGTGTTAATAAATATTTTATTAACATGTATTTATACTGTAATTCATGGTTATTTCGGGTAATTTAGTAGTGGTCAGATAACTATTTTGTGAGCTCATCTAAAGTGAGGACTTCATGCCTTGTAAAGCATTTACAAAGGAGATTTAAAGACTCAGTTATATATGTCTATGTTCTGTATCACAGTGTTGTGTTTGTTTCATTTTTCTGTTTAGAAGATTACTGAGTCTTTAAATCTCCTTTATAAATGCTTTACAAGGCATGAATAGTCCTCACTTTAGATGTGCTCACAAAAATAGTTAACTGACCACTACTAAATGCTTTATAACTATCTGAATTTACTCCATTTTCTTACACTTTCTAAGTGATCTTGTGAACCACTGACAACTCTTAAATAACGAAAATAATGCTATACTTCATTTAGAAATTATTAATCATTAACAAAGTATCAAAATACAATTATTAAACACATTACAGATATGCTTATAAATCAAGAAAAATCATTTATTGTATTTATAAGTTGCTTATTAATGTCTATCAATGCTTTATAACTGATGAATTAACTGTTTACTCATGCTTAACTAATGATTAATAGCGTGCAGTTATTATAAAGTGTTACACGTATATCAAATGTACTATACTAAACATTTTTTATTTGGTATAAAATATTTATTTTACATAATTATGTTTTACTATACAATTACTGTAAAATCAAAGACATATCTAACCAAGTTGTGTCCCAAATTTGAAGTTTATGTCACAAAAATGTAAGTTCCTATGAGATTTTCAATTATATCACAAAATAGGTGCCATATATGGAACCTTGAGACTTTTCCGACAATATGCAGTTTGTCAAGATTAAAAAAAGGTTTTAATTTAAAGTAGTCAAAATAAATGTTGTCATATGAAACATGACACCACCCACTAGGGGAGGAGCCCGTTAAAATAATTTAAAGTACCATTTTCATGGTAACACAATGTCCAATTTCAAAATGGTTTTCACAGGATGAATTTCATAAGCTTTCGAATGATAATTAATGTATGATTATTAAAATATGTGATAAGAAAAAGGCAATAAAAAAGAGCGCCAAGGGGTTAAAGGTAGTAAACATGTTCCCAACATAAAGGTTATTCCAAAAGATAGTTAATTATGATCCCTGTTAAGATTAGCTATTCAATAGATTTTGTTAACAAAAATTAATTTGTAGTAAATTAATTTGCAGCAAATTTGTTTTAACCCATAAACATTGCTTTGTTGGTATAAATTAATGTATTTAGTAATGTATAACATATTTGGATTTGAATAAAACCAAACCAATTAACCATTTTAAGTGAAACCTATGTACAAAAGACTGAGTGGCATCTCAATTGCTTTTGCAACTTTGGAATGTTAAGGCCCTAAAATACTTCAAGCGAAATCGAAGAACGAACTGATGCTTTTTCTGTTGAATCTGTGGAGGTCCAATGTGTGCAACTGAAAACATGAACACACTGGAGAGCTGCTTTATAGTAAAAAATGATCTTGTACTGATATGAGAAATGAGACACTGATTTTCATTGTTCATGGTAACACAATGTCCAATTTCAAAATGGTTTTCACAGGATGAATTTCATAAGCTTTCGAATGATAATTAATGTATGATTATTAAAATATGTGATAAGAAAAAGGCAATAAAAAAAGAGCGCCAAGGGGTTAAAGGTAGTAAACATGTTCCCAACATAAAGGTTATTCCAAAAGATAGTTAATTATGATCCCTGTTAAGATTAGCTATTCAATAGATTTTGTTAACAAAAATTAATTTGTAGTAAATTAATTTGCAGCAAATTTGTTTTAACCCATAAACATTGCTTTGTTGGTATAAATTAATGTATTTAGTAATGTATAACATATTTGGATTTGAATAAAACCAAACCAATTAACCATTTTAAGTGAAACCTATGTACAAAAGACTGAGTGGCATCTCAATTGCTTTTGCAACTTTGGAATGTTAAGGCCCTAAAATACTTCAAGCGAAATCGAAGAACGAACTGATGCTTTTTCTGTTGAATCTGTGGAGGTCCAATGTGTGCAACTGAAAACATGAACACACTGGAGAGCTGCTTTATAGTAAAAAATGATCTTGTACTGATATGAGAAATGAGACACTGATTTTCATTTTTAATATAAAGCTGCTTGATTGTAAGCAATCTATTGTATAAAGTTGTAACAGATACCAGACTCGGAGATAGAGGTTAAATTGAACCATACAGGTATTTATTGAACAGGTTGAATAATGACATGAAACAGATAAGTAGCAAAGATATAGCACAGTACTGTGATGATGGCAGATGAACAACAGGCTTTTCTGAATACCAGGGTATTGGAGTGGTAGAGAATGAATCAAGGAGAACACGAGGGAGCACAGGAGGAGATCAGGGCTGCGTTTCCCAAAAGCTTTGTAAGTTAGGCTTACGATGCTTTTGGGAAACGCAGCCTAGGTAAGCAGCACAAGTTATGAGTTCTTTTCCACATTGTAGACCAGACGATGAAGGAGATTAATGTGTGTGTATATTTAGGTAGGATAATGAGTGCAGTGATGAGGAACAGGTGTGGCTGGCTAGAATTCTGGATTCAAAATCGCCCCCTATACCCTCATTCACTATTCCCTACATTACTCCACTAATATAGTCCACTTGGTGTTGATGAAAACGAGTGAGTGAATTCGGACACTGAGTGCGCCGGAAGGGCTGCTGATTTTCCATAGTTTGTACTTCCTGTTACAGTAGTAACAGCAGTTCCAGTAATGAAACTCTTTATTTTGAACTCTGACATGGAAACTAGCATATAAACATTAATGGTGCCCTAGAATGTGAAATTGAATTTATTCTGGTATAGGTAAATAACAAGAGTTCAGTACATGGACATGACATACAGTGAGACTCAAACACCATTGTTTTCTCCTTATTTTTGAAAAATACCCCTGAAAAATAGGCAAATCTCCACATAACACCGACTGTGACGCAACAGTCGGGATCATTAATATGTACGCCTCCAAGAATTTGCATATGCCAGCCCATGCCCATGTTCAATGAGCGACGGAACTGCGCAGCCGAATCATCGGAAGTTCTGCAGGTGAAGAAACAAGCGAAGATCATAGGGAAAATGGCAAATAAATAAAAAAACCAATTTGGCATCAGACGATGTGTACAGTGAAACATCGCGATGGACGATGATATCAGGAGGAGGGCGGGGCTAACGTTCTAAATTTTTCACTTAAGCAATAAGCCAAACGTAGGCACAACGCGGAGATATTTTCCTCTACATCTCATCAGCAATTTTGATTTCAGCACGCTCTGCAGCAGCTGACCACTAAGGAGCAAACGAACAGTGACGTGACAGAACTGCCAGATTCAGACTGTGCTTTAGCGCTGTGGCTGACACTGAGCCAGAGATGGACGCGCTCATCGATTGTCATATTATATCACAACTATTCAGTGTTTTTCACCACATAATGTTAATTTTTAGGTTTCAGACATTTAAATACATATAATTTATAGCAAAACAATACATTTATAGTTTGTAAAATACACAATGGTGTCTATGGAACCAGCGCCCATAGATGCCCACGCCCCTTCAAACAGAGTGTTCAAATCAGAAGCTAAAATCAGGCTAGGAAAAATGTCTTTTATTTCTAAATTATGACTATTTTTGATCTAAAAAAAACATGATTCAGCTGGGGTGCCATCTTCTGGCGAGAAGCTCAGCGCGTGACTCTCACAGTGCATTATGGGTATTCTCTAGCCATTGAGCATACATCTGTTGTACAATCTGTTGAATGAGTGCACTCAATGAGATCCACAACAAATGGCTGTCCCTTAAAATAGTGCCCTATATAGGGGTATAGGGGGTGATTTCGGACACAGCCTGTGATCTTTGAGTGGCTGTGGTGGTGGAGCCTTGTGAAACCGTGACAAAATTGCTATATAAATAAACGTGACGTGCAAACGTTGCTATGACGATAAGATGTTTTTCTTATCCTTTAGGCTTTTTAAAAAATGCTTGTTGTTTCTTAATTTTGTTATTGAGAGGAAAGCCCGCAGCAAATATTTACATAGCATTGTTGGGGCAGTCGGATGTTCGCTAACAGTATATCACTGGTCACTTATTTCGAACTTAATTTACCCTTGAACGAAGAAGAAATAAGAACATTGTCATGAGTAAATCAGGGCATTTAATGTTTGTCTGCTGCATACAATAGTATTTATTATAAATGAGAAACTATACGTTCCCTTTCAAAAGCTACAAATCGATGCTGCGCTGCTTAGCGCATTGGGAACGATCTTTTATCGTGACCAGCTAAATATAGTCTGTAAACACGTCGATAGAATCGACCTGGAAGAAATATAGCCTTGGTCTGTGACGTCATCGGTGAAGTCATCGGCGCACACCCGAGACTATAAATTGATGAGCCACAAGTGAATCGGTAAGATCTTTTTTCTTCAGATCACTCTGTGCATGTGTGTGTCTAAACTCTATCTCTCTCATTATCAGTCTCAGATCTTTGTTAGGAGTTAGATTTCAACTGGCAGTGTGCAGAAAATTCTTATTTCTCAAACTTTTCTCTCTGAAAGTCTGTTAAAAGAGTTTTAAAAGCAAATAAAAGAGTAGAAATGGGTCAACAGCAGAGTAAGCGTTGTGTTCCTCCATGCTCCCGTTCTATGTCTGAGCTGGATACACACGATTACTGCTTTGTTTGTTTGGGGCAGGAGCACGCGGCTCTGGCTTTAGAGAATGGCGAGTGCGAGCATTGTGAGATGTTCACAGTGAAAATGCTGCGCTCTCGTCTGAACTATTTCCAGACCGCACCCGCATTGTCATCGTGGGGCTCCCGAATGGATTGTGTGATGAGCCTTTTCGCTTGCTGCATCACCAGATCCACACGCTCCCTCGCGTGATACCGAAGCGCATTCCGGTGCTTCTTCGGCTCGCGCGGGGGGCGATGATTTGTCTCTTGGGTCTGAGGACTATGAGCGGCCGTCTTCTGAGCGTTCCTCTCGCGAAAATAAATCTGTCGAGGAACTGCTCGAAGTGGTCACTCGCGCGGTGGTCAGGTTACAGCTTGACTGGCCTTGCGAGCAAGAGACCCCCAAACAATCTAAGCTAGGGGATAGGTTTTAGTCCGGTGGCAGGGGGAGGGACCAAAACATCAGTCTCTCCCCTTTTTCAAGGACCTCCATGACGAGCTGTCTAAGTCATTGAGTAAACCATATACTTCCCGTATCTTTCTGCCCTCTACGTCGACTTTTTCGACTATCGTGGGTGCAAAGGCACGGGGATATGCGGAGAAGCCACAGATTGAAGAGACGCTCGCGAGCTATCTCTCGCCTGCTTCGGCATCTTCCCCACGAAACCATGTAAAATAACATCAGCATTAGTGGTGTAGAGACTTTAAGGATGAACCAAACACAAATTAATCAAATTAATCTCTCATGGGATTCATTCAAATGTGATTCAGCATTCCGGATCTGAAGACCACATTCCAAAGTCACAAGACGGCTCCCAATTGTCTAGAAAACCTCCCAGAGAAGACTTTTATGGCCCCGCAGGCCCCAGAGATAAGCCTAAACAGGAAGAACGTTGTCACTGTTTCATCCTTAAGCAAGACAAATCTGCTCAGAAATGGTGAAACGAGGCCTGACCACCAAGGGGCCTGACCACCTTTGACCTCCCTCAGCATCACCACTGCTGAGCAGGACAGAGATGTAAAACAGACCACGCTTTCATGGAACGTGAGAGACTTACACAGACTTTACATATCAAACCCATTAAAACTCACAGAGAACAATGCTCAGTGGACTTATAATCAAACATCATAATTCTTGTTGTTCCTACAATTCATCTTTGTATTATGCTTAGATCACATATAAATCATGTAATTGTGATATAACTGTGTGTATGAATGAAAGAGTATAGTGCTTCCAATCAAAAGAATTGTATGCCCTTAATTCAAAAGATGGCTTGATTGAAATCTGTGTAAAATGTTTTGTATGATTATAATAATCTATAATGTTTAAACTGTGGTCTCTTGTTCTCTGCTAAGTGCTGGAACCCAAGCAGATCCCAGATAACGATAAGTAGGAACTAGATCCACCTCCTAAAATGATGCCATTGTCTCATTGGTCAGAATTCTCCAAAAGAGGTTGGACTAACTTTAAGTAAAAGACCCGAACAAAGGAGTTTAGAGTGCAAAAGTAAGAGTGCAGTTCGGTTTTCAGTTCGGTTTTGAGTTCGGTTCGGTGTTGAATTAAGTTGGCGCCTCTCTCTAGCAACAGCAAGAGAGTGTTCCTGTTCGTGCTTCTCTCTGAAAACAACAAAGAGCGTGTTCGCACGCTACTACATCGACCAGACCAAATTAGACCAGCAGACAAATAACTCATCATGATCGGGGTTAAAACAGCTCATTCAAGCCATCTAACTCGTCTTACTTTCATTTCTTCCTTTATTTTCTTTTTCGTTAAAGTCTCGGTTCAAAGTTAAGTTTGCTGCAAAGTTCGTTTAAACGTCTCTCCTGCAAAGACTCTCATTCGCCTGCCAATCACACGTGACTGGCAGTTCAGAAACTTCCATCCAGGCACTTCAAAGACAACCAGCCACACGGACCCGGCCAGGAAACCCCTTTGACGAAGCACCGCAAAAAGGGAATTCCCTAAGCAACGCAAAGACAAGCAAGTACTCCAGAATCTAACTGAACTGGTGCTTTAATGTAAATTGAATAACCTGTCTAAGAAACGAAGGTTTAAATTAATGCTTGGTGGTTCGTTCAGGTCATGTCTTACAAAGTGCATCTCACTCTGCAAACTCACTCTTTCTCTCTCTTCCTCTGCGCCTTGTATGAATGTGTGTGTGTGATTGTGTTTAGACCTTAGTTTTATGTGTTTAGAATAGTTAATAAAGTCGTCCATATATTTGAAAAGATATTTGCCTTGTGTTGTGCTTGCACATTTAATGTCTTGTACTGTCGATCTAAAGTTACCTTGCTAATACATAGTGTTCCACTATAGATTGGATATTTATATCTGTTGCCAAGGTTATAATTACGGCCCGTTCAAATGAACTCTAAACGAGTCATTTGCTCGGTTCCATAGTGATTCGTTCAGGATTCATTGCAAATCGATGAATCATTCCTTTTGGGCTAAATTGGCCTTCCGGCCCCCCTTAAATACATTTTATGTATATTATTATTGTGTAATTCGTTACAGTGGGTAAAGCTTATCAAGCTGCAGGTCAGGCTGGTGCTGCACTGCACACTATGGCAGTGCTTCAGGCGTACCAGGCTGACCTGTTGAAGGATTTGAGTGCGAGCAGTACTATTGATGAGGAGTCTTTCTCAGAGCTGCGGAGAGCCACAGATCTGTCTCTTCGTGCGACTAAGCAAACGGCCCGTGCCATCGGTCGTTCTATGTCTGCTTTGGACAGCACGGAGAGGCACCTGTGGCTTAATCTAACAGGAATAAAAGATAAAGACCGGGTGTTCCTGTTAGATTCCCCAATCTCTCCCTCTGGCCTGTTTGGCGACTCTGTTAATACAGTCGTCAGCAGGTTCAGATAGGTTAAGAAACATGAGGAAGCTTTCGTTCAGTTTCTTCCTCGCCACACTCATGGGGAGGGGCCATCGTCCTTCAAAAGCCCGGGAGGTGAAAAAGCAGAGCGCGGCGAGCCGTGTTCCCCCTAATAAGAACTGGAGACAGGCTCGTCAGGCTCAGCAACCTCCTAAGCCAGACCTCAGGACTATTATTAATAAGAAGAGGAAGTCCTGATGGTCTGGCGCCCGGTCTGGTGGGGGTAGCCCCCTGCGGGATGGGGCGCATTTTACGTCCAAAAATCACCCCATCTCGTTACCCCCACGAAACCTCTCCATCCCCGCCACCTTTGGTGCTTTGAGGGGCAGCGGTTTCCAGTGAAATGTTAGATGTTCCGTTGCTTCCTGCTGTCATTCAGGGGACGGAGCATCTAACATCCCCTCAGGAGGAAGTGTTAAAATTGGTACCACTCTCAGAGAGTCTGTCAGCGTGGAAACTTCTGCCAGGCATTTCTGCGTGGGTATTAAGCACAGCACAAATAGGATACAGAATCCAATTTATTCGGCGTCCTCCGCGTTTCAACGGCGTGGTCTCTACTTCCGTGAGACCGGAGGTGATGCATGTACTGTCACAAGAGCTACAAACTCTTCTGAGCAAAGAGGCCATAGAACGTGTTCCTCTGCCAGAGAGAATGTCAGGCTATTACAGCAAATACTTCCTAGTTCCCAAGAAGGACGGGGGGGGGTGCATCCAATCATAGATCTTCGAGGCTTAAACCGTTCAGTCAAAGCGCTTAAAGTTCAAGATATTAACCGTGAAGACGGTCGTGTCGCAAATTCAACAGCACGATTGGTTTGTCACGATCGATCTGAGGGACGCATATTTTCACATACAAATATTGCCACAACACAGGAAGTTCCTGAGGTTCGCTTTCGGGGAAGTGTTCTTTCTCCTGCCCAGAGAACGACTTATCTCGGGATCGTTTGGGATTCGATCACGATGCGGGCACAATTGTCTCCCGCTCGAATCGAGACCATTCGGCTAGTCATGAGCAAAGTCAGGCTAGGTCAAGATCGTACTGTTCTTCAGTACCAAAAGATGTTAGGTTACATGGCTTCAGCAGCCACGTGATTCCCTTGGGGCTGTTGCACATGAGACCGTTTCAGTTGTGGCTAAAAGCCAGGGGATTTCATCCAAGGGCCAATCCTCAAAGGCAAATAAAAGTGACGTGCCGCGGGCTTCGTACACTATCTCTGTGGCTCAGACCCCGGTTCCTCGCCTTGGGTCACACTCTAGGGGCGCCTTGTCATCGCAGGTTGTTAACGACAGATGCCTCCCTGACGGGCTGGGGAGCGGTCTTAAGTGGTTGTCCAGTTCAAGGGGAATGGAAGGGTCATCTGCTCGAGTGGCACATCAACTGCCTCGAGCTGATGGCTGTATTTCTGGCCCTGAAATACTTTCTCCCTCAGTTGAGAGGCTGTCATGTCCTAGTGCGGGTGGACAATACAGCAGCAGTCTCTTACATAAATCACCAGGGAGGTCTGCCCTCACACAATTTGAACAGGACAGCGAGGCAGATTTTTCTCTGGGCCCAGGAGAAGTTCCTGTCACTCAGGGAAGTGTACATCCCCGTGCACCTGAATGTGGGAGCAGATTTACAGTCTAGACAGAAACTGCAGACAGGGGAATGGAAACTCCACCCAGAAGTAGTCAATCAGATCTGGACCAGAATTTACAAAGCGGAGGTGGACCTCTTCGCCTCCCATCAGACAGCGCAATGTCCCCTCTACTTCTCTCTGAGTCACCCAGCCCCCCTAGGTCTGGATGCGATGGTGCACGCATGGCCCAATATGAGCCTGTATGTGTTTACAGGTGGCACAGCACATAATACAGATCCGGTCAACTGCCAGATTGCTTCAGTTCTGGACTTTTTGCAAGAAAAGTTGTCAGCAGGCACATGCCCCTCCACACTCAGGGTTTATGTGGCCGCTCTTTCGGCTTGCCACTCCTTGGTGGACGGGGTGTCACTCGGGAAGCATCCTCTGCTTGCTCGCTTCATTTGGGGGCCAAAAGACTGAGGCCTCCTGTGAGAACTTAGAGGGACTTAGCTATAGTCCTTGAGGGTCTGGTTGAGACCCCCTTTGAACCTCTAGAGTCAGCGTGTGATACACTTCTGACCTTAAAGATGGTTTTTCTTATGGCTATTAATTCTCTAAAAAGAATTGGGAATATGCAGGCTCTGGCAATATCGCCATCCTGCTTAGATTTTGCCCCAGGAATGGTGAAAGTGATTTTCCATCCTCATCGTGACTACTTGCCTAAGGTACCATTCTCAGCTGTTCATCTGGTCACTCTAGAGGCCTTCTGTCCTCCACCGTTCACAACGCCGGAGCAAGAAAGATCTCACAGACTGTGTCCAGTTCATGCTCTTCAGGCTTACGTCCACCGCACTAGCCAGTGGCGTAAGTCAGAGCAACTATTTGTTTGTTACGGGGGCAGCAACAGGGTGCTGCTGCCAATAAACAGACCATGTCACATTGGCTCAGGGATGCTACTGCTCTTGCCTATGAGGCGCGTGGCCAAGTTTCTCCAACGGGTCTAAGGGCTCACTTCACCAGAGGGGTCGCCTCCTCTACTGCTTTGGCAAGGGGTGCCCCCTTACAACATGTTTGTGATGCGGCAGGCTGGTCCTCTCCACACACATTCGTAAGATTTTATAGTTTGGATGTTCATTCTACTCCGGGCTCTCATGTCCTTGAGTCGACTTCACAAGCTAGTGTCTAGGGCCTTCTTGCGTTCTTCTGAGCACACCTGCACAACCGTAGGGGTCCAGACACCCTCAAGGCGGCGTGGGTATTCTCGTTCCCAATGCGCTAAGCAGCGCAGCATCGATTGTAGCTTTTGAAAGGGAACGGTTCGGTTACTTGACTGTAACCCTGTTCCCTGAAAAAGCGGAACGAGATGCTGCGCTACTTTGCCGTGCTGATGATGTCACAGGACGGATCTTCAGAAAAAAATGATCCTACCGATTCACCTATGGCTCATCAATTTATAGTCTCGCGTCACGTGTGCGCGCCGATGATGCCACAGATGACGTCACCGACCGAGGCTATATTACTTCCAGGTCGATTCTATCGACGTGTTTACACACTATATGCAGCTGGTCACGATAAAAGATCGTTCCCAATGCTCTAAGCAGCGCAGCATCTCGTTCCGCTTTTTCAGGGAACAGGGTTACAGTCAAGTAACCCGAACCGTTTACAAAATAGAATAGAAAATGAATATTAAGCAATCTGCATGTGATTAATCTTCATTTAAGCAGCAAAGGAACATCTGCTATATTAGCTTTCTGGATCTCTTCAAATTATACATTAGCACTTTTTTTTCACAGGAGATGTGAAAATCCATGTCAAAGGCATCTGTAATATGAAATTCATCTGGGATTGATATAATTGGGTTATGGTGGACTTTTTTGAAAAGGAAAAAAACTAAGATTACCACATTAAATTGTTTTAATTCAATTTCGATTCCCCCACTAGGCATAAAGTGTGAATGAGTTGAATTAGATCTAACAGGGACGGTCTGGAGGGTCATTATGGAAGCTTATGATAGCTTGACTCTGTGCTACAAGCAAAAGAAGGTTAATTGCCCAATAGGTCTGGTACATTTCCCCTAATCAACTATAATGAACTTATAAAAATCATTTTAAAATCCTGATCATTTTATTAGCATCTACATAAAAGCCAAATTTATTTGAGCTGTGACAAATGCATTGTTATCCCTTTTCCCACTAATTAATGTGTTATACGATGAATCTAGGATATACTGCAATTAACAGCAGAAAACGCTGCCGCCGAGACCACTGAGCTGTGGAAAGCACAATTCATCACCCACAGCCTGAGAGGATATTCTTAAGAGGTTAATCCAGAGAAGTCCAGAGAGGCAATGTTTGACCTCTTGCAGAGCACATAGTCTGATGGAAGACAGCCAATGCACCAGCATTTAGACTTCACAGAGACAGCAGTGGGCTTCAGTCACACCATCTGCCTTTTGTGGCCCTGTTTAAACTGGGAGCTGGAAACCAACATCACAGAAGCGTCCTGGTTTCCATTCGGTAGCAACTGGGCTGAGAGGCCGTAAAGGTTTGCAGTATTTCAAAGGGGTCCTTTGAGTATTTTCAAAATAATGTCAAACATATGGACAAAGTAGTGAAAGTCTAGGTGACAAATCAATTTCAAAAACATTGTGTTCCTAATAGGTGTGATATGATAAAATAACAACTGATAAAATAATAGTCTCTGAACCTCCTATGATGTATAGTATCATGCAAACTTAATGTTTATTTAATCTACTTGAACATTATTGCAAATGTCTTTATATATTTGAAAGTAAAATATATGTGTATTGTTGGAAGCTTGTAAATGTTGTTTAATATGGCTTCTTTTGTAAAGTGAATCAGAAGTATCCCAGTAAGCAATAGCCGTCATTTCACCATCCAGGTTAACTATAGACCCGATATAGTCCGCTATGAGTTACCCACTTCTAGACACTTTTTTTTTTTTTTTGCCAAAATAACTTGTGAGATCAGTCAACAGTGATTAGTTTGATTTCATTTCTTTGACATGTTGTTATCTAATTAATGACTCTATCCTTGGGCTATGGTTAGATGTCTATTAAAATTTTCACTGACAGCCATAATTTTGCCTTGTTTTAGCCTAGACGTCAGGGCTGTGTTTGGACGGCTATTAGACATATTTTAATCGCAAAATTGCTTGCTGGGATGTTAATGGCATTTTCCTCTTGACAGTTCCTAGTTGGCATGTTATTTTGAGGATGATGAAAATTTTTCAAACGGGTTCCAATAAACAAAAGGTTCTTTAATAAAGCAATCTTGAAGGTGCAGTAAGCGATTTCTGATAAACACTGTAGAAAGTGGATCGAACCAAGAGCCACAACACACTAGCCAATCCGCAGTAAGGGCGTACTCATTAGGGGGAGGTGCCTGTGTTGCATAGCATGTACATGAGTTTGGGGGCGGAGCTATAAAGGTAGGGGTGCAATCATTTTGGGATTGCTTACTGCACATTTCAGAAATCCATAAGGCGAAATCCTTTGTAAAAGTATGGCATAAACAAATGTCTCCGGTGCAAAATGCTCTTGACAAACACGGTACTGGTTAATTACTGTTAAAGTACAGATATCCAGAGCAGCTAGCCATTGATTTCCCAGTTCCACATTCGAAGGAATTCTGTGAAACATTACATTTGTGTATGTCTTTTTCTTGTTCTCACAAACTTTTGCTATGCAGGCAATTACCATGTTTGCTGTAACTTCTCAACACAATCCAAAAGCGAAGATACTCAGTGCAGGTCATGCCCGTATGTTGACGGAAGCTGGGGGATTTTAGGTGTTGCGTGATATATCTGCTCACAAGTAACGTTAGCAGTCCTTCACATTTTGCTTCACCCCTATAGACCCAAGTCAATATCTGTCTAGGAAATCGCCTAGTCTTAATCTGCATTGCTATTTGTAATCGTTGTGAATACGCAGGCCACAAGAAGTCATTCGTTTTTTTTTTTTCACATTTACTCACTACATGCTATCTGGAAACAAAGGATTCCATTCATTATGTTAAGCTAAGCTAGCGTCGGTGCTGCCAAACTAATACAATGCATTACATTCACTGCAATGTATTTGATATTCTTGATGCTGCTCTGATGCACTCCATTACGCACCGCTCTCTTTGTTGTTAGGATGACTAAAAGTTCAGCGGTCTAGCTGAAAGGCTTACCATTCAGAGAAGGATGTTAACAGTGAACGTTTGCCTGGTAAAATGTAAGTAGATAAACAAAACATTTATTATTTGACAACTGTTTTACAATAGAAATGTTCAACTACCGACAGTATCCGGTGACGCAAATTGCTCAACTTATTTTTATTTATTCAATTTTGCCTTATTGAATAGAAAAGATGCTATAATTTCCTTTATTCATGTAGAGAGAATGTATGCATACTTAAAAATAAAAGATTATTTGCAAATAATTTAAAGGATTTCACTAATAAAATAAGCCTTTCTTTTTTTTATTCCCTTAAATCGCTTTTATAATTAATTCATTCCTTTAAATAAAAATACCCAATCTTAGTTTGGGCTAAAGCCCTGAATATCCACTGACCTCAGAACCGGCCCTGTGTAAGTATACATATATGAAAGAGATTGGTGTAATATGAGTAGAGATTAAAATATGTTAAACTGTCCCCTCAAAAAAATCTAGATGTAAAAGATGTGGAATTACTTTTAGTACCGTATAATGCAAATTTTAATGTATATTGAATGTAAGGGTTTCTCTTATTCAGTCATTCATCATGCAGTTACATTAAAAAAAAAACTTTTAAAACTTCTTAACACCGCCAACTAATGTCAAAAGGTAAATTCTATCAACATTCTGATTCACTTTACAAAAGAAGCCATAATTAAACTTAACATTTACAAGCTTCCATGCAATGTACAATACACAGACACACGCACACACACACACACACACACACACACACACACACACACACACACACACACACACACACACACACACACACACACACACACACACACACACACACACACACACACACACACACACACACACAATGTACTTTAAAAAATATAAAGACATTTGCAAAAATGTGCATGTAGATTAAATAAACATTAAGTTTGAGTGATGCATCAAGGATGTTGAGGGACTATTATTTGTACACTAATCTAATCTAGTTCTGTCATTCTCTCAGCAAACTAACACATAACACAAAAGCTTTCTGGTATGTATCAGTATAGTTCACTGCTTAATTCCCCAATGTTAAGTCACTATCAGCATTCAGTGGTTTGCCAAAGAAAATATGGAATATCTCAGTTTTTGAGACTGTTTGGCAGGTCTTTCAACTTCATAGCCAGCTGATAAATCATGACTTCAGAACTGAGAGAAAGTAAAGCAAGATTGATACTGAACCTGCTGACGTTTCTCAAACTCCAGTTTGATGGGTGATTTTATACAGTTGCAGGTGTCTTGATATGTCTGCTTTAACGCCAGTTCCATCAGGTGTTTATGGTATGCTCCTGCCAGGTTCCCACATATGAAAATTATGATATTTGCCAGGATCTAGAAAAAATAAAAAATAAATAAAAATGAACAACAGTGGATATTCTGATACCACAAAAAACCTATGCGCTATTTATTTATTTGTCTGTCTGTTTGTCTGTCTGTCTGTCTGTCTCTCTGTGTGTCTGTTTATGTATTTATTTTTGTCAAAGTTGAAATCTACCAATGTGAATTACTACTGAAGTTCAGATTTCATTGCTTCCACTGATATACACAAAATGCTCTTTGGAACATTTTAAAATAACATGGACCATCAGATTTTGATGTTTACAATACATGTAATTAAAATTATTATAAATGATTATTTTTGAAATTGTTATGCTGGTGATATAATTTGTATTTGAAAAAAAAAAAGCTATTTCATAATAACGGTGTCCTTTTAGTGAAGCAGGATTGTGCAAGAAATCAATTTCCAGTCCAGAAATATTTCATTGACACCAGCTTGCAGCACTTCTCATACAACACTTTAGCTGCTTAAATTTTCCATTCCAGTTTCAAAAAGCTCTTGTAGAATGATTTTCGACAAGAGCTTTGCTAACCCAATCAAATGTTCAGCATGGAGGGGACTTTGGTTATTGTAGTCATTATTAGCAGCAGAGAGAAGAGCTTAAGTTCCCAACTTTTCCTACTGTTAGTGTTCACTGTTCACATCTCTTTTTTCTCACTTTCTCTTTCATACTTCCTCGTTCAATTACCACTTTACTCTGTAAAGTCTGTCGGTTTCTTCATCTTTTTCAATCTCACTATTCAACAGTCGGATGAGAACAGTGCATCAAAGGCTTAGCTCCATGAGATATTTTTTTAATTGCTCTTGGACATCCCTTTCATTTAGGTCACTGTAGAAAGAGTCCTAAACTCATCTTGGCTGTCACACTTTGGACCATGAAAACTTCAAAAGGCATCAGCCGCTCACATGGATGGAATGAAAGTAAAGAGTCAGCCACAGTCAGAAAGCGCAACGGTATGTGTCAATACAGATTTGGACTCATGAACACAATATTTGGTGACTTTAATTTTTTTTTTTTAAATTACACAAACAACAAATACAAATTGATCTAAATGTTATTTTGAATTACTTATTTGTTGCATGGTATTTTGTTCTTTTCGTTTCATTTTTTTAAAGGGTACCTATTATGGCATTTAAAATGTTCCTAATAATGTTCTGGGAGTCCCCAACAACAGTTTTACATGCATGCAATGACAAAAAACACTTTTGTTGTCTTATAATATGCATTTATATTATGCACCCCAAAAGTGGGGTGATCGTGCCTTTGCAGTAGCGGGGCCGAAACTATGGAACGCGCTGCCTCTGGAATTACGCTCCATCATGGAGCTGCCCCTGTTCAAGGCCAGGTTGAAGCACCATCTTTTTAGATCAGCTTTTGGCACTGGATCGACAGCTGATTAGCAAAATGATTTTATAGAAGAGTTTTATTGTATTGTATTGTATTGTATTGTATTGTATTGTATTGTATTGTATTGTATTGTATTGTTGGTTTTGTCTTGTTCTTTTTTTTCTCTTGTTTTCCCTGTCCAGCGCTTTGATCAACTCATGGTTGTTGTAAAGCGCTATATAAATAAAAAATTGATTGATTGATTGATTTATTTTTACCTGATTTGCTCACCGACTCCCTAATGATTCGTTTGACGACTCATTTGTCCAAACCCCTCCTTTGCGTGACGCTAATCGGCGGTGATTGGTCAGATGACGCAGTCAGTTATATTTTGCGTTAGCCCAAAGCTTAAACATATTGATAAAGCACTGCAGTAGGCCTACTACAATACGCTTCACATAATTTCACATATTTCAAAAAACAAAAAAATGACATTGGAGACCTAGAAGCTGCTGAGCGTAACTCTCACTCTCTCACACACACACACGCACGCACGCACACACACACACACACACACACACACACACAACACACACACACACACACATAAAAGCAACAATTATTAATAGTACTTACAGGTTGTGATTCGGAGGAGGAAGCTGATCCAAATAAACTTGGTATTGAACGTTCCTTCAGTATCAGGCGACTCGCGAATCCACACTTGTGTTTTTCACATTTGTGTTTGTGAAGCGATCGTCATTAAAATAACGCGAACACAGCTCAAGGTGGCTATACTTGTGTGGTATAGTTGTAAATATAAACTCTAGCCACTGAGTCTTCACATGCTTGTCCCTGGGCAGTAAAAAAAAAGTTTGCTTTTGATTCGCACTTCAGAACAGAGTCTCGTCGACATGTTGTTGTCAGGTTTCTCTGTCTGCTCGGCGCGCGCACTGAGTGGGCGTGTCGAATTCAAATAACTTGTAAAAGTGACGTACGAAAGTGCATCGTTCGTCTATCGATTCATATCAGCGACTCAGAGTCGACTCTTACTTTTGAGAGAATAACTTTGTATACGGTGAACTTTCATATTTAAAACTTTGCAGGATGTTTTTGTTCACTTAGATCTATATGTTACACACTACATGAAAGGTAATTTTCAAAATTCCATGATAGGTACCCTTTAAAGCAAGAAAGAAAGTGTACTGTCTTTTGGGGGTTTAGTTGAGGGAAAATGTTTGTACTGTTATTATTTTAGACAAAAAGACATAATTCGGTTTCGATAAAAACCCCATGAGGTCTCAGATAGATATAATAAAAGACACCAAAACACATAAGCGAAAACATTTCATTTTATTTGGTTCTAAAAAACTTGTTTAATATATTCCTGTATATGGAACTCTTTTCTGGTAAACTCTTTTCTGTGGCAAATTCATTTGAATATAATGATGTAATACCATTAACATTACCTAAAAACATCTATGTTATACACATAACCGTTCAGCAAGGTAAAATATAGTAATACAAATGAATGCGTGACAATAAATCAAAAAATATTTGTAACTTTATTCTTAACTTATGAAGATGAGGAAGATGACATTGCCAGTACTATTCTGTGTATGTTTACAAATTTCATTCATTGTGTCCCTTGACTCTAATGGTTAAGGGGAATATTAATGTGGACTTTTAATTGGTCATGCAGGATGTTGTTTATATAAAAACTTAAAGTCATAAACAAGGAAATTGAATTACTTTTAAAATTCTGACAAGTTATTCAAGCTTATGTTCAATCGGTAATAAACCATAGCCATTTAAGCAAAAATCATATCGGATATTTAACTGGTGAATTTCAAAGCTCTTAGAAACAGACTTAAGATTTTAGATTTAACAGACTTAAGATTGTAGAGACTACAGCGAGTTTTTTCTTTCAAACACTCTTTTTAAAATGGCAAAAAGAATTTGTGAGGAGTTCAATCATACAAAATTTTGATGTACAGATTTTACTGCGAGCATGTGAGACAGCAAGTAAGCTGTAGTAAATAAACACTGTTAAAATGTATTTGTGAAAAATTTACAACATTCAGCTGTCTATGAATAAATCATAAATGATTCATTGCTTTCAGAGATGTGGTGAAGCTTCTTATTCTGACTTAAGTGGGATTACATACAGAAAAGATTCTGCTTTCTGACTGATGGATGGAGAATTAATATATGTATATAAAAAGACACAAAACTGTTTTGAGTGTAATGTAACCAATTATTCCAATTGATGATAAACTGTAAAGCTGATAACAAAAAAAAAAAAAAAAAAAAAAAAACACATTGGTACTGTAAGTCATTACTCACCATTACAAATATTTTTTTACTGTCAGAAAACCACCTATTTGCTCTTGCTTATTAAACCATAATTGCTTACTAATGGTTAGGGAAAGCTTGCTAAAAAATAATGCTTATGCTTTACGCTTTGTAAAGAAGCAGATCTTTGTAAAGAAGACTATAAAGAAAGAGACGTGGAGAAGGGCCATTGCTCTTCCTTGCAATCACCACTCTAAAACACCAGGAGTTGCCAGAGGCAAGAAGCTTCAACCCTAACTATCTATCTGTTAGTTATTACTCATTTATAATCTGTAACAAGTATTCCTTTTTCATTTGATTCTTTTAATAAATTTTGTTAAAACATTTATTATAATCATTTGTCTGGACCTTGGATCATTGAGTGCGAGTCATCTTCTTCTAACTGGATCAGGACGATCCTTCCAGAAGGAAAAAAAACTCAGAGGGTGAGTATTCTTTTTAGATAAGAATAATCACTGTGAGATTTGATTGATCAAATAGCCTAGCTAAAGAGGCAGCATATAAAGGGTATATGTGTATTGAGTATACGTATGGCAGGTAGTTATAATGCAAACACGGTTGAGGAGTACCATAAAAGATAGACTTATAATATAAAGGGGAAATCTATTATTTTCTAATAGAATACAAATGTATATAGACTGATCATCTAACTCTTGAGGACACGACTAAAGGATAGGCTCTTTAGTTACCGCGGGATTATATTAATGTCCTGGATAGGATGTTTTATAATTGGGAGCGGTATTAATCGTGAGATCCATCGCAATAGACAGCATGATTATTGCACAGGTGTGCCTTAGGCTGGCCACAATAAAAGACCACTCTAAAATGTGCAGGGGGGGGGGGGGGGTCCGAAAACCAGTCAGTATCCGGTGTGACCACCATTCGCCTCACGCAGTGCAACACATCTCCTTCGTATAGAGTTGATCAGGTTGTTGATTGTGGCCTGTGGAATGTTTGTTCACTCCTCTTCAATGGCTGTGCGAAGTTGCTGGATATTGGCAGGACCTGGAACACGCTGTCGTTTACGCCGATCCAGAGCACCCCAAACATGATCAATGGTCGACATGTCCGGTGAGTATGCTGGCCATGCAAGAACTGGGATGTTTTCAGCTTCCAGGAATTGTGTACAGATCCTTGCAACATGGGGTTATAATGTTATAATGCTGCAACATGAGGTGATGGTCAACCTCACAGTATTGTTGTTTTGGTGTTACATATATCAAAATGATTACAAAAGTACTGGGATAAACTATACAACTATAACATTTCTTTCTGCCATTTTTTCCATTAGCAACCATGTTGGAGAGAACTACTGTTGCTGCTCAAATATGTACGTGTCAAACCAAACGTGTCATGAGCTCTTTGCAGATTGGCTCGTGCAACAACGCTTCATGCGAATTTTCTGCTCGAGTTGAAATTGAGGCAAATATCGCGCTTTCATGGCAATCACGTTGCACAATTTGCATCAATCGCGTCTATTCGCATCTTTGCATTGAGTTTGTATGTAATTTACTCTACTCTTTGACTTTGTATCTACTCTATTGGTGTGCACTCACTGTAACATTCATCATATTGCAGTGTAAACATTCTTATTACTTCATTCATTAGTTGCTATGAAAGGTTGCCTATATTTTATATTTCAACATTTCACTCGATTTCACACAATTCAGTTTGCTGATATAGTGTGGGAAAAGCCCAACAAGTAAAATTTTCTTGTTGTTCAAAGTTTTTCTAAAAAGATAACACAATAACTAAGGTAAGAATGAATAATTACTCGTCCGAAATTATATCCTCTGCTGGATCAAGGATCATCACATATAGCATTCTTCTTCTGAGGTAAATTCAAGTCTTATTCAAGTGTCTTCTTCCAAACTCGAAGAGAAGCAGAATAACCTGACGAAGCTTGTTGGAAGATTAACGCATAAATAGCCTGTGTTGTGCGTAGGACCACAATACAGATAATGAGTTGTACCTCTCATTGGTTTTATAAGGATTACATAAATGGGGAATATTTGTTTTCATAGACATGTTCTTGATCTTGTGTGACAAGTATTCGCTGAGTTTCGGTTCATTTTTGTGACGCGTTTCAGAAAGATGTTCACGGAGACTTAGCGCACCCTGTCAAATTATGTACTACTATTATCTGTATGACCAGAAATTACGGGATATTTTAAGTTCTGTCCCCTGCAGGAAAAAAGGGAATGAGCAATGTAAGCACTGAGACAGGTATTGATCCAGTGAGAGAGATAGAGAGTCTACCTGTCTATCAGTTAAATACTATGATCAAATTATCTCAACTAGCATGTGTGAATATGCTTAGAGTACATTTTGAAATTCATTACAGTTTTTCTCAGTCGATTTGACACACTTCTCCAAACTCAGATCACTGCTCTCAAAACAATTAACACAGTGATCTGAACACTTTTGAATTGTCCGAAACAGATTGTAAGTCTTCATTCATTCCATACAAATTACAAAATATTTTACATAATGTTTACATAATTACAAAATATTTTACAACATTGTGCACAAAATGTTCAAATGTGTTCACAGCAGTTCACTCAGCCAACCAAAATATTATATATATATATATATATATATATATATATATATATATATATATATATATATATATAATATATATATATATATATATATATATATATATATATGCGATGTCACACATTTTTTAGGCCCCAAATTTTTTTCCGTTTCATATGTTTTTATTGGTGTGCACACAAAAAACATGAAGGCATTTGGATGACAATAACAAACACATTTGTGTACAACCTTTTATAAAACAAAAGAAAAGAGAACAAAAAAAAAAAAAAAAATGAATGGTGTGAGTTGGAGTTAGGCCTAGTTAGCCTGGAAAAATAATATAAATGGTTGCCATTTATTGTAAAATTTGGCGAGATTACCTTGTTTAGAGTATCTTATTTTTTCCAATTTTAGAAAGGACATGACATCAGTGGTCCAAAGTGTATTAGATGGGGCATTTGTTGCTTTCCAATTAAGAAGGAGATGGCGTCTCACTATCAAGGAAGTGAAAGCCAGGACCTCTAACTGTACTGATGAGAAACGGTGGTATTCTTGAGGAGTACCAAAAATGGCTATATGCGGAGAAGTATCAATGGTCTTGAGGAGCACTTTAGACATGGTGTTAAAATAAGTTTGCCAAATATTTCCTAGAGTTGGGCAGAAGAAAAACATATGTGCAAGATTACAGGGCGAACCAAAGCATCTGTCACAGACATCAATTGTATTAGGGAAAATTTGTGATAGTCGGGTTTTAGAATAATGACACCTGAACACTACCTTAAATTGTATTAAAGTCAAGCGGGCACAGACTGAGGCTTTGTGAATACCGTTTAAAACAGAGTCCCACCAGTCCACATCAAAGGCCAAACCCAACTCTTTCTCCCATGCCTCCTTCGTCCTAGTGGTTAAATGGTCATCATAGGACTGGATAGTACCATAGACTTTTGAAATTAAAGATCTTTGTGAAAAATTCAATTGTAAAAGACTGTCCCATGTCTGCTCAGGAGGAAGTTGTGGAAAACTGGGAAATAAAAATTTTACACAGTTCCTAATTTGAAAATACCTAAAAAGATGTGAAGATGGGAGGTCGAACTCGTTAGTTAGATCTTTAAAAGAACAAAAAAACCCGTCTTTATAAAAATCCTTAAAACATTTCAGACCCTTATCATGCCATAAAGTGAAAATAGAATCAGTAAATGCAGGTTTGAACGCATAGTTCCTCAACAGTGGACTTGATATAGTGGGATTAAGAAATTTAAAATGCTTCCTAAATTGAAACCATATCTTTAATGTGGAAATGACCACTGGGTTGCTAGTAAAGCCAGAGGGGTTGACTGAAGCCACACCAGCCATTATCGCCAGCAATGAGGATGAGGGACATGATTGTATTTCCAACTGACACCAAGGTATGTTGACCAATTTTAGCCAAAATATAGTTTTAATTATATTCGTAGCCCAATAATAAACTTTGAAATTTGGTAGAGAGAGGCCACCGTCAAATTTGCAATTCTGAAGTACTTTTAGCCCAACTCTAGGTGTCTTACCGTTCCACAGAAATTGAGATATAACTGAATCAATGCTTTTGAAAAAACCTTTAGATAAAAATATAGGTAGGCACTGGAACAGAAACAAGAATTTTGGGAGGACGTTCATTTTAACTACGTTAATTCTACCAATCAGGGAAAGGGGGAGGGAACCCCATCTTTGAAAATCAGCCTTAATCTCAGTCAATAGGGGAGAAAAGTTTACAGCATAAAGAGATTTGTAGGACCTGGCCACATGGACCCCCAGATATTTAAATCCCGAAGGACTCAGTTTAAAGGAAATATCAGATTGAGAGAGCTGCATTGCTAGGGCATTGACCGGGTAGCATTCGCTCTTCGAGACATTGATCTTGTATCCTGAAAACGAACCGAATCTATGAAAAAAAGAAAGTATAGCAGGGCACGCACCTACAGGATTTGTGACATACAATAGCAGATCGTCAGCATATAAAGAAAGTTTGAATTCAACACAGGAACGTCTAATGCCGTTAAAAATGGGGAAAGACCTCAAATAAATGGACAAAGGTTCTATTGCAAGAGCAAAGAGGAGGGGGGACAGAGGACAACCTTGTCTACAGCCACGATTTAAAGAAAAATAACTAGATTGACTATTATTACTAGTGATACTGACGCAGGGTGATGTATATAGAAGGCGTATCCATGATATAAAGACATTACCAAAACCAAATTTCGTCAAAACTGCAAACAAGTAACTCCATTCAACTCTATCGAACGCCTTTTCTGCGTCAACAGATATTACAACTTCTGGAATGGCAGCGGTTCCTTTCTAATAGATAACATTTAATAGAGTACGGACATTATAAAAAAGTTGACATCCTTTTATGAAGCCTGTCTGCTCCTGAGATATAATTGTTGGAAGCACCTTCTCCAGACGACGTGCTAAAGCTTTCGCGAGAACCTTGGTATCGACATTCATCAAAGAGATAGGTCTATAAGAGGTACAAAGTTCGGGATCCTTTCCCTTTTTCAGAAGAACACTAACAGAAGCCTGTCTCAAAGTGAGAGGAAGAGAGCCATTTGATAGAGATTCCACATAAACAGCATGTAACAACGGAATGAGTTGATTGTGGAATGCCTTGAAAAATTCGACCGGGAACCCATCTGGCCCAGGTGCCTTATTATTTTGCATATTTTGTAGAGCCAATGTAAGTTCTTGCGTAGTCAGTGGAGAGTCCAACTGATCAATTGCATCCGTGCTCATACCCGGAAAGTCTAGGTCTTGCAAAAACGCATCCATATCAGTCAAGTCCGATGGAAATTCAGAACTATACAAAGATTTTTAAAAGGATGAAAATACTGAATTAATAAGGTCCGGTTCTTCCACCAACATCCCTGACTCATCTCTAACACGGGGTATTAAACGTGAGGCTGCTTGACGACGCAATTGGTGAGCTAGTAATCTTCCAGATTTGTCTCCATATTCGTAGTACTTGGCACGAGAATGTAAAAGTAACCGCTCTGCTTCATTAGTAGTGATCAAGTCTAACTCTGTTTTCAATACCACACGCCGCCTTAATAAATCCGGAGACGTGGAGGTAGCAAGCTGTTGATCGACAGATTCCAGATCAGCCGACAATTTTTGGATAGTTGACATTCTTAATTTTTTCAAATGAGCAGAATAGGAGATAATCTGACCCCGCAAGTAGGCTTTTAAAGATTCCCACAGGAGCACATTAGAAATGGGTTCCGATTCAGACTGGTTGAGAGATATAAAATCCTCAATTGTACTTATAATAAATTTATGAAATTTGTCATCATACAAAAGAGATATGTTAAATCTCCAATGGGTGGGGTAACGAGATTCAGACGAGAATTGAATGTCCAAGGTTAAAGGCGAATGGTCTGAAATGATAATAGGATGATACCCGCTATCTGTCACTTTGGGCATCAGTCTGGCATCAATAAAAAAATAGTCGATACGGGAAAAAGTCTGGTGGACATGTGAATAAAAGGAGTATTGTCTGCCAGTTGGATTGCGAACCCTCCAGGGGTCAATGTAGCCATTGTTGGACATAAAACTACAAAGATTTCTAGCCATTTGTGACTGACTCAAGCTGACTTTAGATCGGTCCAGCTGAGAATTCACAACACAATTCATGTCCCCACCAAATATAAAAAATACATCATTTAATGATGGTAGTTTCTTAAACAAATTATTTAAAAAACTAGGATTATCAAAATTTGGTGCGTATACGTTGACAAGTAGAACTGGAACCTGGTATATAGTTCCTAAAATGATCAGGTACCTGCCGTCCTTGTCAGAAATGATTTTGGTCTGTGTAAATGGAACTGATTTACTAATCAGAATGGCAACCCCTCTGGCCTTAGAATTGAAGCTGGAATGGAATACTTCTGCAACCCAGGGACATCTCAACCGTGCCTGGTCATTATTTCGCATGTGGGTCTCCTGCAGAAAAACAATATCAGGCTTTAAACGCTTTAAATGAGAAAACACCTTTGAGCGTTTGACAGCACTCCCCAAACCCTTGATATTCCAACTAACCAATCTCGTATTTAAAGCTTTAATACTTGTCATGTTTAGTTTATATCACAAGTGAAATTGCAACCACAATTCGAACTCCAAAAAAAAAAAAAAAAAAAAAAAAAAAAAGAAGACAAAAATAGTAGATAAATCCAACCCCCCACCCCCCGCACCTACTATTACCCCATCCCCAAACGATAGGATACCGGTGCAGACTCCACTAGGAGTCATTAGCAGAAACACTAAACTCCGTGTATTAGACCTAACCGTTATCTTCATACTTCACCAAACTCCACAGGAGCTCCTGCACAACAATAATAAAATGTGTAACTTAAATTACAGGGTGTACATTCAACTAGAACAGAGCAACTTGTGTGAACCTGAGAAATATATTAGCTTATCAAAATAATAACATATTTGTGCCACTGTTACTTATGTCTCAAAATCAAATTACTTTGATGTTACAGTCATTCTGTAAGCAGGTGGCACTTAAAATCAGCTTCACCTAATTAAGGGTTCACCTATTTAAGGGTTTTGATAAAAACAGCAGCCTCTCCAGGGGATGTGAAATCCTTTGTAACTCCTCTACTCGTTGTGATCCGGAGGAGAGCAGGATATATCAGACCATACCGTATGCCTGGAATGTCCCTGAGTTGCCTCCTGACATCATTAAAGGCAGCGCGTGCTCTCGCCGTCCGGGCTGTGTGATCCGGGAAGATGGAGATTGTAGAGTCCCCAATCTTTATCCGCTGCTGGGCCCTGGCACGTTGAAGGATGTCGACACAATCTGCGTAATAGTGCAAACGTGCTATTATGGGGCGTGGCCGCTCTCCGGGTTTGGGCTTGGGGTTTAGGGATCGATGAGCACGATCAATAAGAGGTGCTTTTTCCAAGTTAAGCGCTTCCTTAAGCAGAGCGGAGGTAGTCGCCGCGGTAACCGTGTCACATTGCTCAGATAACCCGATTATACGGATGTTATTGCGGCGAGATCTACTTTCTAGATCTTCACATTTATTCTCAAGAGCCAGAACTTTATTGGACAGGCTATCCACTTTACTCTTGAGGTACGCCACGTCGTCTGTGCAGGTTGACAACGATTCCTCCATCTCACTCACAGTCCCCCTTAGCTCACCCACGTCACGCTTTGTAGCGGCTAAGTTAGCCGTCAGCTCCGTTTTCACACTTTGCAATTCTGACTTTATTTGGGATAAGTTTTCAGTCATAGCCATCTGTAACTCAGACTTGAAAATGCCCACCATCTCTTCTCGGAGAGCAGCCAGAAGTTCGGTTTTAAAGTCCGCAGAGGCCATACTCAAAGCTGTGACGGTGCTAACGCCATCTCCGTCGTGAGGCGGCGGTCCGACAGGATCACGTTGGGCCGGGGATGTAGCCCCTGCATTAGGCCGCGCTCTCGATGCCGTCTGGTTATCCGTATTTTTGGGTTTTGGAGGCATATCAGCACTTAATAAAATCAAAGAAGCTCTATGATCTCAAAATCTGTACACACCACGTCTTATAAAGACACCCTGATAGTCTTTATAAAAAGTTTCTGCAGGAGCCCCTAGAGTCACGTCTTTACTCCATTGGTCACTAACCGGAACTCCCCCAAATTTTTTTGTCACATACAGCAAACATCTCTGCAGACACCGCAGCTCCACAAATGGCAACAAAAACAAACTGGGCTAACCCGCACCACAAAACATAACAAACTATTCCAGCCAATAACCGACAAGAAGGACAAGAAGAACCGACAAGAAGCGCTTAGAACACCTTTAATAATACACATGTCAGGAAATGTTTTTTTCTCTCATTGTTTACACAGCTATCACAATTGCATTTACTATAAAAACTATTTTAATTGGAGATGTTTTCTTTGTATTGGGTACATCCGTGCCTCAATGTTTCCAAAGGTGATGGTTACAAAATGACTCATTACGAAATCTGGTGGGGACGCGAACCCACCGTCCCCACCGAAATCGACACCTATGCTCACAATATCCCTAACATTCGTGTAAATATATTTCACTCAGTTTTGAGATTAGTTTATGACACTGATTATCATTGTAAAATACTGCCTTATGCGTAATGTATTTTGTTTACGAATAACTGCTTAGGTTATATAATGATTTAGTGAAATATATTTCAGCCTCCGGTAAAATATGTGATACTTTCTAAATACAATATATTATTTATGTATAAATGTTCAGTTAGGCTAACTGAAATAAAACCATGTCTATATTGTGAAGGGTAGTCAACTTTAGCATGGGTGTGTTCACTCATGGGTGTGTTCACTTCTAAGCACTGTGTGTGTGTGTGGTGTGTGTGTGTGTGTGTGTGTGTGTGTGTGTGTGTGTGTGTGTGTGTGTGTGTGTGTGTGTGTGTGTGTGTGTGTGTGTGTGTGTGTGTGTGTGTGTGTGTGTGTGTGTGTGTGTGTGTGTGTGTGTGTGTGTTTGTTTGTGTGTATATATATATATATATATATATATTTTTTTTTTTTTTTTTTTTTTTTTTTTACAGGGACGAGATGCCACTGATGAGTCCTGCTGAATTCAACATTCAACAGTCTATGTACATGAACATGGTAAAATGAAAAATCAAACACCTTTGAAATGACAGGTATGTACTATGTTTCAGGAATGGCACAAAGTTGTGTGACTGTTCCAGCCTCTGTCTTTAGATCAGTGTGTTTACTAATGTGGATTATTTGGATTATGTTGTGTTGTAAAATAAATTCAAACAATCTAAAAGCCATTATTTTTTAAATCTCCTTATTCTTTGTGCAAGGCTCCCCATAATTATATGGCCTGATAGCACCTAATAGGGCCATTACGGGAGGGTCTTTGTTTTTCTCAGGTGTGAAATGCATACATATTAATGAGAGATCATGCCTCTTCGCATATAGCTGTCTGACACAAAACACATCATTAAAAATGTAAAAGACTTTACTGTCTTATCTGAATGAGTAGTCAGGATGATTCTCACATAGTTTTGAAGCAAATATTCTAGGCTATGTGATACAATTTTCAAAAGTCTTGTGAATAAATAATCAATATGTGTTTTGTGGCCTTATTTCAGAAACTTTAATTTTTAGTTTTTCAATAACCATGCATAAACAATATTCTCTCAAAAATACAAATATGTACATATATGTTGCTCACATATTATGGTAGCCCTGTTTGTGCTCAATAGAGTGTAATTACACCTGTGTCATTAATATGTTTATAAGCAACTGAAAAAAGCACAAATGTCAGGGCATGTCAAAACATCTCAAGGACCCCCAAAACACCTTAGACCCCAGAGGGTTAAAAGTAACAAATATTGTTTTACAAATTAAAAAAAAAGAATAAGAATAAGCATGAAAAGGGTGAAAGAAAGAGTTGTCAGAGTGGAAGGTGGTGGGGAGTGGAAAGGTAGAACGAGATGAGGGGAGATGAGGAGAAAGTTTAAGAAAAGGAAGAGTAGAATTGGGAAAACGAGAGGGTGAAAAGATGGGTAAAATGGGAGACTATTTAGTGGACAGACACTTTTTGTGTCTATAGCTGAGTATGTTATAGTTTTGATGACAGCATTTACTTTTAATAAATGCATTACTAGAAAAAACTGCAGTACTTCATTATGCAGTGAATATTGAATATATTTGTCAACATAAGAGTGTGTTTAGTGCTGTGTAAATTGTTTTGAGAGCCACTACATTCATTTGAAGAAATGTGTCAAATCGATTTAGAAAAACTGTAAAAGGACTAATTTAGAAGCAGCTGCTACTGAAGGTCATGACTATTGAATTTTCATGACCTCACAGTATGATTTAGGACTGTTTAATTGAATGTGGGTGGTTTGTTAGTAATGCTATTTCATTGCCATTCACTTCCCATAGTTTTGCTAGATGTTATGGCTTTCTATGGATTGCATTTAGCTCCTGAATCTGACCCATAACCCAAGCAAGAAAAATGGGATTGCTACTTCCTTAAGCTTTCCTAATACTTTTTACAAAATCAATGAACAACTCTGAGGTCATACCTCAATTTTCACACCACACTAAAGCTGAGGCTTATAATCTTTTCTTTTGGAATCTATAAGCACACATGGCCAGATTGTGGTTAATCCTGAAAAACACATGGATTTTTGTCTGAGGCTCATTAAGCACCTGCGCACTCACAGATGTTTACTTAGGCACATGCAACTTAAAGAAATCTTAAAATCAAGAGGACAAAAACTTACTGAAGGGAAGAGCAATGTGATTTTATGAGTATTTGTATGTATTATTACGCTAAGAATGGTTCTACCACACGTGCATTTACTTATGTTTCCATAGACACTGAAACTAACAATATGGACGTATTGACAGCACTAAAACTTTTATTAATTAAATGAATTACTGAGAACTAATTATTTACTTATGAACAAATTTACAGAAGTACAAATGTGTACAAATTTATGAATACTAAAATTCTGGCATTAATATTTGTATTTTATTGTATTCAGTTTCATGAGCACCTGGGCCTATTATACGTTTTTACTATTACAGTCGGTCACAGTCGGTATTATGTGGAGATTCGCCTGTTTTTCAGGGGTGTTTTTTAAAAACGAGATTTAAATAAGAAGGAGAAAACAATGGTGTTTGAGACTCAATGTATGTCATGTCCATGTACTGAACTCTTGTTATTTAACTATGCCAACATAAATTCAATTTCACATTCTAGGGCACCTTTAAAGCTCATGACAATCTGGGGCTCAGGTCAGGAAGCAGACAGACTGGCTAAACAGACCGTCTGCTAGCTGTCTCACGCCACTGAGGTCAGATAAATTCCATTACATAGAGACTCTTCACCTAGCTATCATCATATAAAGAATGTTTCGGTTCCCGAATTCCCCGACATACAAAAAACTCCTAAACCCATTTAAGAGTAAAAAATGTAATTGATGTTCAACAAAAAAAAAGCAGATATAATATGAATGAACAAATGATTAAGCTCTGGTTGCTGAATATTCAATCCCTTACTTTAAAAGCACTAATTGGTAAATATATGATTACAGATTATAACCTAGATGTGCTGTGTTTGACAGAAACCTGGCAAAAACCAGACTATTACATTACTTTAAATGAGTCCACCCCATATGGGTTGTAAACTGTTACTGTTGTAAACATGAGCCTCATCTGAAAGGCCAAGGGGGAGGTGTTGATGTAATTTATAGTAATATCTTCAGAATTTGAAGTGTTTGTGCTTAATGTAACACTATCTAGTGTAAATGATAATTCATGTTTGAGATTTGTGCTGGCTAATGTATACAGGCCACCAGGGTACCATACAGACTTTATCAAAGAATTTGCTGATTTTCTATCAGAGTTAGTATTGGCTGCAGATAAAGTCCTACTTGTTGGTGATTTTAATATACATGTAGATAACGAAAAAGATGCATTGGGATTGGCATTAAGACATTCTGAACTCTATTGGAGTTAGACAACACGTGTCAGGGCCTACGCATTGTCGTAATCATACTCTAGATCTAATATTATATTATGGAATCAATGTTGATGCCGTTGAAATTCTACAGGAGAGCGATGACATCTCAGATCATTATCTAGTTTTGTCTATACTTAATTTAGGCTGCAAAGTCGACTCCGTGTTACAAATATGTTAGACCTATCATTTTTGCCACTAAAGATCGCTTTATTAATAATATTCCTGATCAGTTTCATCACCTCAGAATCCCAGACAAGAACTTGATATTGCGACAGAAACTTTTGACTCTCTCTCTCTTGACTGCTCCTTTGCACTTTAAGAAGATTAAAGAAAATTGTCCATGGTACAACAAGCACAGTCAGGCCCTTAAGAGAGCAGCCAGAAAAATGGAGCGCAACTGGAAGAAAACAAAACATTTCATGGAAAGCTGCTGCTGTACAATATAGCCGTAATTGGCTTAGCTGGTGAACAATATGACTATGTGTGCCTGGGCTACCATGCTGAATGGCTTAACCTGTTAGGCTGCAACCCCACTTTTGAAAAATCCCCAGAAATGGCATACCCAAACTGAAACAGATACAGTTCATGAACCCATTGTTCTAAAAGCACAAGTATGATCTCATTTGAAAGCTGACACCTGGCAGTTTATTGTAAATGTAGAATTAATTATTGTCATAATAAAAAACAATTGTTATAAATAGCTTCAAAGTGTTGTCAAGTTATTAGAAATTTATTTTTATGAAATATTTTCATGAAAATAAATTTAAAGTTGGCATTGTATCAATCTAGAAATGCACTGCAGCTAAAGCCACATGTCTGACCATGTTATATTTAAAATCTGAAGAAGACAAGTCTAAAAATCTTTATTTAGTTAAATGTTTTTCAAGATCATGCCATACGACTTTATTTTGATTAGACTCTAAAATGCAAACTGATGTTTATTGTCATGTTCTAAGTATCTATTCAGTCTATTGTCTCTAATGTTTTGTGGTGTAAACGATCTCTATTCAGTGTGTCAGTCTCCCCTGCACACATTCACACCTCTCCGGCCTGGTTATGGCTCTAAATATGCTTTTCATTTGCCTGCATTATGATTACTAACGACTGGCTATTTACGCTGTTTAAATCCCTAATCTCTTTTAGGGAAAGTTCTCACTTCACATTTGAAACTGTATCAAATGACCTTCTTGAAAAAAGAAACATTTCAGCAAGCATTCCTATTTAGAAATATTCATAAAAATAACAGCTAGTGGCAGGTGCACCTAGGGCTAGCTAGCATGTTAGCTTAGCACACCATCAATACACAACAATTTATAAGATTAAAACCATGTTTGTGCTCTAAAACTTACTGTATAGCACAAGTCAAGTGTCTTAAATAACCTTCTGTGATCTGATTTGGCTTCAGATAATAAAAATCAGACAGAAAATATATTATTTTATAGTATTCTGCACGATGATAAAGTCTATATCGATTAGCATTACATTATAAATATTATCTATTATTATGAAAATACCTGACATGGCTCGAAGAACACAGGTAAATCAAATATCATTGCAGTCATGTTTATTGTCTTCAAAACATCTTTATCTGCATGTTACAGCGATCTCTGTTAGCTTTGTTTGTGTCAGGGACTTTCTGGAATGTCACATGATTATGGCACTTCTTCATGTGTTCAATATGGACTATGCTGTGCATAGGGCGCCGGAGCCTCAGGCTGCCAGTATGGATTGAAAACACAGTACATCAGAGTCTCCAGCGCTCATAATGATTACATCGACGCATTTGGGTATACTCAATAAATATGATTCCTGTCTATATAAATCTGATGTAAACCTATGAGAGTCTATCAATATTTCTCAAAATCCGCACATTTTTGAGCTAAAAGCCCTGAGGGACGTTGTTTTGTCAAGCTCTGTCATGACGATCTCACAGGAGTTTTTTTCTGAATGAGAGCGGCTGACGCTCATAATTCATATTATGCCTGGTTCAGATTACACGATTTTTCAGAAACATGTCAAACTACACGTTGCTTCCTGACCAGGAACACACACACACACACACACACACACACACACACACACACACACACACACACACACACACACACACACGTTTGTTTTTGTGACTTATGAGGACATTCCATAGGCGTAATGGTTTTTATACTGGACAAACTATATATTCTATCCCCCTACACTGCCCCTGTCCCTAAACCTACCCCTTACAGGAGACATGCTGGATTTTAACATTTTAAAAAAAACATTGTTTTTTATGATTTTTAAGCTGTTTGAAATATGAGGACGCATGCAATGTCCTCATATTTCACGTGTAAGTTGTAATACCAGTGTAATACCCATGTCATTATACACATGTGTCCTCATATATCACAAAAAACAAGCACACACACAACACACACACACACACACACACACACACACACACACACACACACACACACACACACACCACACAGAGACTCGCTCACGCACTCACCTATACACACGCACACACTCACTCATACACAATCACACAAACAATTTGCTTTTGTTTTGCCATTTTTGAAAGTTGTGTATGGAAAAGCTTCTGTGCTCCTATTGTCAACCTCATACATGTGACGGAACCTGTCGTGGACAACCGTTAAAAAAATTAAATATGCTATAGTCTTTTTGTCTTGATGTCGTGAAGCATCGCAATTTCTCAGAATACAATAGTGGTCAAATACTAAACCTTGAGTCTTATATCTTTTTAATGATGTATAGTTTGTCAAGGTAATAACATTAAATCTGATAGTAACTTTGAACTATTTAAAAAAAAACGCTTCAGTGCGCAGACGCTCTGGCAACAGGTTAACTCTAGTGGCCTATGACTATGTGTGCCTGGGCTACCACGCTGGCTCAACTCTAGTGGCCTATGGCAATGTGTGCCTGGGCTACCACGCCGAATGGATTAACTCTAATGGCCTATGACTATGTGAACCTGAGCAAAAAGGCTCAAACATATCCAATTAGAACACACATTATGTGTGGTTTTAACAAATGATAACACATTGCAGGCTAATAGAGATGAGAAAAGGACCCCGCACAACTACCTGAGCAAACAGTAGGCTATGATGATAAAGCATCATTTGATAATCGTCACTTCCACTGCTGGATCACTGTACATACATCCATATTGTAAATTTCAGAATCTATCCTAATGTACAAAAATATACGTTTTGAACATGTAAAATGTTACGTATTAATACCTACATATTAACAATGAGACCAGGCTGGGAAGAGAGAATTCAAAAGGTCAAGTCAAGTCACCTTTACTTATATAGTGCTTTTTACAATAGATTGTTTCAAAGCAGCTTTACAAAGATAATAGGAAAATAATATTGTAATAATATTGTTAAATATAAAATTAAATGTCCCAACTAAGCAAGCCAAAAGACAATGGCAACAAAGGCGAAGAAAGGTCTGAATTCAAAACATCCTGCATGTCTCCAAAAAAAGCAAATATTTGTAAATTGCTCTCATTTAATTCTGTATTTTTTTTTTCAGAGGAAATTGTATCGCTTATATGTTGCTCTTTCATAGCTCAGTGGAGTTCTCCTAACAGTATGATATTCAAAAGTAGGCCTACTATTGTAAAATGTGAATTTGATTAGTTTAAGTGTGAATGTGAATAATGTTTAAGCGATATAGATGCACACAGAAACATTCACAGCTTTTTAGGTATTAGCCTACACCTATAAACATGTGTAGCTCCTGAATCTGCACTCATGCAAGCAAGACACTGTTTCCTCATAAAGTGCCTTCTACGAAATCAATGAACAACTTTGAACACCCTCATTTTTCACAGCAAGCTGTGGTTTACAATTTTTGTCTTATGCAATGTAAGGAAGAATCAGATTAGAAATGTTTGAGTTCATAGGTAGATCTCTTGACTTTTGAATAAATATGTTGGCAGATCTTGAAAATAGAGGGGAAAGAAGAAGAAAGGCACTGGTAGCCAGGCCATAAGCACTGTGTTTGTTCTCGGTTTAATCTCAGTGTGGTCTAAGAGAAATAGATTCCATTTGTGGATTTTAATGACCTGAAGAAGCACAGATTGCAGCACTCTATAGACAGCACGACTTCTGCCTTTGTGTTAAATAATCTGGACAAGCGGAACTCGAAGGAAGCAAAGTTTAATAAAATCTACAAGCAGGTCAGAGTATGGGTACACTTCTCAAGTGTGAGCTTGTCACTCTGAAGAGCGCATTAGCATTAAATCACAGCATTAGCATATTACCCATTGGGCTCGGAAAGAGGATGCATTTTTTTACCAGCTGGATGGATAAATGGTTTGGTGGATGGAATGATGCATGTGAAGTAATCTATACTTAATACTTTTGAACGAAATAGAAATTCTGATTTTATATATATATATATTTTTTTTAATATTCGTGTAGACTTTTTGCAGTCTAGTATTGTGGCAAAAGCAAATTATCATAAACCATATAATAAACAACATGCCATACAAAACACACAGCATAGGCATAATTCGTTCTGATGAAATCAAAAACAAAATGCACACAAACGTGTCGCTCTTGGTGTACAATCGCTGATGTACATCTTTGGTTTAATGAGAAAAAAAATCGATACCAGGACGGATTAGAACCCAAGAACCTCTATCACAATTGACAAATGTTCTACCACCAGACCAGTAAAGAGTAATGTGAAGAGTATGCATATTTGGTGTGCTGTCTGCGAGAAGGGTTCAAGCTCGGAATTTGGCCCAAAGAACGCGGAGTACTCCCCTCAATATCCCTGCCTGGGATAGGAACTAGCCGAGAGTGAGAAGTTGGGGTGGCAGGGGCGAGAGAAGGCTATATTTTGGATTCCTCTCATGCTGATTTGTTGGATTATCTGAACGTGTTCCTCCCGAACTTTGTTAATTAAACTTCATATGGATTCTGAAGATTAGATTACAGTGCACAAATAAAAAGCTCTGTATAAGACTGTATTTACATCTGATGCTGGTGCTGAGGATTACTGCTGATGCTTACATTACCATAGTGTAACATGGCTGTTGAGTCAAAGAGGAACATTGGATCAAAATGCAGTTAACATCTATTAAGACATCAGAAAAAAATCCAGATAATGAACAAGGTAATCCAGACATGAGAGAACTGGGAATTACAACAAATGTGCACGATACATACAACACCAGACAAAGCACAAGAGAAGCACTAGGGTATGTATACACAGGATAACAAGAGTTAGTAACAAGATTAGTTGCTATGGAAACAAACTAGGGTAACCATGGGAGCAAACAAGGTAGCTAATGCAAAACAGGAAAAATTAACTAAACAAAATTTCAATAGAAACAGCAAAACACTTCGAAATAAGAATCCAACACAAGACCGGATCATGATAGAGCCCCTTTCCTCCTAGTGAGTGGATTCCAGAAGCTCCTAAACAAACATAGATATAAGTACAGGAGGGAGGTGAAGCGGAAGCAGATAAGGGGGAGGGATGGAGGGCCAGGATCATGGAGTGTAAGCAGGACTGGAGACTGAGGCGAATCGGGAGCCAGGGTGGAGCCTGCCGAGCGAGGTGGCCAGGTCAGAAACAGCAGAGCATATGGCCAGGGTGGAGCTGACGTAACTAAAGACCATCTCAGCAGAGCATTTGACCACCACAGCCGAGCAAATGGTCTGAACACCCCACGTCAGAGCAGAAGACTAACACTGAGTAGATGGGTCTGAAGATCCCCACGGCGGAGCAGAAGATCCCCACTGCAGAGCAGAAGACCAGCACAGCAGAGTAGAAGGGACTAGGTAACACCAGGGCGGAGCAGAATGCCACCATGGCAGATCTGCCGATCTTGCATTTGTTCACAGCGCAGTCTTGACCTCAGAAAAATAGCAGATGCATTGAAATATCGCAGCAACGTTCCAATAGCGGCCTATGTATTTATTATGTGGCTAGCTGTGTCCCAATGTGAAGGCTGCATCCTCCGAAGGCCGCGGACTTCGGAGGATGCAGCCTATCCTTCGTAGGATTTTCTAATTGCGCATCCAGGTGTTCCCGATTACCGCCCCTGGCGCCTATAGCAACTGTGCGAGAGTACAGCTGCCCTCCTGATCATTAATTTGTTATAATTGAGTAAACAGCTATGGAGCCAGAATTGGCTATTGTCATTTTTATGTTTTATATTTTACTGGAGGACATGTGAGGATGTTTCACTCTGTATTTTCGGTTTAGCCAAAACTATGGCCATGCTGGTTTACTGCGTCGAATTCAGAGGCTGCATAGCACATATATATATATATATATATATATATATATATATATATATATATATATATATATATATATATATATATATATATATATATATATATATATATATATATATATATATATATATAAAGTTCAAGGCTATTGTATTCTTTTTTTATGTACATAAATGGACCATGTTGAATTTATTTACAGTACTGGGGTTTTCCAATCCGTTCCCAAGGGTTTGTAAACTCACGGATTTGTGGCCTCTCCCCCAGTCTGTGCCAACCTGGCCTCCTGTTTATGTGGGATGCATTTAATTATGTTTAACTTAATATTTCTTGAATTTTCTAAAAAAACGACATTTAGGCCACTTGTCTTTAAAGTCAAATTTTATAGGAGAAAAAAGCTCAGTATAATAGAATAAGCCTATAAGCAAAAAAGACTTCACATTTAAAAAAGAAATATAACACAAACACAAGATTAGGTTATATAAAAATAAAACATTCATAAATTATTTTATGATTAACATATTAGCCTACTGTCTTCAGTGAACTCAACGCAAATGATAATAATATTATTAGCCTGCATTTAGGCTACACATTTAGAATGCGCTTTTTTCCAAAAAAGGAACAAAGAAATTCGTCAAATGTAAGTCATAGTACAGGCAGTGTTTCCCATACATTCATTAATTTGTGGCGGGCCGCCACAATATCAACGCTGACCGCCACGGATTGATTTTCAGATTTTTAAACTATTTAATATGGGTAAAATTGTATTTTATGTAGTAGCTGCGCGCAGCTTGCTCCTCTCTCTCTCTCTCTTCTCTCTCTCTCTCTCTCCTCTTCTCTCTCTCTCTCTCTCTCTCTCTCTCTCTTCTCTCTCTCTCTCTCTCTCCCCTCTCTCTCTCTCTCTCTCTCTCTCTCTCTCTCTCTCTCTCTCTCTCTTCTCACACACAAACTGACAACGGAGGCGCGTGCGAATAGCCCCGCCTCCTCTTCGAGCACAGTCTCAAAACATGAGCATGCGTTGGAGGACGGATTGTTGCGGTCACTGCGGAGCTTATTTTCCTAGCGAATATTCCAGAATCAATCCGGAGTTGAAGGGTTGTAATGAACACTGCTGCAAAACAACTCTGATAAGTTATTCTATGTTAAACGCTGTCGCGTTTCCATTACAGATTCAGGGTTTCCCGCAGCACTTTGTAACTAAGGCGGCCGCCTAAGCAACACACGCCTTAACTAACGTTACGTCGTCAAAAAAATGTATGAGCGAAGCCTGCCTTGTTACTCTGTCCTGTTTATAGCTTAAATTCTCTGCCTGAGGCAGAACTTGGGCCGATATTTCCGAGATGGTCCTCACTGCAGAACATGAAATCCACGGGGAGGAGTCGGATCTAGATCCGACTCCTCCCACCTTACATACCTAAACCTACCCAGCTCCACCCCTTATCCCTAAACCCACCCCTAAACCTACCCAGCTCCACCCCTTATCCCTAAACCCACCCCTAAACCTACCCAACCCCACCCCTTAATCTGGATCCGACTCCGCCCCCCGGATCTCGTGTACTGCAATGAGGTGCTACTGATATTTCCCGCCTCCATCCTCGGGCCGGGCCCTTGATCTAAAGACGTGCGGCGCGGGACTTGATTTGATGGCCGAATGCGAGTGGTAATGCACTCACTCTGTGTGCGCGGGCTGTGGGAGAATAAAACGATTCACAGGACTCCCGCAAATTATAAATATAAATGAATAAAACATATAAAAACTAATAAATGTTTATTAATCTATTGCAGAAAAGAACAACTAAACAAAATTGAAACGATTTACTGGCCAGAGTTTCTATTTGTAACATGTTTCTAGCGTGAGCGATGTAGCCAATCACAGACATATGTGTTGATTTCTTAAACACAACGGCCAATCAGAAGCATTTAAGATAAGACTCCTATCACCGCTCAAAACTGACTTTTTGTTCAGTGCTGAATTCTGTATACTGGCAAATCCTCTAATTATAACAAACAAAGTGTAGATATTGTGAAATATTCATTGTGCATTCAGCTTCAATTATAACAACAGAGATGTTTGAGATCGCGATGATGTCAGCTTTTTAGGGATTATTAACATTCAGTCATGGCAAACCATACCATGGCAAAAGTAGCCTATGCTTTTATGTTAAATTAACAGTTGTTTGTAAATTCGCACCTCTGCATTTTGACAATGTTGTTTTGCACTTTATTTTGCACTTTGTTTTATAGTTTTTATAGTGTTTGTTAAAATTCAGTTGTTGTTTCAGTTGTTATGTTTTGCACTTTTTAGCACAAATATTTTAAAATATTTGTATAGTTTGTTAAAATTACACATTGCAAATGTTGTTTTGAAAAGCTGGTTATTTATACATCTAATTTGTTATTTAAATTTAATATAGCGTTTAATAATTGTTACATTTAGTACAGAGCCTGTAGTCTATCACACAAATAAGCCCATATGATAGGGCATTGGAATATTTTTTCAGAAAGGCCCGTGAAATAAAATGTTCAAACAAAGGGTGCAAAATATGCAACAAGAAGTCTGTGGAGCAGTCATAGAAGTGTAGCAATGGCATAGCAATAGCAATGTCTTTAAGTTATCTGACATTATGTGTCAACCCCCCCCCCCAAAAAAAAAAAAAAAAAACACACCACCACACATAGAATCTAATTCTGTGGGAAACACTGACAGGGCTAAGATTATCACAAATAAACACAAGATTTTGACGCAAGTGTGTGTGGAGCGCGCACTGCATGGCATGGAGGCGCAGCCGCGAACACTTGCATTATAAACAGTGGAAACAACTTAAAAAAACTCTAGTTGCGAATGATGTATTATTATTTTCGGTATGACCAGAAATTATACTTTTATTTGTCCAACTCACATAACAAGAAAATGTTGTCCTTTTGTAAAAGAAAATAAAGCAATCAATCACGCTTTCATGATCTCCGTGAACTCGAGCGCGTCTCAAAAATGAACTTAAACAAAATATACCTAGCCTAAAGCTTGAAATGTTCACTTAAACGAACAATTAAAATGCCACGTATTTTATTCTGACACATTTATTATCATAAATCATGGTTCCAGAGACATGGCTCTTCTCATTCAGCACTGCGGAAAAAATATAATTTACAGGTTCTAATCTGGCCTGTCTAATCGACATTTTTTCCATAGTAATTTGTGAATATTTTAAATGTTTAATAAAGGGGCAAAAAGTCATATTTTTTTTTTGTGCAGCATTTGTTTAGCCTACAGTTCAAATGTTGGTGTTCAACTTTGCCTTTTAAAAATACAACAATCGTTCATTTTTAGTTTTTCAATTAGGTGTTAAAAAAAGAAAAACGAATGGACGCAATTATATAGCCTATTATTAAATATTTCAAATAATGTAGGCCTATTTGGAGAAAAGTTTGATAGTCAATCAAAATACTAGTAAAATCAAAGACTTTAATCTAAAAACTATAGGCTAACTAAAATAGTGATAACCTAACTATCACTAAACTATCTTTAGTTTGATAATCCATGTAAATTTGCATCCATTCGTTTTTCATTTTTTAACCCGTAATTGAAAAACGAAAAATGAACGTTTTTTGTATTTTTAAAACGCAAAGTGAACCCAACATTTGAATTTGAACTGTAGGCTACACACCAAATGCTGCACTAAAAATGCTGTCGTCACCGGTGCGCAATGAATTATGGGGTAGATCTGGGTAGGATAGGCCGCTAAGGATCCATTTATGTATCCTTCCTTTCACAGGGAAACGAAGGGTGCATTTGGCGTCGCTTTTGAATCAGGGTAGCCTTCGTCGCGCCGCGATGACGCAACCGGCCTTCGAATACGGCCTTCGAAGGATGCTGAATTGAATTGGGACAGCCTTCATCACGCCGCGGTGACGCAATCGGCCTTCAAATGCGGCCTTCAAAGATGCAGCCTTTGAATTGGGACAGCCTTCGTCACGCCGCTGTGACGCAATCGGCCTTCAAATGCGGCCAAGCGGCCTTCAAATGCGGCCTTCGGAGGATGCAGCCTTCACATTGGGACACAGCTGCTGAATGCAACAATGGAAACAGGAACTAAACACAAGAAGGGAAAACAAAAACAATAGGAACAGAAAAGCACTTCAAAATAAGAGTCCAACACAAGACAGCCATCTGGGTGCCATCTGGGTGGGCAAAACCGTACCTATACTAAATTGTTAATGGGGTTAATAGGCTATAAGTTAATTATAATATGATAACCTTTCCACAGGCCCAGCTTTTTATAAGTTTTTTATAATTAGTAATTTTCCTATTTTTATGTATTAGAATTATTTTTGAAAAATACACAAATGTCCAATACTGTAATAACAGTGATCTAATATTAATCCCAAGCAAACTAAAATATATTGTACATATTAATAGGCATAATAAAGTCAATATCTTTGAATTAAACATTGTTTTGAGATGTAAAAAATATAAAAGAAAAGAAAAAAACACATCTATTGTCGACTCTACACTGTATACTATTGGAAAGTCATAAAATGTACGGACGCTTTGTTTTTAATTTTTGTATAATATATTTGAATTAGTTTTGTTATCAGGTTCATGTGGAAAGTATTAGGTTTCATCTTTGTAGCACAAGAAAAGAAGAAACGTTAAATTTCAGGTAAATATTAACACATATGCCCAGAAACCCCATTATATTCCAAAATCTGTGTTTATCTTGGTCACAACCTTTATTGCCATTATATTGCCGTTTTCTAACCACAAAATAAAAAGCTAACAGGGAACGTTCCCAGAACATTTACTAACATTCTTTAAAAGTTGTGTAAATGTTAGTAAAAAACGGTATTAAAATAATGTTTTCAGAACGTTCATATAACGTTATTAACTTTCTTGTAACGTTGAGAGAAAACGTTCTTAGAACAACGTTCTTGGAACCTCTTTATGACGTTATTTGGGATTGCTGAACGTTCTCATAACATTGATAGAAAACGTTCTTGGAACAAAACCTGTCAAGTTTGAAATCCATTGGACTAACGGAGCTGTCGAAAGATGGTATTCCACTGCCAGCGAACATCTACCCAGGCATCTTCACCATGCTGGCGTATGACAACATTGACCGACTGGAAGAGACCATTAGTGGAGTAGGAACTTCTCACAGAGTGAATGGTATTGCCATCCAGGCGAAAGCGATCGTACTGGCTGCACCTGAGAGGTGCGCAACAGCAACCATGCAGTCAAAGAGGAGAAGCATCACCCCGACACATCAGATGCTACCCATCTACAATGCTGGCCAGAGAGTTGGACCACCAAATACCACAACTGCTGACGCCAACTATAGTGCACAGGTCCAGGAGGCAAAGGCAAAGAACATAGCCTGGCTGCTTGCTAGGATGTCTGCCCCCAAGGCTCAGACTGTGAACAGCTGGACTGGATTTAACATCCAGACCCGTGACCAGGTTGAGGTGGTCCAAGACACTGTGGGTTACCTGCCTACTGTGCCTCCTACAGAACTATCAACTGTCTACGAGGTACTCAACCAGACATTAGCCATAATGGAGTCTCTGCAGTTAAAGACAATTGTTTGTGTCTTTGACCAAGCCCTGTATGCCAAGGCAGCAGAAATTGTGTGGAAGCATGAGAAGATCAAGAACATTGTCATCAGGATGGGTGTCTTCCACACCATATGCAACCTGCTCTCCATTCTGGGGAAGCAATTCCAGGATGCAGGGCTGCAGTGTGGAATCTGGGGTGATTGCTGAAAGATCGGTCTGAGACCGAGACCGTGTAATGGAGGGCAGAAAGTATAACAGAACCGTCCGGCTGCACAAGATAGTCTATGAACCACTTATGCGCCTTGCCTGGAGAGGCTTCCTAGCATGGCTAGAGGTCAAACACCCGACACAGCTCCCTCAGCTGGAGGAAGCCCTGGAGAGCATTGCCAGCTTCAGCGACGATATCAGGCAGGAGGCATTCACCAAGCTTCTTGATAATACAGCATGATAATGCAGCACGCACCATGCAACTGTTCCAAGTCTACCTGGAATCTCTGTGAAACTAGCATAACCTTGCATCCTTCTGAATGTCCTACATTGACATAACAGAGATCATGCTTGGACTGATTAGCGCTTCCAGAGAAGGCAACTGGATACTGCATCTTGCATGCATCCGAGAAATTATTCCCTGGTGCTTTTCTTATGAAAAGCACAACTACGCCCACTTCCTGCCCTACTACTATGCCACGATGAACAGCCTGTTGACCACCCAGATGTCCATGAGCACTTCTCACAAGGAGGCTTCTCTGTCCAGACTGGCGTATACCAGTTGACCAGACCATTGAGGAGAATGTCAACAAGGACACGCAGACAGCAGGAGGAACAAAGGGCTTCAGCCTCAAGCCTGGAGCTGTCTCGAAGTACTACCTGGCAGCAGAGTACCACAGCACATGAAAGCACACCTAAGCACACCTAAGAAAGCTGAGAGAGATGGTCAGTCGGGGTGATTCTCAGCTGAATCATCTAGACCTACAGCCGCCCAGGATCAGAAGAGATGAAGCAGATATCCAGTCCATCGTTGATCTCCTGGAAAATTGCTGCCAGAATCCGTTCAGTCCAGAACAAGAAGAGTTTGTCAGTCTGTCAACTGCAACTGTAGCCCCACCTGATGTGGCAAATCACCTACTTGAGACCAAGAAGATTGGAGAAGCAGCTTACCAAAATTTCAAGACAGAACGTCTGGAAACAAGAGTGACACAGTTCTACGACACGATGACCAAGAAAAAGCTGAAAACATTCTCAGAGATCAAGAAGAAGAAACGCAGCCAGGAGCAAGCCAAGCAGGTAGTCTTGAAGGCCGACAGAAACCTCTTTGGCCACATGATCTTGGTGGCACAGAGCCGACAACTACACATGAGTGACGTCTTGGCACATCCTGCATCTGCACTGCATCTGCACTGCAGGTGCATCTGCGCATGCGCGTGCGGTCTGTGTTTGTGTTTGGAGCTCCGTCTAATTGATTCATTAATCCTTGATTTTCTTCTTTACCACTCAATTATAAACAGGCACTTTCTATTTTTATATCATGTGAACTTATCCTCGATAATATTCCTTATAAAAAACAATCGGATTGCTTTGATATCGCTACTTAGATCCAACTTTCCGAATCTCGGCTACTAGCCTTTAGCCCGCTAGCATTTCACGCGTGGCCTCGCGCCTATCAAGCGTCTCATTTTACACCCGTTTCTCTGAAAGGATACGGGTTATATCCATCATTTCAGTCCTAAATTAGTAGTGATATTGGTAGTATCACTACTAATTTACTGTTCATCTGTTATAATGGCGAACATATCGAATGTGTGTCTAACGTTACCTCTGAGTGCAGGGGAGGACACATTCGAGCTGATTTCGGTACGGCTGGAGCTGGAGTCGGTGGAGAAGCAGATCCGTGTTCTGCTGGAGAAGCAAGCCGAGCTGCGAGATCGGCGATCAGCGCTTGAAACATCACGCGCCGATGCTCACAAGTCAGTGGTTAGTAACTTTTTGACTTTGACTCCGACTTCGTCTACTTCGTGCGTTTCTCTGCCCAGGAGGACGCGATCATCTCTGCCTTCAATCACTCCTGCACCCTGGGTCACGACACGAGCCAGGACCAGAGCAAGAACCTCTCTGCCCCTCCCGGTCTTCGAGATCTCCACCCGGAACCGCTTCTCCCCTCTTCGCGAGTCGGAACGCGATGACGACGTGATCATCGGCACTTCAATGGTCCGCCATGTCCGTGCTACCTCGGGTAAAGGTAAGGTGCGCACTCACTGCTTTCCTGGTGCTCGTGTTCTTGATGTCGCTGCGCAGGTTCCCGAGATCCTGAACGGTGACGAGCGCGTCGGAGCTGTCGTGCTGCATGCGGGAACGAACGACGTCAGGCTGCGGCAGACGGAGGTTCTGAAGAAGGACTACAGGAGCCTGATCGAGACGGTACGCAGCACATCGCCTAGAGCAACGATCGTCGTGTCTGGACCGCTTCCCACATACCGACTTGGACAAGAAAGGTTCAGTAGATTATTTGCTTTAAATGAATGGTTAATGTCATGGTGTAATGAACAGAAACTGCTCTTAAATAATTGGAATCTGTTTTGGGATCTGTTTTGGGAGCGACCTAGGCTGTACCGTCCTGATGGCCTGCACCCCAGCAGAGTCGGAGCGGCTGTTCTGTCGGACAACATCTCCAAGACGCTACACACCATCTGACTAGTAAGTCAAAGTCCAAATCACAGTCTTTGCTGTCCCAACTTAATTGATATAAGTACCAATGTAGAACATTATATAGAAACTGTGTCTATTCCTCGCTTAGTGAGGCCAAACAATAAACCTACTGTAGGATCTAGCAAGAATATTATTGTAATTAAACCAGAAAATCTAAATACCAGTGAACAAAAACAATTTCTAAAGCTAGGTCTTCTAAACATCAGGTCGCTCACACCTAAGGCGGTTATTGTAAATGAAATGGTCACAGATAATAATTTCGATGTTCTGTGCCTTACTGAAACCTGGCTTAAACCAAATGATTATTTCGGTCTAAATGAGTCTACTCCACCAGGATACTGTTATAAGCATGAGCCCCGTCTGATTGGTCGTGGCGGCGGTGTTGCAAAAATCTATAGAGATATTCTTAAAGGGTACCTATCATGGAATTTTGAAAATTACCTTTCATGTAGTGTGTAACATAGATCTAAGTGAACAAAAACATCCTGCAAAGTTTTAAATATGAAAGTTCACCGTATACAAAGTTATTGTCTCACAAAAGTAAGAGTCGACTCTGAGTCGCTGATATGAATCGATAGACAAACGATTAATTTTCTCTAACTTTCGTACGTCACTTGTACAAGTTATTTGAATTCGACACGCCCACTGACAGAGAAAGAGAAACAGACAGAGAAACCTGACAACATCATGTCGACGAGACGCTGTGTTCTGAAGTGCGAATCAAAAGCGAACTTTTTTTTTCACTGCCCAGGGACAAGCATGTGAAGACTCAGTGGCTAGAGTTTATATTTACAACTATACCACACAAGTATAGCCACCTTGAGCTGTGTCCGTGTTATTTTAATGACGATCGCTTCACAAACACAAATGCTTTCAAGTGTGGATTCGCGAGTCGGCTGATATAGGAAGGTTCAATACCAAGTTTATTTGGATCGGCTTCATCCTCCGAATCACAACCTGTAAGTACTATTAATAATTGTTGCTTTTATGGTGTGTGTGTGTGTGTGTGTGTGTGTGTGTGTGTGTGTGTGTGTGTGTGTGTGTGGTGTGTGTGTGTGTGTGTGTGTGTGTGTGTGTTGTTGTGTGTGTGTGTGTGTGCATGCATGCGTGGTGTGTGTGTGTGAGAGTGAGAGTTACGCTCAGCAGCTTCTAGGTCTCCAATGTCATTTTTTTTGTTTTTTGAAATATGTGAAATTATGTGAAGCGTATTGTAGTACTGCAGTGCTTTATCAATATGTTTAAGCTTTGGGCTAACACAAAATATAACTGACTGCATCATCTGACCAATCACCGCCGATTAGCGTCACGCAAAGGAGGGGTTTGGACAAATGAGTCGTCAAACTAATCATTAGGGAGTCGGTGAGCAAATCAGGTAAAAATAAATGCATATTATAAGACAACAAAAGTGTTTTTTGTCATTGCATGCGTGTAAAACTGTTGTTGGGGACTCCCAGAACATTATTAGGAACATTTGAAATGCCATAATAGGTACCCTTTAATGTTACTCAGAAAACTTGTCATAGGTTTAATTCGTTTGAAGTACTTGTGCTAAATGTTACGTTCTTAGATGTAAGAAAGAAATCCTTATTATCTCTAGCCTTGGCTACCGTATATAGACCTCCAGGGCCATATGCTGATTTCTTAAAAGAGTTTGCAGACTTTCTCTCAGATCTATTGGTCAATGTCGATAAAGCAATAATTGTTGGCGACTTTAACATACAGGTAGATAATACAAATGATGCGTTAGGGGCTGCGTTTACAGATTTATTAAACTCTTTTGGGGTGAAGCAAAACGTCAGTGGTCCCACTCATGGTCTAAATCATACACTAGATTTAATTATTATCATATGGAACTGATCCAACCGATATAGATATTATACCGCAAAGTGATGATCTCACTGATCATTACATGGTAACTTGCATAATACGTACTGCTGAAATTTGTCATGTTGCACCACGTTATCGACCAGGCAGAACAATCCTTCCAAACACTAAAGACAGATTCTCAAATAGCTTACCTGATCTATCTCAGCTGCTCAGTGAACCCAAACAAACAGATGAACTAGAGGAAATGACTAGCAGTTTGAGCACCGTTTTCTCTAGTACACTAGATATTGTTGCACCAATTAGATTAAAAAAGGTTAGAGAGAAAACTAAAGCACCATGGTACAACAGTGCTACGCATGCTATCAAGAGAGAAACTCGTAACTTAGAGCGTAAATGGAAACAAACTAACTTAGAGGTCTTTAGAATCGCGTGGAAAGACAGTATGTCACGTTATAAAAGGGCTCTAAAATCAGCCAGGGCTGAGCATATCCGCAAACTAATAGAAAATAACCAAAATAATCCAAGGTTTTTATTTAACACCGTGGCTCGACTAACAAATAATCAGACATCTCCAGAGCAAAATATTCCGTTACAATATAGTAGTAATGATTTTATGAATTACTTCAATGAGAAAATAGAAAGCATCCCAAACACAATTGTAAATGTACAATCCTCTATGGTGTCTTTTGACTCAGCCTCAATTATGGCCCCTCTAGAACAACTAAACCGCTTTACAACTATAGGACAGGAAGAGCTAAATAAACTTATCATTGCATCTAAACCAACAACATGTTTATTAGATCCAATACCCACTAAACTACTTAAAGAAGTGTTACCTGTAGTGGAAGAGCCTCTTCTCAATATTATTAACTCGTCTTTATCTTTAGGTCATGTTCCAAAAATATTCAAGCTGGCAGTAATAAAACCTCTCATTAAGAAACCGCAATTAGATCCAAATAACCTAGCAAATTACAGACCCATCTCAAATCTTCCATTTATGTCTAAAATACTAGAAAAAATTGTGTCCGCTCAACTGTGCTCTTTCTTGCAAGAAAATGATATCTATGAAAAATTTCAGTCGGGATTCAGACCGCATCATAGCACAGAAACTGCGCTAGTTAAAATTACAATGATTTACTTTTAGCCTCTGACCAAGGCTGTATCTCAATACTAGTTCTACTTGATCTTAGTGCTGCGTTTGACACTATAGATCATAAAATACTCTTAGATCGACTACAAAACTACACTGGTGTTCAGGGACAGGCATTAAGCTGGTTTAGATCGTACTTATCTGACCGCTACCATTTCGTCTGTTTAAATGGGGAAAAATCAAAGATAACATCAGTAGACTATGGAGTGCCGCAAGGATCTGTCCTAGGCCCTCTGCTATTCTCAATATATATGCTGCCACTTGGTAATATTATAAGAAAACATGGAATTAATTTTCACTGTTATGCTGATGACACTCAATTATATATCTCATCACGACCAGATGAAAACACTAACTTATCTAACTTGACAGAGTGTCTAAAAGATATAAAATGCTGGATGACGTGTAATTTCCTGCTATTAAATTCAGATAAAATGGAGGTATTACTTATTGGTCTAAAAAACTACCCACAAAATCCCTTACAATACAACTTTAATTTAGAAGGATGTCCTGTTACTTTATCCACTACAGTAAAAGACCTGGGTGTTATGCTAGACCGCAACTTGACTTTCGAAAATCATATTTCATATGTTACAAGAACAGCCTTTTTCCACCTTAGAAACATTGCTAAGCTACGTAACATGCTGTCTGTTTCTGATGCAGAAAAGTTAGTTCATGCATTCATGACCTCGAGACTAGATTACTGTAATGCTTTATTAGCTGGTTGTCCTGCATCCTCAATAAACAAGCTTCAGTTAGTGCAAAATGCAGCCGCTAGAGTTCTTACTAGATCAAGAAAATATGATCATATAACACCAATTTTATCATCTCTACACTGGTTACCTATTAAGTTCCGTATCAATTACAAAGTATTACTACTGACCTATAAAGCCCTAAATGGTTTAGCTCCTGTGTATTTAACAGACCTTCTATCGCCCTACAATCCATCGTGCTCTTTAAGATCACTAAATTCGAGGCTTCTGGTCATTCCTAGGATATCTAAGTCTACTAAAGGAGGGAGGGCGTTCTCACATTTAGCTCCTAAACTCTGGAATAGCCTTCCTGATATTGTTCGAGACTCAGACTCGCTGTCCCAGTTTAAAACTAGATTAAAGACGCATCTTTTTAACCAAGCATTCACTTAATGCTTACCTTTTATACTACTGCTGAATCAGTTCGAATGCATTAACATTATGAACATCAGCTATGCTAATTATTTCCCATCTGTCTTTCTGCTGTTATCTCGGGACGCTAGTCAAGAGGTAAGTAGCGTTCGTCAGCTCCAGTTTGTATCCAGCCTCTCACGGAGACTTCAGATGACCCAACACCTGTGATGAGACGACTAACGCCTGTGATGAGACGACTAAACGCCTGTGGAGAGACGACTCAACGGCGGCGATATGTTATGCCCTAAATTAATACATGATTAACTAACTGTATTTTTCTATGTACATTTCTGAAATGCACTTTCTGTAAAGCTGCTTTGAGACAATGTGTATTGTGAAAAGCGCTATACAAATAAATTTGAATTGAATTGAATTGAATCTTCTGGGACCTCTGTCTTTGGCCCTAGCTAACGGGGATGGGTAGGCAGCTTTGGCCAGAGAGTTGGAGAAGAGCGTGTCCCCAGCTGAGGAAATCCCAGAACCATCAACAACCGTCATTAATGGAATGAGCCTGTTACAGAAACTGAAGGGCAAGACAAGACCTTTGCGCAGTTGGCTGTCACAGCTCTGGACAAGGTGCTGCACGAAGAGGGGAAGAGCCAGCGTATAGATGTTTTCTGTGATGTGTACAAGGACATGTCAATCGAAGATGCTGAGAGGCCTAAGAGAGGCACAGACACAGGAATTCAGTTCAAGAACATTGTGTCAGGCCACAACATCCAGCAGTGGAGGAGACTGCTCTCCAGCGCAACCAACAAGACAAGCCTGACCGCCTACTTGATTGAAGAATGCCCATAAAGAGCCCATACACAGAGAGAAGCTCTAAGAAAAGACTCTGTATCTCACATGTGGCGAAGACTGCTTCAAGCTGGATAAAGAGCACTGGGAAGAGGCAACAGAGCTGAAATCATCAAAGGAGGAAGCAGTTACCGTAAAACTTCAAATAATAGCCCAGGATTTTATTTTCCCAAATCGCCGAACTGCACCGGCTTGTATTTGAGACAGGCGTCTACAGTAGGTTACCAACCAGAATAATACTTTCAACGCCGCCGCTTTGCCGCGGCGGTGAAATTCGGGGTGTATTTGCTGCCTTTAACCGCTAAGAGGCGCTACAATCACAGACTTTGAAAAGTGTCCGTTTATTCTCTCTATTGCGTAATCTGCCGCTGCGTCGCGGCTCATTCAGAGCGATTGAAAGCTGGTAGCAGATGAATTTAAGTGAAATGTAGTTAAATAATTCATCACAATACTTAAATTAAATTGAATAAATAATGAAAACATTTCCATATAAAACATTGCAATAGAAACATATTAGGCTACATCAAGGCTTTGGAAGAGTATAAGACGTTGACGTAACAGCGTTCAGGCGGTAGCTCTGTGGTTAACGCAACGACACGGAGATCCAAGAGACCCGAGATCGAATCTCAATATAACACCATGTTGGCCGACAGCGTTAATCTTTAACCGTTCTTGATGCTTAAATAGGTGACTGTTTATTTGCGAGTTTATTAACTATTTATTTATTTAAAGTCAAGCGTTTTGTTTAATAATCAATGGCATATTACAACATTGCTACAGTAGAGCTGGGGGGTTGTAAGGGCTTCTTACATTCGCTTCATAAACACACGTACACTAGCACACACATGCAATCTTTTTTCTGCACCCGATGGATAGACTCATAATTTTTAAGCCCCACTGCCCCCATCGCCCCAACACAATGCTAATGAAATACGCAACAAGCTTAAAATGTTCCAATTTATTGAAGTAACAAGTAGGCTAGTATCTAAATACAAACTAAACAAACAAAAACAAAAATAGAGAAAATAAAAGTGCTGCTGTGTCAAAATGTTAAAAAAAGAAAAGAAGAGAAATCCATTTGGCAAGACAAAAAAAATGAAAAAATTAAAATAGACATAACATAGGCTAATGTGTTTGATATGGGATTAAAATTATGGGCAGTGCATGAGATATAAACTAATGATTAATTATGTCAAAATCCCTTTGTTCCGATCAGAGCATGTGAGCATTTCTGGATATTCCTCGGCTCGCTCATTCCGCTCAGGGTCGCGCGCTCATGCTGTCTCCGACTAGTTTTTTTTCTAGTCAACTAGTAGCCTAGTTGTTTATTTAAGCCATCAGTGGACAAATCACCCCTTCATATTGATTTAATAACTTAAATAGGCTATACAGGGTAATGAGTGAGTGTTATAAAGCTGCACTCAAGCGCACGAGCCGGCAATGGCGAATGTGTAAAAAATAGCAAGGAGACATTTCATTGTTTATTAATAAACTGGTGTTTTCTGCGTCGCTGCAAAGATGAAGATGCGATGTAGACTCGCCATGAACGAATACAGATATAAAGGCATAAAAAGGAAAAGTTCCTCCCGTTGGCGCGCCCAACCTGTCACTTCTCTAGGCTATTTCCCACCCATAGAGGGGCGCGCCCCACACTTTGAGCGGCAACTACCATCTGTAGTTAGGGGGGATCTAGCCGGTGTTCTGTCTCTCCCTCTCTCTGCCGTGCAAGCGGCCGCGCGCTACACAGTTTGAACCTACAGTCTATGGTTTGAACTTGCATAATCACGTAGCCTTTCGAAAACCGGGACATTCATTGTCCCGGGAGAGTGCTTCAATTTCCCGGGACAGGTTATTAAAAAGAAGGACAATCCCGGTAAAACCGGGACCGGTGGCAACCTAACTTGCATTTAGACTTTATTTCCATGCAAAAAAGAAACACACAATCTCATTCTTGCTACATTTTAAATTTGTTTTGCCAAAGAAATTGCAGCTAAATTAAACGAAACGGTACAAATCGAAAATAGTCCACAGCAACATAAATTAAAAACATGAGTTTTGCCTCTCTCGCGCTGGATCTCAGCAAGTTTATTTAGTCTTGCTCAAACATTCTTAAACTCTACAGAACCAGTTGAAACAACTGGATTGAACACTTCAATTTAAATTTGTGTGTGAAAACTGTTATGTGGATAGCAGGAAGGATGAACCCAATTGCAGACAGTAGCAGTGACAACGTTTATTAGTGCACAAAAACGGGGAAAACAAAACCCACGATGGGGTAAAACACGACAGGGTAGAACACACCAGACTAAGACTAGAAACTAAGACAGGAACAAAACAAAGACAGGAACAGACTTCTCCAATGACAGACTTCTTAGTAAATAACTCACAGTAAGGATCACACAACGTATCACAATGAATCGCACAGGACAGAAAATACACAGGGGTTAAATAGGAAACACTAATGACGAGGACAGGTGAAACTGACTAGACAATAATCACAAGACGAGGATAACAAGGGGGCGGGGTAACGTAACGAGACAACACAAGCACATGGCCCTGACAATAGGCCATGCGCTTGTACACAAAACATGGATCTGCCATGATCCTGCCACAAGACAAAAGAAACCAAGGACATGATGGCAGAATCATGACAGAACCCCCACCTTAAGGAGCGGCTTCCAGACGCTCCTCAAGGGGACATCAAACACGGGACAAGACAGACTGAGACATCGACAGAAACCAACAAAACATGACAAATAACAGTAACGGCAAACACGAAAACACAACAACAGGGTTAGGATGCAACAATAAAAATAACAAACAAGGAAGAGGTGGCGGAGGAAACACAGAGTTCATGGGGGGTGGTCCAGGGTGGATGGGTGTGCTGGGGGTCCTAGGTCGACGGGACGAGGGCTTCGGACAAGGGTTCTGGGCAGGTTTAGATGGAGACACACGAGGAGAGGTCTTGGGGGAAACAGTCCGGGGCTCAATGGTGACAGGGGAAACAGTCCGGGGACAAGTGGAGACAGGGGCGAACGAAGATACAGTCCGGGGACTCGTGGAGACAGGGACAAAGGGTGAAACAGTTCGGGGACTAGTGGAGACGGGGGAGACCGGGAAAACAGATGGGGATGCTGCATCAGAGGAAGCAGCAACAGGCACAGACATTGAGGACACAGAGGACGAGGAAACAGGACTACTGACGGGGAACATGACTGGTGACAGGACAGGACTGGGTGTGGCGCTCACGGCAACAGGCGCGGGTGCAGCGCTCTCGGCGGCAGGCGCGGGTGCAGCGCTCTCGGCGGCAGGCGCGGGTGCAGCGCTCTCGGCGGCAGGCGCGGGTGCAGCGCTCTCGGCGGCAGGCGCGGGTGCAGCGCTCTCGGCGGCAGGCGCGGGTGCAGCGCTCTCGGCGGCAGGCGCGGGTGCAGCGCTCTCGGCGGCAGGCGCGGGTGCAGCGCTCTCGGCGGCAGGCGCGGGTGCAGCGCTCTCGGCGGCAGGCGCGGGTGGCAGCGCTCTCGGCGGCAGGCGCGGGTGCAGCGCTCTCGGCGGCAGGCGCGGGTGCAGCGCTCTCGGCGGCAGGCGCGGGTGCAGCGCTCTCGGCGGCGGGCGCAGTGCTCTCGGCGGCAGGCGCGAGTGCAGCGCTCTCGGCGGCCGCGCTGACTGCAGCGGGCGCAGCGGGCTCTGTGACTGCAGCCTTCCTCCTCCTCTTTCTCCTTGGCCGCGGGGCAGAGGCCATGGCCAGAGCTGTGGCTGGTTGGGGAAGCACAGCAGGAACCGTGACTGGCGGTGGAAGGACGGACTCTGGCTGCGCTGACTCTGGTGAGGATGATTCCGACGGAGACTCCCACGAGGTCCGTCTTCCTCGTTTCCCACGAAGACCAGAGAGGGTAGATGGAGTGTCAGGAGTCAAGGAGGAACCAGCCTGGTCCTCAAGCATAGCAACGCCTATCCTTAGACCCTCCTGGATCACTGGCAGCTTGGGTGATGGTGACAGCTCAGGCGGGCAGACGATGGCCTCAGGACAGACTGGACTTCGACCACCTCTTCTACTATGACCACCACGGGTCCCAGAAAATCGTGCCAACCGGGTTCCTGCATAACGATGGCACAGCTCCAGCTCCCTGAAGGTTAGTGGTCTTGCGGGAGAATATGAACAGTCTGCTGGGTTCAGTCGTTGGCGATTCATTCTGTTATGTGGATAGCAGGAAGGATGAACCCAATTGCAGACAGTAGCAGTGACAACGTTTATTAGTGCACAAAAACGGGGAAAACAAAACCCACGATGGGGTAAAACACGACAGGGTAGAACACACCAGACTAAGACTAGAAACTAAGACAGGAACAAAACAAAGACAGGAACAGACTTCTCCAATGACAGACTTCTTAGTAAATAACTCACAGTAAGGATCACACAACGTATCACAATGAATCGCACAGGACAGAAAATACACAGGGGTTAAATAGGAAACACTAATGACGAGGACAGGTGAAACTGACTAGACAATAATCACAAGACGAGGATAACAAGGGGGCGGGGTAACGTAACGAGACAACACAAGCACATGGCCCTGACAATAGGCCATGCGCTTGTACACAAAACATGGATCTGCCATGATCCTGCCACAAGACAAAAGAAACCAAGGACATGATGGCAGAATCATGACAGAAAACACTTTAAATAGGCTACAATAAATAAACTACAATATTTATAATTTAATCAAATATGGGGACACATCGAGAGATGTAGCCTATCCTTAAAATAATTTTGCCTTTGCCATCGGGCTGGCTATCCGACACTCTCCATATGAATGAGGAACATTAACACCTATTGTCTGTCCCTCCAAACCCCCCACATGCTCTCTGAGTCTGACTTAAAATAAAGAAAAGTCGCAATTCACACTTAAATCGCTCTTCTAGCATTAAAGTGTTGATAATGAAAGAATTAAATGATTTAAGCTACATGTTGTGGTATTTCTGTCATAAAAGTTTATTACTAAATATTTCATTATTTAAATAATTTAAGAAACAAAACTGGTTTGGGCCAGCTTTTTCCAAGCAAAACTAAATATAATCTTCAAACGCATGTTCATTTTGTTGTCATGAACAAAATGCTCAACTCAATATTAAATTCTACAGGGATCTTTGGGTCCAGGCATGTAAAATGTGAATTAGTTATTTTTTAAATTATTATTATTCAAATAAATATCGGTGCTTCGTGGTAGCCTACTGCTGATAAACTAAATAACATTTAGATAATAATTATGAACTTTAAATGAAACAATATAGCAACACTTCGACGAATAAATGATTTGATCTGTTTTTACATTTTAATTCAGGGCGTTTAATTAAACGAGATTTTCACCTTGTCATTTTCTCATTGCGAGGCGCTCACAATCACATAAACATATTTGAGCAGATTCTCTGTAGCTCTCGTTTTCATATGGATTACATAATCAGATAACATTTATTAGCCTAAATATTTAGACATTTAAAGGCTTTAGACATATCCGATTTCCTATCGTGTCTGAGCTGAGGCAAGTGGCTTTCGGTTTATTTTTGTGACGCGCAGTTCCCGGAGACCGAGAGAGACGACAGATAAACTTTTGTCATTAGCCTAAAAAAAAGTTTACAGTTTTGAACGATGTAGGCTACTCTACTCTTATCTGTATGACCAAAAAAAAATCACGTATAGCCTATTAAGTTATTTTAGCTGTTATGAGAAAAATAAATCAAATGAACGCGCTGCCTCGTTTGTCGAAAACTTTGCTTAAAACCATGTTTTTAAAAACTCTATGTAGGCTATAGGGAATACAACAAATATAGATATATATATAGGCCTAAATTTTTTTTAAAACAAAACTGCTTTTGAACAATTGGTATTATTAGCTACAGATCTAAAGTCGTTCTGTTGGATAGCCTATTTGTTCCTTAGTGTAAAATGGAAATGCATGGTAATATTATTTTATAAATATAAGCAAAAAAATATATGGTGTAACAGAGTTTTAGAACTAAACAAATCTGCATTAATAGCCTAAAAATATATATATTTTTTACATAAGTCCATGTTTGTTCGGGATTTGAACGCAGGTCTGCCGATTGATGAACCGTCAGCTCTACCACTCGGCCATGTCGAAGCTCACTGAGAAACGCCCAAACGTTTATGCAGTGTGTGTTCGCTCAAATGAGTGAGAATGTTTTGTTGTTAGCCTATTTTGAGTGTAGCCTACTTTACATGAATAAAAGTAGACCTTTTACAGTTTTAAAATATGATATCCTATCTGTATGACCAAAAATAACGAAGTAGGCTATAGCCTATTAAGTTATTTTAGCAGAAAAATAAATTCAAGTGAACGCGCTGCTGCGTTTGTCGAACTTAATTCAGTGGCAGAAGAAAACCCCATTTTAGAATACGCACTAGGCGTGGTGTGTCAAAATACTGAATTATAAACTTCAATATTTCGTTCAAAACCACATCAAAATGCTTTGTGACATTTTAAAAAGCCGTGAATGTATTAATACAATTGGAACCAGGATCGTAACTGAAATGCGCTGCATGTTATCTCTCAATACAGGAGCAGAAGCGCTGGTTCAGATTTTATTGTTTGTTGTTTAAACGTGCGTGTTTTAGGCTATTTAAAATATATATATATACTATATTTGATAAGGTCTATTTAGGGTAAGCCTATTCGCTATAGCCTACTGTGGAGGGGGGAAATCACCCACCGGCAAATCGCACCTTGCTTAACCATGTTTTTTAAAATTATTTCTGCATATGGAAAGAATTCCAGTCCTGCTGTCTGCTGTCCTGTCCGTGAAGTTTTTTTTGTTTGTTTGTTTATTTTTTAACAGAACTGTTTTTGAAGACGTAAATTCAGTCAATCTGTTGGATGAGATTTGTTCCTTAGTGTAAAATGGAAATGCATGGTAATTATATAAAAAACATATTTATTCGGGTTTCGAACCTGTGTCTTTGTACTGTTTAAACCTTCAGCTCTACCACTCGACCACAAGTTCAGTTGTTCACGCGTCAGTGTGCCCACAAGCGACTGATGCACTCTTCAATCTTCTCAGTTTAGCATCATTGATTGCACCTAATTTATTTTCACTGACTGCGAGATAGGCCTCTTTTAAATTTTGATTCATAAAATGTTCTGCTCTAAAAGTTTGCTATATTCTATTTAAAATGTAGGCTACTTTTACATACGTTTTGCTTTCGCTAAATGTCCCTTTGCGCCACCTGGCGGTCATTTCGCGAATGACTTAGAAATGCGACTGGTTTTTTTTTTGCCGCGGTGAATTCACCGCGGTAGACGCCGCGGCGGCAATAGGCATTCTGGTTGGCTACCTACTGTATATGAGACAGGCCTTTATAATTTAGTGTTGACATGTTGTTCATTGAGATGTTGTTCCTAGAGTCTCTAATCTCTAAAAATCTCTAAATGCTCCACGTGAAACTGCGGTCTTCAGACCTTTTACTATCGTGTCCACTGTCCATTGATTTTGATTAATGTGCACGAGGAGGGAGAGAGAGCAAGACAGCGCTCGTATTGTTTGAAGATGTGAGAGTGGGCGCGCACGGCCGGGACGCTCTCTCTCTCTCTCTGCTCGTACGCCGTCAAACGCAGCAGTCATTCTACATCACTCACCGATCAAAAAAAGGCTTTGGCGGGACACAAATATGCTTTGGCGGCATGTAAAAGAGAAACACCAGTCACACCAGGCATGTAAAAGAGACAGGCGTCTATTTGGAACTCGGCTATTTTTTGAAGTTTTACGCTACGCGCTTACTTTTGCATGCTCTTGATGCAGCAGAGTCAGGCTACAAAGCGGTGATCATCACAGCTGACGACACAAATATTCTGGTTCTGGGTGTGGCCTTCAGTGGAGATATCCCATGACCACCGTTCCAGAAGAGCGGCACCCAGAACAGAATGAGGTACATTGACATATCCAAATTGTGCCAGTCTCCCGGTAGCAGTTCCACAGATGCCCTGCTCGGCATGCATGCATTCACTGGCTGCGACACTGTCAGTGCATTTGAGGGACATGGCAAAGTGGGTGCCCTGAAACAGATGAAATCACAGGAAGATTGCCGAGAAGCCTTCCTGAATCTCGGTCGGTCATGGGCTGCGTCTGATGAGCTGTTCAAGAAGCTGCAGGCAACCACCTGTAAGATGTATGTGCCATCAACCAGCACTGCAGAGGTCAACGCTCTTCGCTACCAACTATTCTGTGTCAGCCAGCTTCCTCCATGCGAAGATTGCCTCTTCATGCACGCCATCCGAGGCAACTACCAGGCTGCTATCTGGAGGTGGTCTCTGCAAACCATGCCGGCTGTGCCGAGTCCCGAGGAGCATGGGTGGAACACAGATGAAGACGGGCAGCTGACAATCCAGTGGATGCGAGGCACCCCAGCACCTGATGCCATCCTGCAGCTACAATCCTGCAAGTGCACCAGGTCATGCAAGCTACCTGATTGCACGTGCCTCGTCAACAGCCTGAGATGCACCAACCTGTGCAAGCTGCAAACCTGTACTTATCAACCTTGTGAGGAGGAGCCCGCTCCACAGCTGTAAGAGTCTGATACCGAAAACAATTATGACTATACTTTATTGAAATTTTGTGATGATTTGTAATAACCGATATTTTCACCATACATTAAACATTGTGGTGGTTAACTGGCTCATCAATAATCGTCTCAATGGTCTTTCATGATATTGTGGTATTGCGGTTTGACATGCTAATACTCACAAATTTAGCCATGTATTTTGGAATTATTGCGTTTATCTTATTATTTCACTAATTTAGAACATACTTAATTCGTGATGTATGAACCACTTGATAAATTATCAACTGGATGAACCAGCTTATTTGTGATGCGATCTGGGTAAGCCCGTCGGATGCCACGCTGGTACGTTTTCAGTAAGGTCTAAAAATAGATCGAATGTCATTTTTTTTTGTCAAAATTGGGTTTTCAATAAATTATTATTCTATAACATCTTGTTTATCATCTCTGAATATCTTGAGAAAATATTTTAATCTTGAGAAAATTCAGTAATTTAGTGCAGAAAAATAGCAATTTATAGTGGCAAGCTGAAAAGACTGTATTTCTCTTTAAAGGGGTCAATGCCATTTTTGCACAAGTTAATATGAATCTTAAGGGAAAACTTTGTAATATAATTTTGTTAAAAATTCTCATTAGTATGTTAAGAAAACACTCATTTTACCTGCTCAAAAACAGCTCTGTTTTCAGCACGCCGTTTCAGTGCGTATGCCTTTAAATGATAATGAGCTTTGCTCACCCCGCCCCTCTGTTCTTTGGGGCATTTTTGACACAATGCATGTGGAGTGTTGCCTTGACAACAGTTGATGGTGTATTTTGGTGAAAGAATGGCAGCTGGAGTCTCTGAGGACACATCTGTAGTGCAACCATATCAATTTGAACCGGGGTCGGACCCAGAACAAGATGACGGCCCGAAGAAGTTCGACAATTAAGGCTCGAACAGGACGTTTCTGAATGGTTGGTTAACAATGTCACTTTGATCTATTTTTATATGTACTGGCAGGGTAACGTTAGAGGGGGGGGTGAAATGCTGTTTCATGCATAGTGAGTTTTTTACACTGTTAAAGAGTTGGATTCCCATGCTAAACATGGACAACGTTTCAAAAATGAAGTTGTAAGTTTGATGTAGTAATTCTGTTCCAAAAATACTCCTTCCGGTTTGTCACAAGTTTCGGAAAGTTTTTTTCGAATACGGAACTGTGTGACGTCAGAATGGCCGGAATTTCCTTATATGGGTCTTATGGGCACTTCTCCCGGAAGGGCGCGCAGCTGTAGCCTAGTGCGTGCGAGAGTACGCCTATGCCCGTCAGAGCGCTGGGCTCGGCTGCGCTGCAATCAAAAAAATGGCACCAAAAAAGTGTGTTTTTGGTTGCCAGGGCAAGACAACACTGCACAAATTTCCAAAGAACCCAGCGTTAAGGGACCTGTGGATGGATTTTGTTTTTCCAGAGCAGCAACGGAGTTGTGCAAGTGTTCTTGTTTGTTCCCTTCATTTCGACGGTAATAGTTTTATAAACTAGGCCCAGTTCGACGCCGGATTTGCAGATCGCCTAATACTTAAAGATGGAGCAGTCCCAACGATAAAGGTTCACGGTCGTGCATTGGAACCGCAGGCGGTGAGTAAAACTGCTTCAAATGTCCGTGTGTTGTTAACTATCGGTGTGTAAGCTAAGCACAGCAAGTAAACAACATGATCACGTACAGTTAATGTATCTATGGAGCATGGTGTGTGTGTGTGTGTGTGTGTGTTTAAATACATTTTTTTTAGCTGGCCACTGTAGGTGTCAGTTTGTTTATTGTAAAAATAAATCATGTCCTCATAAACCACAAGTATGTCTGTTTACAACACACGCAAAAGCTTCGCGCGCTCCCGCCCATACGGCACGCCTCCACCCGCTCGGGTTTTTCCGGAAAGACTTGGTACAGCATATCTTTCTTTTATAAATATAATAAAACTAAAGACTTTTTGGAGATATGAAGGATGCAATACTACTCTATAGGTACTCAAGATTAACATGAGATTGAGTGAAACTGAGTGTTTCACCCCCCCTTTAGAGTTGTGAGATACAAACGCCATGTGTTTAACATTACTAATGTAAGTTATAGGTTAGTTCGTTGACAGATTTATGTTGAAAAACTTTTTTTTTTGTAAATGTAGGCTTGTCAGTGATGCGTGACGTTATCTCAGTGTTAGGTACAACTATCGTGACTGAAACACTGACATGAGGTCATGTCAGTAATGATTCTAGCAGTAGTTGAAGGATACCTAAGAATTTGTTGTATGTTTATGTTTAGTGCAGTACGAAAATGTTTTATGTTTTAAGAAAACTTTTAAGTACATCTATAAAATTGTAACTGCATTGATATTCTGCTAATATTCCTGTTACGTTAACTGTAACACCTGCGTACACAGTTTTTAATAACACAATAACTATAACAATATAATTATATATAATTATATTGAGAACGTCATAACGTTACATAGAATACATGCCGTAATGCACCCTGAGTGTAAACATTAGCCACAATCATCGTGAAGCGTGCAAGGGATTTGCAAAGATTAATATAAAGGTTAATAAAACGTTACACTCACTTCTTCTGGAGGTCCAGCAGGAACACGAATAGTTGGTACAGATTCCTTTTTCAGGAGCAGCTTCTTAGCAAAAACCTGATTTATATTGACCCTCTGCGAGGGCCTCTATAAATCAGGTTATAAAAAGGTATATAAAAAGGTATAAAAAGGTTGCCTCTGCGAGGGCTCTCACCTCTCATCCTGGTTTCGATCCCTCTGTTTGTGTTGCATGTCCTGTTGCTTTTGGTCAATTTGAGCCTGTGATGCTAGCACATTTGAAGGATGTGGTTACTCATGTTAAGCCTTCTGGCTCTCCCTGTGATGCTCTCCCACCACGGCTGTTTAGAGAAGTTTTTCTCACCATTTGGTACTGGGTGCTTGCTATTGTAAATGGTAGCCTGTTATCCGGTGTGGTTCCTGCAGACTTTAAGCATGCTGTAGTGACTCCCCTGATAAAGAAACCTGGTTTAGATCCCACTGTGCTGAATAATTTTAGGCCAATATCCAAGCTCCCATTTGTATCTAAAATCTTGGAGAAAATTGTGTATTTACAACTAAAGGTTTTTCTTGATGAGCAGGGCTTATTAGAGATCTTTCAATCTGGATTTAAGACCCTACACAGCACGGAGTCAGCACTGTTGAAGGTCTGCAATGACATCCTCTTGGCATGCGACTCCAGCAATAACGTAATCCTGGTCCTGTTGGACCTTACCGCTGCCTTTGATACTGTAGACCACAGCATTCTAATCTCAAGGTTACAGCACCAAGTAGGCATCCGTGGCACTGTCCTGGAGTGGTTTAGATCCTACCTTTCTGACAGAACATTTCATGTTCAAATGGCTGAGTTTGAATCCCGTGCTGCTCCACTGTCATGTGGCGTCCCCCAGGGCTCAATTTTAGGCCCCTTGCTTTTTTCATTGTATCTGCTTCCTTTTGGGTCTATTCTTAGAAAACATGGTATTTCTTTCCATTGTTATGCAGATGACTGCCAGATTTATGTACCCTTTTAAATTTTAATGAAAATAAAACAGAGGTGATAATGTTTGGACCTGGTGGCTCATATGAGACCCCCCCTGTTGAGCTGGGTCCTCTAGCCTTGTATCTTAAACCGACCGTTTTAAATCTTGGTTTTAGATTAGACAGTGACTTCAAACTGGACAGTCAAATAAATTCCATAGTAAAATTAAGTTTTTTTCATCTAAGGAAGTTGGTAAAGGTGAAACCCTTCCTTTCCAGGCAGCAGTTAGAAACCGTAATCCATGCCTTTATTTCTTTACGGCTGGATTACTGTAATTCCCTTTATTTTGGACTCAGTCAATCCCTACTCGCACGTCTGCAGCTAGTTCAGAATGCTGCTGCACGGGTTTTGACTGGAACCCGGAAGAGAGAACACATCACTCCCGTTCTGGCTTCACTACACTGGCTGCCTGTGCATTTTAGAGTCCATTACAAAATTCTCTTGTTTACTTTTAAAGCTTTAAAAGGTTTTGCCCCGTCCTATTTAACTCAGCTACTCAAACCTTACACTCCCTCCCGGGCACTCCGATCGGCTGACCAGTTGCTCCTGGTCGTCCCCGGATCCAAGCGGAAGCTCAGAGGGGACAGGGCCTTCTCTGTTTGTGCTCCTAAGCTATGGAATGCCTTGCCTTTGACCATTCGTCAGGCTTCCTCAATTCCAATTTTTAAAACTCTTCTTAAAACCCACTTCTACATTTTGGCCTTCAACCCAAACTGAGACTTGATCCTATCTGCTAGTGTTTGTTTGTTAATTGTTTTATTTGATATAGTTTTATTGGATAGACTTTCACCCCCAGTTTGGAATTTTATAATATTATGACTGTAATTTTTATTTATTTTTTTCTTGGTTGATGTTTTGCTGCCTTTATGTACAGCACTTTGTTCAGCTGCTGCTGATGTGAAAGGGCTCTATAAATAAAGTGATGATGATGATGATGATGACCCTCGTTTATAAAGCAGTCAGGTGAGAAATGATTCGCGCAAACATGAGTGCATTGACGTTGCTTGTCGGGAATATTCCCTTCATAAACAAAACTCAGCCACTGCGTCTTCAGCGGTTCGGATTTAGGAACATTAAAATGACCGCTGTGTTCGTTATTACACCCAAGAACAGAACACCACAATCGCTTAGGCGCCGCTGTCAATCAACAATCGTGGGAGGGGCGTGCGAGCTTGTGACGTCACACGCTTGAACGGCTCGATTTGAGGCAGGGGAAAACATATAAGGAGATTAAAACAAAACCACTGGATGGATTTTTATCATTATATGATGGCTGTGTACAGACACTGCCAACACACATTTCAGTACAATCAACTTGTAAAAGTGTTTATTTTGATGCACGGCGGAGGAGCCCATTTAGCTCTCCTTCTCTTAACACTACAAAGACAGTTTCGCCTATCAAAATAAACCACATAACAGGATAAAGGTCCCGCCAGTCCTGTGTAAACTACAACAACAATCCGTTAATAATACAAGTTTTTATTTATTTATTTTTATCCAATGTTATTGTGTGGTGTGGTGTGATGCGGAGCAGAGCACAAGAGAACAACGGAGTCTGAAGTAGCTGCTCGCTTAAAAGATCATGCTCGCCTCTCAATCGTCCAATTTCAAAACGGTTTTCACAGGATGAATTTTGAGTTTGTAAGCTTTCGAATGATACCTAATCTATGATGAATATCTCTAATATTTTTGATATGAAAAAAGGCAATAAAAAAGAGCACCAGTCGTCCCGCTAGCAGGACGTGACAGTTAATTAAACCTGTTTTTCTCAAAATTCCGTTTCTGAAAATCATAGCGATCAGCCGACTTCAGATAACCACATCCTTTGTTGCAGACAAAGGATAAAATAAATAAAAACAGATTTGGAAAGGGCTTGAACCCAGCTTTAATATGGTCTCAAAATCTGTAATATGTCACATTTCACCATGTGGTGGGTTTTCCCAGATCACATCACATTTCAATGGTAGGTACTTTTACTATTTTTTCTGCTGACAGTCAGTCACTTCAAGCAGTCATAACCACTACTAAGCTGCCAGTTTGCAAGGGTTATCATGTCAAAACATTATCTAGGGGTGCATGTAAAAAAATCGAAACTAGAATTTTGCCCACCCAGATGGTACCAAAATTTTGGGTCTTGGTCCAAGGACTATTATCACTGTTTCTGAACTCCCTAAAACGCCTTGATTGTAGTATAGAGTTTTCTTCCAGAACGTAAATGTCACAATATTCCTCCTTAAATAATTCCCACCTAAGGTAAAAAAGTAAAAAAGGGGGAGAGCCTGGTTGAGTAGCATTATGAGTGTGTTTTCAAGATGTCCAAGACACTGTTTTTTCCACCCTGTATTTAACACTGTGTAAAGGGCCTGACATTTCCGAAACATGCTCAAAGCGGTTGACCAATATCACATTGACCACATTGATCCATCAAACCGATTAGAACACACTGCACTTTTTGGAAGGGGAGGCTTCATAGAGACAGTAACTAAACAGAGTATTACTGGCAGACTGGGAAGAGATGTGCAATAGACCCAAAAAACTAACTCAAGACTTTGTAAAAGGGCATAGGTCCTGGTTAAATCCATTTAATGGTCAGGCTCATATTGTAATGGGCATCATTTTGTAAGTGATTATAGGTACCCTGTGTAAGCCCGGCTCAATTGGCCCAATTGAGGTCTTCTGATCAGCGGGTGAAGGTCTTTGTCTTTCCGCGTGGCAAAGTAATTTGATTAAATGAAATACATTTTCTTATATGTATTAACTCGTTATTTCATCTGACTCCTTAAATGAAAAAGGTTTTGATGATATCTGTGCATCATAAGTGTGAGCAAATGTTTGACTGTTCTTTTTAACTCTTTACTGAAATGAATGTCAGAGTCGATTAGAATAACATCAAATGTTTACAATTTATTATGTCAGGTAAATGTGTCACGCCAATTCGTAATCAATTCAAAGATAATAGATACAAACATCAAATGCTCTGGAATAAAGAGAGAAGATGCAATACCTTGACATTATAAAATACATGATGCAAAGTGTTTTCCTTACACTTCACATCATAGGCTAGTCTTAGTTACAGAATCGTCCCGAGCCTCTCGTTGCATTTCATTATATAAACAGACCATGGCAGTAAACATGAATTCACCATGGGAATTTACATTAATCACAACCCCAGAAGTTGATTTACATGGAACCATTTGCTAACAATGGGAATTTGAATTGAGTTTACACCTTCTGAGAGCTGGAGACCATTTGCCTGGAAGACACACCCTCTTTTGTGTGTAAATTATCTGTAAACTCTTAAATACCTTATTATCTTTTAGTTTACCTCTTTGGGAATGAGACCTTTGTACCAGTTGCACTGAGACATTTCAAATGATATCAAACGTGTAATACTGTATGATAATTATTCACATTAACACATATAGATTTTTTTGTGAATTTCACGTGATCTCAGCATGATAGCACAAGAGAGAAATTCAAATGTTAATCTCCTATGTTTTCTCAGAGAGTTGCCCTCTCTTCCAGTTCTTCCAGTTTCTCCAGTCTTACACCCTGGAACCCTGCAAAAATGTTGTTATGATTAATTTCCATGCAGGTCCAGGCTGGTTTATGTTAGTTAGTGATAGTATAGATTATGTTCAGTGGTACAACTTAGCTTGTGAATCCCTTTGACCAAGAAAGTTTTGCTGGTTAAAACTGATTAAAAAGCCTGTTGTGGTCAAGTCTTCAGCCTATACTGGAGATAGGCAGTGCAGTTTGTATTATTATTATTATTATTCTTTATTGTTATCTTACTGTGAAAGCACCCCTTTAGCACCCTTGTTCAATGCAACGTAATACACTTAACAGCTTATCTGGAGCATTCCACAGTGAAGTGCTTTACCTAGAGACACAACAGTGATACAGGAACTCAGTGACCCATGACCTCTAAATAATCAGCCATGATCCATTCGAAGTTCCATTTCAGCCTATAGGAATTATATAAACGTATCTATACTTTTTAACAGTGACAATGATTATTTTAATATTACTGACATAATCAAAAATGCTTGTGACAACAACCCAAATTATTTAAAGGCACATGCAAATGATTGAGTTATAAATCTTAAAAAAAAATGACTCATAAATCTAGAGCTTATATGTATTATCTAATGTTTAAAGCTTTTAAGACATGCAGGAGCTTTTGAATCACATATACTAAAGTACATTTGAAAAAATTGTGCTTAAGTATGCTTTAAAGAGGCAACAATGTAGAAGTAGGCATTGATCTTCTTCAGAGGTGGTCTTTCAACGCTCTATAACTTCATAATGGGACAATGTGAAACGAGTCGTTTTGGCAGCTTTGTTTCAATAAAAGCTTGTTCTTAAACTAACAAAAAAATTGATCTCTGAAATTTACAGGATGTTTTTAGTACATTGACCTCTTATATGTCAAAAGGTCAAGGACAATTTTATTTCTCAATTCATGACCCCTTTTGTACAGCACAGTATGAGTTTGTGTTTCTGTGTGTAAGTCAAAGGAAGTGAAAACGGAGAGGGTCAAAGAATTATGTGCAATTAAATTAAATGGGCATTCTGTAGCATCCATTCAGTTAGAATTGCATCAACCCATTCATCATTTGGATTGTATTGCAGTCCTCCCATCTAACACCCATTTAAACCTGGGGCTCTACCATCCTAATTACACACTAAAGTGCATAAGTTGTTATTTGCTGTGCCCCATGGGGAAACACTAAACCACAATGAAATTTAACCATGCTTCTCAGCCAGTGACACCAAGATCAGATCCAATCAACTCACCCTGAGCCTCACTGAGACAGAACACTATCACAGCTCTAACACAATACAGACAAAACTCTCATTCTAATTCAGCACCTCAAGGCATCATCTTTAAAAAAAATATCAGATATGGAAAAGGTTGAGAGGAAACCAAGAGAGGTATTCAGGCATTGTTCCTGTGATTAATTGAACATTTCCAGCATTATAACAGTAGTCTAGCAGACTTTCAGCTATGTGAATTTTGTAACAAAATCATGAAAGTGCGAATCTACTGTATACCACGAATGTTATTTCTTGTGCCATTTATAAGCCAAAAATATTTTTTTGTGTGCATATGCTAGGCACTGAAAACCCCTTGGTCAGGATTAGGGGTGGGGAGTGTGTGCGTATCATATGCACGTGGAAACTGCATATCATATACAATCAAAAACTATTTTTGCCGTATAGATGGCACAAGAAATAACATTTGTTGTATAGATACACACTTTCATAAGTTCGGGCTGGAATTTTGAATATGCAATTAGCAATCAGACACATAAACCAGGGGCCCACCTAGCTTAAAAGCTGCTTCTCATAATAGTTTGAAACGACAAGAAAAGCAATTATATAAAATAATCATGTTGAAAACAGACATAGTGTGTCTAACTGCACAAAATAACAGGACATGCTGTGCAGTTTAGTTAGGCAGGTCACAGATTTGACTCATTTTAAAGTACATTTCTTTTTCAACAACATCATGTCATGTTACACATAATAATCATTGATAGCATTGAAAATAATCATTGACTTTTAAAAAAAAACATTTGCATGGATGGAAAAAATACCAGAGACGGCAACAACAACCCGCATTGACAAGCACTTGAGTGAGGGGGATATGAGATAACCCCTTCCCCTCATAACTTTTTAACTTTAGTTTAAAAGCATACAAAGAAAATTTTATCAATCATCACTTCTAGAGAATTATAGCGCACACACTGGACCAAGATTAAACTTTGAAAGGCTACACGTTTGACTGCACAACAAAAACTAGGTATACTTGGGGCTTTATGTTGTTCCAAACCTATGTATCTTTCTTGGTTGCTTGAATTACAAAGGGGAAAGATTTGAAGATATTCTCACTACTCTTTCATACAATGAAAGTTGGGCTGTCAAGCTTCAAAAATGACAAAAAGCACACACACAAAAATTAAAATGAAACATCGTAAAGTAGTCCATGTGGCATGTGTGTTGTTAAATAGCTTTGAGCACAGATTTCATAAATCATGATGAAATTAGAGAATATGCTTAGAATAGAAGTCCACTCTGCTTCACCAAAGCACTCTCATGAATTATAAAAGAGATTTCATAATCATAACTAATTTTTGAACGGACAAGTTTGACTGTTTATATGCCCTAAACGTTCATTTTGTGTGATTAGGGGTCCAAGTGTTCCACTGAATTTAAACATTTAGTGCCAAATATATACACTGTCCTTCAAAAGTTTGAGATCGGTAAGATTATTAATGTTTTTAAAAGAAGTCTATTATGCTCACCAAGGCTGATTTATTTTTTCCGTCTGAGGGTGTTGACGGCGAGGAGCTTAAAAACTATAAAAGCACGGAAGTTTTATAGTTTTTAAGCTCCTCGCCGTCATACAATTACTTACACAGTAATAAAATTGGACAAATTCTTTGCCATAATCATCAGCAGTTCACAATCTTAAAAGCGGAGGTAGAGCAGAGTCAGAAAATAAATAAACCCAATCACATTGCGTGGGTTATGTTACAAAATAATGGAGTAGTGGAAACAGCTGGATTGGTGGATGCTCCTGCGTAGCTGGCCCTGGTAGGTCTTGTAGCCATGCTGCTGCTGTTTTGTGGAAGGTGGGTATTAATAAATAGAGCAACACTGCTAGCCTGGCTTAACATACAAGCAATACATGTATATAGTCTGTATGTGCAGTGTGATTCAACTTGAAGAATACATTTTTACATCAATATTTAAACAATAATGATTGTAAATTATAATAATTCGGTAACACTTTACAATAAGGTTCGTTAGTTAATATTAGTGAACTACATTAGTTAATATGAACTAATAATGAGCTGCACATATGCAGCATTTATTGATCTTTGTTAATGTGAATTTCAAAATTTACTAATACTTTATTAAAATCTTGTTAACATTAGTTAATGCACCGTGAACTAACATGAACAAACAATGAACAGCTGTATTTTTATGAACTAACATTAACAAAGATGAACAAATGCATTAACAAATGTATTGCTCCTGGTTATTTCATGTTAGTAAATACATTAACTAATGTTAACTAATGAACCTTATTGTAAAGTGTTACCAATAATTCTTTAGCTTGAAAAAAACGTTTTGTGTGCTAATGGTGATGTACTGTACAATAAGTAATAAAATAAACAATATGTTCTGATTTTTGAAAGGTGCATAATGCAGTGGCCAGTGGTATGACAGCACTGATGAGCAGCGTAGATGGAATGCAGGGACCAGAAGAAATCATGAACAGAAACGAATCAGTCAGGTAACATTTAGACATCACAGAGCTGAGGAAGTATATGGTGCGTCATCAGCAAGGGAGGGAGAAAGGCTATATCTACACCATGCTATGACTATGACACGCATCATGACTTCAGAGAGAGAGTCAGTTCTTCAGAGAGAAAAGCTCTGATTGAACTAAAAAATAGTCTTTTGGAAAAGTGCTACAATGCAAATGTACCAGAGCAGGCAGATGGAATTGATAGTGTAGAACTCCACCAGCCACATGGGGAGACTTAGACTTGCAGTCAATGTAAAGCATTTTACAGCAACTACATAGAGATGAACAGCGACCAGGCAGCTGTATTGGAGATTCAAACACAAAATTAGAGCTTGTCAGAGATTTGACATAGTGCAAGACAGATAAGGATCACTGCTAGTTCAGCTAAAGGTGTACCAGTACGAGCAACAACAAATCCTGATAAATTCATGAGAGAGCATCTCTTCCCTACTTTTGGGTACTAATGTGGCTACAAAGTATGTGAGTGAGAAAGAGGTAATAGCTCGAAACCTTCTTGTAGAACAAGGTCTACAGGTGTCCCTCTCAGGCACCAAGGTCAGCCTGACAGAGCCATGGCTGTCTGCAAGCCCTGATGGCATAATAAATGCTGTGGAACTTCTGGAAATAAAGTGTCCTATCCCTAAGAACAACAGAGGCTTTTACTTCTCTGTGATGCTTCCTAGAGTAGTGGAGGAATTAATTGCCGGGCGACTCAAACTGAATGGCAAATACCAACATATTGTCAGAAAAGCATAAACTACTGGTACAAAGACTAACAGAGTTTTATTTTTTTTATAGAGTGTATAGATCCTGACATTTAGGAGGAAAAAAGTTCTGCCAATGTGTCAAGGCAAGTTTTCAAAACCATTTTGAATTTATTTGATATTACAGTAGTTCCTTGTTTACAGGTTTTGCACTTTTAAGTTTTGTATGGTATTTAAAAAAATAAAAATAACAAGTTTATATATAGTGTATATATATATATATATATATATATATATATATATATATATATATATTATATATATATATATAAAATATATACATAAAAACAGAAAACATATTGAGATGTGGAGATTTGTTTAGAATTAAAATTATTGTGATTAAATACCTATGTACAAATTTGACATGCAGACTTACTGTAGCATTAATTTTCTGCTTCACGGATCAGGTCACCATGCAAATTCACTAAAGCTGCACATACAGCCTAGTTTTTTTTTTATTAATGCCGACAGTAAAATATTGCCAGATATTGCTACGAAAAACAAGCTAAAAACAAAAAATATATAAAACTCCGAAATAAGTTCAAAGCTTGTGTTTTGGAAATAGGATTAATATATCACGAACCCTAACATGCAACTTTCCACTGTAATAACTTCCTAAAGTGTGACATTAATCAGAAAAACAAGTCCAGAAGATTACTGTCACCTTTCCATTATGTGGATCTGGCAACCGCGCCCTCACTCACGCGCGCTCGAGCTTCTCTCAGCAAAATTACTTGCAAACACTCATATGAGGTGGTTTAAACGGCTAATTAATCATTCAGAGAGCTTGCAATTTTATTTTTGAATGTGTACCATAACTACGTTTTTTAACTCATTCACACACACACACACACACACACACAAAAGGGTGACCGGACGTCCGTTTCCCGGTGCTGAAATAGCAAAATAGTCACGGCTTGTATCAATATTTTACATGCAGTTATGAGAGAGCAGAGTTTTTGGCTTCGTGCGATTTCTTCGGAATTCAGCAGGTCGTAAAATCGTGTCGTGTATCACTGCCTCCATACGATTTTCGGATAAACTCACTCGTAACGTGTACGTGGACATACGATCTTCCGACCGTCAGAATTCGCACCGTGTACGCCCCGCCTTAAGATTCAGGTAACATTGTGCTTTAATTCCTCTGGTGTCCTTCAAGACTACAGCCATGGTGTCAATCCAAAGAAAAATGATCCTGCTCACTTGACTCACTGATATACAAAATCAAATGTCTAGGTCTTCAAAAAAAAAAAAGGTTAAAATTCAGCTTCATTAGTGTGAGCAAGATTTGCCGTTCAACTTCATTCTGGTATGCCACATTCGCATGGGGATGCAAAACAGCTACAAGGGTATGAAATGTGTGGAGTGGGAGCCCCGGTGTACAGGTTTGAGTCAGAGTCATTCAAGTCAAGTCAAGTCAAGTCACCTTCATTACATAATGCTTTTAACAATATGGACTGTTTCAAAGCAGCTTTACAGTAAGAATAGGAAATTAAAGTAACAGAGATTGTTTTGGCTTTACAGCAGCTCTAGAATAAAGTTATTGTCCAGCCAAAGTTAGTTTTGATTGATTCACTTCCGTCGCAACGATCATTAGTTATTAACTTAGGGGCCGCTAACACAACACCATTCTAACAGAAAACCTTTAATCTGGCCGCTCATTTGCATAAAACAGTAATTTAGTCAAATATTTATTTAGAGTAACAGAGTAAAAACAACATATTCATATAAATATTCAAAATTAATAAATAAAACAAAAACCTGAACTGCTCTGTATTGACACTCAAAGTGGAGCGTAAAGTTGACTAATTTAAACGATTCGTCATACTCAATCAAAACACTATAACACACGAGTGTGGGAACCATTCTGACTCCCACACTCGTGTGTTATAGTGTTTTGTGTGTGTTAACGGATACAGTGTTTTCAGTACCAAGTTCTTATGATGTGTGCTTAAACGTCTTTAAGAAACCAGCATTTCCTTCAGCACTTCAGTATATTAACTTGTAGCATAAGTGTGTTCATTTAATAAATGACTCTTTGGCATCAGCTCTTTAATAAATGAACACACTTATGCTACAAGTTAATATACTGAAGTGCTGAAGGAAATGCTGGTTTCTTAAAGACGTTTAAGCACACATCATAAGAACTTGGTACTGAAAACACTGTATCCGTATCATAAGCCACATTTCTATTAATTGTGCAGACCCGCACATTAGCCTTATAAATAATAGTTAATGAATAAAGTTCGTCTTCTTCTCTTCTTTCTTAATGGACGATCATATCCAAGCCAAAGTTCAGGATATGGATTTTCCGTTGGTTGTCTGTCCACAAAGAGGACAGCATACATGGATGTTACGGTGTGGTAATTTCAAATTAAGTGGTGCCATTGTCTTTTGCCCTCATTGTCGTTTGCCCTTTTGCCTTTTGCCCTTGCCTGGCATCCTGTGCAATTTAAATGGTTCTGGGCATTTACATTCTGCTCTTGTTGTTGGCTTGTGGCTGTAACACTCCTGTTCCAGAAGTTTTTTTTAGCTTTCTGTCGCTGTTGTGACACCCTTTAATGGCACAAATTCTACCAGAGCCTCCACTATTTGCCATCACCAGTAACGTTGTCTAGCTGAACGTCTCTTCTTCATATTAATTCATCTTTGTCATTAGGATACGTACCAAAAACTTAAGCTGGCTATGATTAAACCGCTTGTTAAAAAACTGTAACTTGATCCTACAGAATTAGACATTTTACAGGCCAATCTCGAATCTGCCTTTTCTGTCAAAGATACTAGAAAAGGCAGTATCCTCACAACTATGTTCTTTTTTTAGAAAGAAATGGTATCTGCAAGGATTTTCAGTCAGGATATAGACCGTATCATAGTACTGAGACAGCTCTCATCAGAGTCACAAATGATTTGCTCTTATCATCCGATCGTGGTTGTACTGTATCTCTCTATTAGTGTAACTCGATCTTAGTGCTGCATTTGATACCATTGACCACAACATTCTTTTAAATAGACTTGAAAATTATGTTAGCATTAGTGGGATTGCATTAGCATGGTTTAAATCACACTTAGCTGATCGTCATCAGTTTGTAGCAGTAAATGAAGAAATGTCTTATCGATCAAAAGTTCAGTATGGCGTACCACAAGCCTCAGTACTAGAACCATTGCTGTTCACTATGTACATGCAACCCTTAGGAGATATCATTAGGAATCATGCATTAGTTTTCATTGTTATGATGATGATACTCAGCTCTATATTTCTTCACGCCCTGTCGAAACTTACTAATTCACAAAATTAACGGAATGCACAACTGATATAAAAAACTGGATGACTAGTAATTTCCTACAACTAAATTCAGAAAAAACAGAGATTCCAATTATTGGACAAAAATGTACTCGCATACTAACCTAGAATACTGTATAACACTTAAAGGCCGCCCTGTCAAGTCTTCGTTGTTGGTTAGAAACCTGGGTGTGCTCTTTGATACCAATCTTTCATTTGAAAGTCACGTGTCTAGTATCTGTAAAACCCCATTTTTTCATCTTAAAAATATATCTAAATTACGTTATATGCTCTCAATGACAAATGCGGAACAGTTAGTTCATGCGTTCATGACATCAAGGCTAGAGTATAGTAATGCTATTATGGGTGGTTGCCCTGCTCGCTTAATAAACAAACTACACCTGGTCTAAAATGCAGCTGCTAGAGTTCTTACCAGAACCAGGAAGTATGACCATATTAGCCCGGTTCTGTCAACACTGTGTTGGCTCCCTATTAAACATTGTATAAATTTTAAAATATCGCTGATTACTTAAAAAGCACTAAATGGTTTAGCTCCCCAGTACTTGAGCGAGCTACTAACGCATTATAGTCCGTCACTGTCACGGATGATACAGGAGACAGACAGTCGGTAAGTGAAATAGTGTTTATTTTAGGAACAGCAGAAGCAGACGGAGTTATGGTGAGTATCTTAACAGATGATAATTGGATGGACTTAGCCACAGGAATAACCAGAGTCTCTCTTTCAGATGATGATGACCCATCACTGGAAAGGGTTGCAGTTGGACGGCTGGGAACTGAAGACGGCAGATGATGATGAAGATAATCCGATAGGAACAGGTGAGTAGCAGGTAAGTAGCAGGTAAGTCTTTGGTATAGCATGGAGAGTCTGAGTGTCAATGTAACGACGAGACCAGACAATGACTGTGAGAGTGAGAGTGGTATTTAAAGGTGGTGGGATGATGAGGTGCAGGTGATGGTGATTAGAACTCAGGTGATAGTGAACGAGTAAATGAGTGAGTGGGAGGAGTGAGTGAATGAGTGGGAGGAGAGTGTGGATCTGCTGGAATCCTGACAGTACCCCCCTCCCCCAAGGCGGCTCTTGACGACTGCGAAGAGGGATGAGTTCGACGACGAGGTCTGCCACGGGGCCTGGGAGCTGGGCGATCAGGATGATTGGTGTGGAATTGTTGAAGGAGAGTTGGGTCCAGGATGTCGTCCCGAAGAACCCACGACCGTTCCTCAGGACCGTAGTCCTCCCAGTCCACTAGATATTCCAGCCGAGGACCTCGTCGCCGCGAGTCCAAGATGGTGCGGACTCTGTATATGGACTCGTCCTCTACCGGGATAGGAGGAGGAGGTTCGATGGCCGGGTCAGGTTCTGTGGGAGGAGAGAAGACAGGTTCAATGAATGGTTTTAACAGAGACACATGGAATGATGGTGAAATCCGGTACTGTCGAGGGAGATTGAGTCTGTAGGTGACCTCGTTCAGCTGCCTCTGCACGGTAAATGGACCGATGTATCGAGGACTCAGCTTACGGCAAGGCAGGCGGAGGCGCATGTCCCGGGTCGAAAGCCACACCTTCTGTCCTGGCAAATACTGAGATGGTTCGATCCGATGACGATCCGCTTGGTCCTTGTGTCTCCGCACTGCCTGCTGTAGATGCACGTGAGCCGAGTCCCATACCCCCTCGCTCTGCTGGAACCAGTAGTTTACTGCTGGTACGTCCGAGGGCTCACCAGACCAAGGGAAGAGAGGAGGTTGATAGCCGAGGATACATTGGAAGGGGGTGAGACCGGTGGTGGACTGTTGAAGAGAGTTTTGTGCGTACTCGGCCCATGGAAGGTACTGGCTCCAGCTGTCCTGGTACTGGTGGCAATAAGTCCGCAGGTAACGTCCAATCTCCTGAATCTTTCGCTCAGTCTGGCCGTTAGTCTGAGGATGGTATCCAGATGACAGGTTTACAGTTACTCCGAGGAGCTTGAAGAAAGCTCGCCAAACTCTTGATACAAACTGAGGGCCTCGATCCGACACTATGTCCTCTGGGATGCCGAAGTTTCGGAATACGTGAGTGAAGAGGGCTTCGGCGGCTTCAAAGGCGGTAGGGAGTCCAGGTAAGGGAATCAATTTACAGGCCTTTGAGAATCGGTCTACGACCACGAAGACGCAGGTATGGTTGTTAGATCTGGGCAGGTCCGTCATGAAGTCTACCCCGATATGAGACCATGGACGACGAGGAAGCGGAAGAGGGACTAGCTTGCCTTCTGGTAGTCTTCGGGGAGTGTTGGTAACGGCACAGACTGAGCATCCTTTGACGTAGCGAGCAACATCCTGAGAGATGGTTGGCCACCAGTACCGATTACTGAGGAGCGAGAGGGTACGCCTGCTACCTGGATGTCCAGAGCCCGGAGTGGTATGAGCAGAGTCCAGAAGGGCCGTTCGAAGGTGACGTGGTACGAAGGCACACCCCTCTGGACCTCCCGGCGGAGCGGGATGAAGGCGGTTCTCTTGGGATATCTGCTGGTCGATGTCCCAGACGATAGGACTTACAAACACGGCTGGAGGGAGGATAGGTTCTGGGAGAGGGTCCTCACTTGATGGATGATACAGACGGGATAGAGCATCTGCCTTACAGTTCTTAGAACCGGGTCGGTAGGACACAAGGAAGTCAAAGCGTGTGAAGAATAGTGCCCATCGGGCCTGGCGGGGATTAAGTCTCTTAGCCTCTCTGAGGTACTCCAAATTGCGGTGGTCGGTAATGACCTCGAAGCGATGGTTTGCTCCCTCCAGCCAGTGTCTCCACTCCTCTAATGCCAACTTGATGGCGAGCAGTTCTCGATTTCCAATGTCGTAGTTCCGCTCCGCCGGGGACAGCTTTTTAGAGAAGAAGGCACAAGGATGGAGTCTGGGAGGATCACCCTGCCGCTGTGACAGGACCGCCCCAACTCCGGTGGAGGAAGCATCCACCTCTACAACGAAAGGGATCTCTGGGTTCGGATGAACTAGAACTGGGGCGGTCTGGAAGGCTTCCTTTAGGCGTTTGAAGGCTGAGATGGCTTCGGGCGATAAGGACAGAGATTTGGGCCGGCCTCTGAGAGAAGAAGTCAATGGAGAGCTGATGTGACTGTAGTTGTTGATAAACCTTCGGTAAAAATTGGCAAATCCTAGGAAACGTTGGAGGTCTTTTACCGTAGAGGGTTGAGGCCAGTTTTGGATAGTCTCCACCTTCCTCTGGTCCATCCGAACTCCATGTTGGTCGATGAAGTAACCCAGGAACTGAACTGAAGGGGTATGAAACTCACACTTTTCAAGTTTGAGGTAGAGCTTGTGAGCTCGCAGCTTTTCCAGGACAGCAGTGACATGGCGATGGTGTTCCGAGAGAGATGAGGAATAAATGAGGATGTCATCTATGTAGACCACCACAAACTTATTTAGATATTCCCGGAAAACCTCATTCATGTACCCCTGAAAGACTGCTGGGGCGTTGGACAGCCCGAAAGGCATTACCCGGTATTCATAATGTCCAGAGGGAGTGATGAACGCCGTCTTCCACTCATCACCCCGACGAATTCGGATGAGATTATATGCACTGCGAAGATCAAGCTTCGAGAAGATTCGGGCTCCACGCAACTGTTCCAAGGCTGCTGGGACCAGAGGAAGGGGATAGCTGAATTTTACTGTTTGAGAGTTGAGATGGCGATAGTCAATGCACGGCCGCAGGCCTCCGTCCTTTTTTGCCACGAAGAAGAAGCTCGCAGCGGCAGGGGAAGTAGATGGACGAATGAACTCCTGTTCGAGGGCTTCCTCCACATACTCCTCCATGGCCTTCTGCTCCGGGATGGACAAAGGGTACACACGGCCTTTAGATAGAGTAGCTCCAGGTAGCAGGTCGATAGCACAGTCCCATGGCCGATGAGGTGGAAGTTTGGTTGCCAACTGTTTGCTGAAGACGTCCTGGAACGCCCTGTACTCCACTGGAATTTCCACCTGATGTTGTACCTCGGGACTCTCGATACTGGTGGAACAGACGGAAATCTCGGATCTTCCCTCAGGAGGTGAGTATACCATGGAGGATTCTTGGCTGACTTTCTTAACCGGTGCTAGACAGGAATGGAAACACTGTTCTCCCCAGTGAAGGACTTCTCCAGAGCTCCAGTCGATAGTAGGTTGGTGTTGGATCATCCAAGGGCGTCCCAGGATGAGCTCAGCAGTTGACTCCTCCAGCACCATAAAGGAAATCTCCTCTGAATGTAGACATCCTAGGCGGAGCGTCAGTGTGGGAGTAACGTGACGAATTCGACCTCGACCCAGCGGCTTACCCTGGATAGTCTGTACGCGAAGGTCCTGATGACTCTTGAGTTTACGGATATTCAATTTCTGGAGGAGTTGCGTCGATATGAAGTTCCCCGCCGAGCCAGAGTCGAGGAGAGCTTGTTCAGAGACACATACAAGAGGGGTTAGTAGATGAACTGTTGTACGGTTCAGGGTAGCCATCTTGGGTGGAATTTGAATTGTACTCACCGCTGGGCGTTGAGGCCGAATGGGACAGGTGTCGATGAGATGCCCGTTACCTCCACAGTATAAACAGAGACGGTTCTGGATGCGTCGCTGACGTTCCGTGAGAGAGAGATGTGTGGAATCCACTTGCATGGGCTCTGGTGCTGGAGGGGTGACAGATGGAGCCGTGGGCGGAGGATGTGCAGCGGTCGTGAGCGTTTCACAGGCCGTCAAACGTTGAGACACTCGGAGAGTCTTTTGAATAAGATTTTCCAGTCCCAACGAATCCTCATAGACCACAACTAGCTGTCTGATGTTCGGATTGAGACCATGACGAAAAGCAGTGATCAGGGCAGTTTCATTCCAACCACTGGATGCCGCCAGCGTGCGGAATTGGAGAGCATATGTGCTCACAGAGGATTTGCCTTGACGGAGATTAAATAGTTGATCATGTACCGACAAATCCGAAGCAGTCTGTCCGAAAACCTCTTTAAAGTGTTGGCAGAAACTTGGTAATGATTTAATCACAGGAGAATCAGAATTCCACAAGGATTGAGCCCACTGGAGGGCTCGACCGGACAGCAGTGAGGTGATAAAGGCTACGCGAGCTGAATCATTGGTGAATTTATGTGCTTGTATCTGGAAGTAAAGTGAAACTTGAAGTAAAAAACCGCTGCAATCCTCCGTCTCTCCGGAGTATGTCGCTGGTTGGGCCATGGGACTTGCAGAGGCAGCTGACGAAGCAGCGGGTGTTTGCGGAAGTGGTTGTCGGCGGGCTGACTGAAGGATATCCTCGGGAATCATAGGCGGATTAGCTGGTGGCGAGGGAAGTAACGACTGACGAACAGCTTGAACCAGTTCCAGGAATGGATCAGGAGATGGATTTTCTCCGGGCTCCGTTGGGTTCTGCATTTTGTGGTCTGGTCTTCTGTCACGGATGATACAGGAGACAGACAGTCGGTAAGTGAAATAGTGTTTATTTTAGGAACAGCAGAAGCAGACGGAGTTATGGTGAGTATCTTAACAGATGATAATTGGATGGACTTAGCCACAGGAATAACCAGAGTCTCTCTTTCAGATGATGATGACCCGTCACTGGAAAGGGTTGCAGTTGGACGGCTGGGAACTGAAGACGGCAGATGATGATGAAGATAATCCGATAGGAACAGGTGAGTAGCAGGTAAGTAGCAGGTAAGTCTTTGGTATAGCATGGAGAGTCTGAGTGTCAATGTAACGACGAGACCAGACAATGACTGTGAGAGTGAGAGTGGTATTTAAAGGTGGTGGGATGATGAGGTGCAGGTGATGGTGATTAGAACTCAGGTGATAGTGAACGAGTAAATGAGTGAGTGGGAGGAGTGAGTGAATGAGTGGGAGGAGAGTGTGGATCTGCTGGAATCCTGACAGTCACGTCTGCGATCTCTAAATTCCAGCCAATTGATAATACCTAGAATATCAACATCGACTACTGGCGGTAGATCCTTTTCCTATAGAGAGCCTAAGTCCCGCCCCTCCGCTTTCAGCTCATGGGACCTTATTTCGGAAAAAATATGTATGGTAGTCAATGCCGAGAGACAACTTATCTTTTTATTCCATCTGAACTGTGCCCTGAATTACACATGTGATGTTTGTCAATTCAAAAGATAATTATGAAAGTCAAGAAAGTCGCAGTTTGTAATAAAACAGAAGAGTATTTAGTTTTATGTGAAAATCGCTCAATGAACTACATCTCCCAGGAAGCGAAACAACGAGCAAGATCTGTTGCTCGTATGTGTGCAGTCTGGTACAAAACACTCAGGCATGACGGCATAACGTTACAATTATAACGTAAGAATATAGAAAAAATGACAAACGTTAGCTTCAGTAAAGTTAGCTTCATTCATTGAGAGAAAATGTGCGCCTTTTGGGTTTGTAGTCTTTGTAATTACGTATCTTCTCAGTCTTATACCTCAACAGTTTTACATCAAACTGCTACTTTCTTGACTTTAAAATGTATCTTTTAAATTGACAAACATGTGTAATTCAGGGCACAATTCAAACGAGATCAAAATATTTGTTGTCTCTCGCCATTGACTACCATACATAATTTTTCCGAATTAAGGTCCCATGATGGTCGACCGGAAGGGGAGGGACTTAGGCTCTCTATTTAGCACCAAAACCTTCCTAACATTGCCCGGGGAAGCAGACACACTCTGTCAGTTCAAATCTAGACTTAAAACAAAGAAAAATCTCTTTGACATAGCATACACATAACACATTATAGACATCTTTAATTCAATGTTAGGCTGCATAGTTTAGGTAAGCCGGAACTGGGAACACTTCCCATAAATCTTGATGTACTTGTTACATCATAAGAAGGATGGCATCTACGCTAATATAAGTCTCTCTGTTTATCCCGAGGTTTACCGCAGTCCGCCGTATCCAGGCCGTATCCGGATCTGATGAAGGACCTGCACCTGGACATGATGACAACGCAGTCCTGAAGTGTCAACTACTGTAGTATCTCTCCTTAGAAGGCCTCCTTCCCTTCCCCTTACCTCTGTACAGATAAAACGTTGTCGGGATAATTACGGTTCACATGGCTACAAATTAACTACAAATACAAATAAAACATCCCCAGTTAACTAGCACAGCGTTCATTTAGTTCGCTCTTAAATAAGAGATCTAGCGCTAAAATGTTTTGTTTTTGAACTCAAGCTGAGCGCTCGTGTCCGCTGCTATCAGTGTCATGGATACAGTGTTCTCTTGTGGCTCGCGCAGTCTTCACTCAGACTCGCACTTCAATCTATCGCCGTTGTGGAGACTCTCTATTCATTCCGGTGAAATCACAAAATAAAGTACACACAAACATGTCCCTGCTTGATATACTGTAACCACTGATGAACATTTTCGGCTTTGATGAGAGAAAAAAAACTATACCGAGGGCGGATTAGAACCCCGTAACCTCTGACACGCTTGGCAAAAGATCTGCCACTAGACCATTGAAGAACTCAAACAACACCTGTGGATCGATGCATTTATTCACGGGTTATGCAGAGAGGCTGCACAGTTTGACAAGTTTGTACCCAGCACTTTTGAAAATGCACTTCCGAATGCGTCTCTGTCCCCACCACATTTCAAACCAAACTGGCGCCCGTGCTTGGAACCTATTTCATGGTTTGCGTTCTCGAGCCACCAAGCGGCCGGATCACATTAAGGGTTTTCTGTTAGAACGGTGTCGTGTTAGAGGCCCCTAAGTTAATAACTAATGACCGTTACGACAGAAGTGAATCAATCAAAACTAAATTTAGCTGGACAATAACTTTATTCTAGAGCTGCTGTAAAGCTAAAACAATCTCTGTTAATTTCCTATTATCACTGTAAAGCTGCTTTGAAACAATCTATATTGTTAAAAGCGATAAATAAATACACATACACATAAATAGATTATGTGATTCCCTCAAATATTTATTGACCATATAATTGACCATAATGCGCTATGAATAATTATAAATTTATGTTTCCCTTTTGAGCTTATTTGCTACACACCTGAGGTGGCGGGGTTGGCAGAGCGGCCACCTGAGGGTACCGAAGAAAAGTCTACACCGTATACTGAGGTGTAAACCAGTTCCCCCAAATGGGCTTGACCTCAGAGGTCTGACGTTGTTGCCAGGGCCTCTTAGCTGAAGCCTTCCTGGCAAGGATTACATTCCACAAATCTGTCTTATGCTTGCCAGGTTGAGGCTTCAAGCATTTTCCTGGCCAACAGTCTGTCTGTGGGGGAGCTTAAGAAGCAATGCTCTGCTTCTGCTGCGCCCTGTGTGAAGACTGATGTGTGAAGAGTTAACATGTGGCTGGGGCTGCTCCCGCCCAGCAGCCCCTGAGACCTTTGATCGATGAGGGAGAACCTGCTCGAATGCTATTGTAGCAAGGTTAGATGTTGTAGGAGGCGGGAACCGGCGCAAATTCAACAAACTTTAATAATAAATAAACAAATACAAAATGAAAATAAAAGCAGCAGTCCCTCACAGACGACTGATGCCATATGAAACTAAACATCAAATTAAATCCAGGCCTGGCCTCTCTCGTCCGTCACGTCGTCGCTCCTCCTTTTATGCTTCCGCTCCTCCGTGAGAGATACAAGTGTGTATTTCTCTGTGCGTCTTGCAGGTGTCGTTAATCAGCAATCACGCCACAGGCCTTGAGACGACAGAGGGGAGAGAGGGGAGAAATTCTGGTGGATGGGGGATGGCGACGCTCCTCTGGGCTCGGGTACTCGGCAGGAGTCCCCGTTTCCTGCTCCTCCCCATCATGGTGGACGACAGCAGGCTCCGGCCTCAGGCAAACGGCGGTGACTCCTCCGCTCCCTCACGGATGGCAGCCAGGCTCCGGCCTCAGGCAAACGGCGGTGACTCCTCCGCTCCCTCACGGATGGCAGCCGCCCCTCCAGCACCCAGGCGGTCGGCAGCGAGCTTGGCAGCCGCCCCCCCCAGCACCCAGTAGGCCGGAAGCGAGCATGTCCGCCCCCCCTTACAACTCACTCCAGCGCACCGCTTCAAGCGTCCATGGCGACGGACTCTGCTCACCATGCTCGATGGCACCGCGGATTCACCACAGCAGCGAGGTCTCTTTGACAGCGCTTTTTCTTCCTTTTTCCCATGTTTCGGCACCAGTGTTGCAAGGTTAGATGTTGTAGGAAGAAGGAGGCGGGAACCGGCGAACATTCAACCAACTTTAATTCTCAAATAAACAAATACAAATAAGTTTCCCCTCGCGGCCGACTGTTGGCACATATAATAAAACAAGCAAAATACAACATAAAATCCAGGCCTGGCCTCCCTCGTCCTTCACCGTCGTTGCTGCTCCTTTTATGCTTCCGCTCCTCCATGAGAGATACAGACCGGTTCGTCGCGCAGGTGTCGCTCATCAGCAATCACGCCACCTCGTCCTGGCACCTCGTCCTGGCCACCTCGTCACAGGCATCGCTTGCATTTTAGCCTCCTGAAACATCTCAACGACCAAGTTGATGGTGTCGCCGAAGAGGCTAGGAGGAGACAGGAGGAATCCAGCAGGGGACTTCCTCCTGCACGTATGGACTGCATTACCATCTTTGTATGAATCATTTTGAATGATCAACTCATCAACTCTATCCATCCTCTATTCTAAACTCTGAATAGCTGCCAGGATCTGTAGTTGAGTGTCTTCTTGCCACCTCCTGCTGTTGAAGCAGAGTTGGGCATTTAGCTTCTTCAACCACCCTCTCATGGCTTGATCTGTGTGTGTCATGATCACGTGAGTGCTTGCTAGAACCCTTATGACTAATGTCTAATGAGCGTTCCCTCCCTCTACCACGCTCCGGTACAAAACCGCATACCCTATTAGCGCGGCAAAGTCATTCCTCTTTGGACAGGTCACAAGCTACACTGCAGGGATTGTCCACATCCTCTCTCAAATAAGCCATCCCCAGGCATGAAGGGCATGCCCTATGCCCATTACGAGGGTCCATAGCTGAATGACAAAATTAGCAGCAATGAGAGGCCATGATACCCATGTCACACCAGGTAAGGCCACACACAATCCCACTGACTGGGAACAGCAGATAAGGGTAAATCAAACCCATGCAAAGCAAAAAGGCCCGCACCAGTACGCGAACGTACCTAGCAGGCCTATATCAAACCCCAACGACTGCAAACAGTGATATTGGGCATAAAAAGGGCAACAATACTCAAAATGTTGTAATGAAGTATATTCACTAGTTTTATACGGATGGATACTCTGAACGAAAACATAAATAATCCATAATATTGAATGGCTAGTATGTTAGAAACTAACATCAGAAAATCAGAATAATGCAATAAAACACAACAATTCACAGGGACACAGGCACCTGCACCACCTGGGTAATAAATTAAATGGTGAATAAACCATATTAACCAGGTCTCTGAGGTGAGAAAGGTAAAGAGCTGAAAAATTAACCTGCTTTTCTGCTTCCGGGGTCATGGGCATGACTTTGTTTACATAAGGTCTCTAGAGAAGGCGGAACAAAGGTTGCCATCCTATTTAGACCATAGTCGAAGAATAAAATGATCAACAACCTCGTCCGGTGAATGCGTTCAACTTCCACTTAAGACTGTTAGCTAAAACAAACTGCATATTTTTTTTTGTTCATTTGTACATATTAACTTTCTCATTTATCAAAATAAATCACAATCAAATTTATAGTTTACATTTCTACAACTACAACAATAAAGTAATAAGCATTTAGGCTTAAACTCTTTGTTTATTATATCTCATACAAACTTTTGAGAGGCCCTTTCCCTCCCATATGTATACTGTATGTACTATATAAAAATATATATATATATATATTTTTATTTTTTTTTTACTTCCCCAAAGATGCCAAGCAGCAGTTTGTCAAAGTGTCTCTCACTCTTGTGCCTGGGGCATTCCAGATTTTAGAGAATGCATAGATTTAAAGAGATCTCTCTACCCCTGACCAAAAGACAATAGCATGAAAGGGAGAGAAAGAAATTGAGACTGCATGAGAAATAAGGAGTAGAAATAGTATTTGGCAATTGTGGGAGAGAGTCAGATAGGGTTCTTTTTGTGTAGTCTAAGACAGGAACATTTGCACTGAATGTAGAATTGGACACTGGAAATGGAAAATTCATTGCCTCTTTATAATTAAATTAAGGGTTTCTGTTCATATAAATGTTGACCTTTATTTGAACATTCTAAATACATATTATTGTATGACCTTTACATAAACTGGCTTTAACAGAAAGGTCACATTTGCTTGTTTATGTGTTTATTTGAAGATAGAAGCAAGTTAGCTTTCTGGATTTTCATAGCAAGAAAATCCGATTGAAAATGAAATCAGAGACCATGTGCATTGTGATTCACTACAAGGAAAATAGAAGAGATTGAAACAAAATAAATAAGGGCAAATGACTTTGTTAAAATCTAATGACTTTGATTTATAGAATATGAAAATGCCTAAATAAGGAACATAACACCAAGGGAAGGTAAGTCTCATCTAATATTTACAGCTAGTTATATTTAGTCTGGGTGAACAGATGTCCCTGTCTTATGGGGACACTCAATATTTTGGATGGCCTTCCTCAGATGGAGCTGTCCTCAGAAATGCCCCCATTTTTTACTGTGTTCCTACAGTGAAATAATATCTAATGCAATATATATTTCATTTGCGTCATTTCAATTTAATTAATTTAAGTTTCACAAAAAATGCTTTAAAATGACATAATTAGATCAACTTTACCTTTGTGTCTTAAGTTCACTGAAGCTCATGTTTGTTTATGAAACTGTAAGAAAACTAAGAAAATGAAAGGAAATAATAGATATGTTGTAAAAAAAGGCCCAATAATTGCACAAATGTAATACAATAAAGAGATTAATTACTTACAGTCTCTGTTTATCTTTATTGCATTAAACCATGCTAAAAAAAATCATATTATTTAGATGATGCACATTATTATTAATTTTATTGTATTTTGCATTTCTTTATGTGTAGTATTTGTAAGTATCAAGGCATTGTTTTGGACACATGCTGACATCATTGTCAGTTGAGAAGCACAAGTTGCACGTGTGTTGCACGTGTGTGTTGATAACTAAATGTAATCATGCCACAATATGATACACCATAGTTCATCACAGCACTACATCATCATGGTCAAAATATCACAAAAAACTAAAATAGTCCTTTTTTAACCCTTTGATAATAATTGGATAATGCCATTATATGTGAGTAATTTACCACTGAACTAGAAATTCTCCCATGTTCCTGTTTTCAATTGAGAAATCTGGTCACCTTAAATAAGATTGATACCACCTCAGTAATTTGTGTGAATTATATAAATGAATATCCATTATATTATCAACACAACGAGATATTTTCAAAAGTAATTCATCAATATTACAATAAGCACCCAATTTATAAACAACAAAATACATCTTTGGCTTAATAAGCATTCGTTATTGTTCCCACAGACACATGCACTATCACAAGCAATTGGCAATGGTTTCAACCGACATGGCAAACTTAAGCAGTTGGCGCACATAGCTCACAGCTCTTGGCATGCACATTTCAAGACAGACGGGAGATCACTGACCTGCCATACCAGGGGCTCCACATGCTCGACCGTAGAGGAGAGGCAGACACTGAGGACAACAGTATGAGAGGACGCGGTGATCACGCTGGCTATGATGGCATCCCTCATGGAGAAGGGAAGCATGGTGTATACAACAAAGATGATGAACAAGAAGAAAGACACCTGGAATCAGAGTAAACAGATCAAGAGACAGTAAAACATTATGACACATCATTTTGGTTATGTCAGGTATTAGTTGCGTCTAAGCAAAAACATGTTGAACTGTGCTCTCAGTTTTGTCAGTTTAGGACTGATAACTATTTTATTTTAATGCTGTAATTTTATTTGTAATATTTATTGACCAAAATAATGGTTTGAAATTGTGTTTTGTTTTGTGCCAAATGTGGCTGAAAAACCTTTGTGACAACTTAACTCATTTAGTGTGAAAACATGACCCACTACAGTATGTTAATGTATCTGAATATTCTGAATACATGATCTGAATCTTTTTTCTGGGCAATTAAAAATGAAAATGTTTTAAGTAATTTTGTTGTTGCCAAGACTTAGGTGTGTGCCTATAGAGAAATTGGTGTTAAAAATATTAACCTACCCTGGAGTATTAACATATTCATGGAGTAAAAAGTGTGACAACTCGCCCTGGTATCCCCTATAATTGTGAGCTTGTTGATTGTGTGTTGTGTTGTGCAGTGTGAGTCAGTGGAACATTATGGGCTCTATCTTGCACCCGGCGCAAATGACTTTGTACACTGACGCATGTATCATTCCTATTTTGCACCCGCGCAAAGCGGGCTTTTCCCTCCACAGACGCACGTCAGTAAACTAGCAAATCTACTTGCGCTCCCTGTGCGGTTCAGCGCAAAAATGAGGCGTGTTTCGGCGCAAACATTCCCTAGTGCTATTTTGCACTTCCAGAAAACAATTCTGCCACTGACCAAAAAAAACCTGGTCTAAAGTCATTGGCGCGTTGCGCGTTGTTCATAATGCTATTTTAAGCGCGCATGCTTGGCCATAATGTAGCGGGTGCACAACACGCATACACTTTGATTCTCTCATCAACACAGATGCAGCAGTTTTTATTTTTGCAAATCATACATTATAACAGGGAAATATATTACCACACGAGGGAAATCATTGTGGTGTCCGAAGATGTGAAAAAAAAAAATCAGGCAAATTGTAGTAATGACGGATCAGAGCTGTTTAGTGGACACATGTCAAGACACATATATAAGGACATCTGACAAATTAGTTTGTCCGTCAAGAACCAGGGAAAAATCACCTTTACCATAATGTAAGTAGGCTAAATTAAAAACCTTACTCTTTAACTTACCAGTTAAGTTGAGCTTTCTCATATTTTTTTCTATTGATTTGGGTGGGTTTGTCCCATCCCCAATGTCAATTCTCTTTCTTTTACGGCCCTGACGAGAACATCGATCTCTTCAGCTGTGAACCGATTCTGAAGCGCGCCTGGTAAGTGCGCCTTTAATAATAACAATCCGCCATGCAACATGCGCACCTGCTCTTAAAGGGTATGTTGGATGACGCTCTGATTGTTTTATTTCACGTTACGCCCAAACCACACCTATGAATAATGAAGCTACTTCAGACCAACCCCTTTTAGATTTGCGCCAGGCGCAAGAGGCATTTATCCCACCGGGAAAATAGCAACAGCGCCGGGATCCGCCCACAAAGTTACTTGCGCTTTGCGCTTTGACACTTGCGTTTCAGATCGCTAAAATAGGGCCCTATATGTCTCTTGTTTTCAGTAATGTGGGTGACAAGTTGTCAAGATGATTGATATGTTGTTTAGAGTTTCATCATGTTGTGTTGGTTTAACTATGCTTATATTATGTAATTTTTTTATACAAAGCCTCCAGTGACACCTGCATACTCAAAAATACAAAGTTATGTCATGGCGCAGACTAATAGGTTCTTAACTCAATCTGCTTGCAATCACATTTTTCTCTATAGGGCACAGCTGATTGGTTTCTGCTGAATCAGTAGCCAATGATCTCAATGCTCAACCTTCAAATACGTAGGGCCAGATTTGCGAACAGCTTCCCCTAGCAAAAACATTATTTTGGAATTAAAAAAACGTCTCAGGTTATGTATGTAACAATGGTTCCCTGAGAAGGGGAACGAGACACTGCACACCCTAGAGGACACCCCCAAGTTCATGTAGAAACACGGTAATGAACTTGACAGTGGCTGGCGACAACCTATGACGTATCATTGGTGCGACTGCAATTATAAAAGGGTACCTAGAACACTTCATCAACTTCCTTGTCTGAAGGAGACACGCATATGACCTGAAGCATGGCAAGGGGACGCAGAGTCTCGTTCCCCTTCTCAGGGAACCATGGTTACATGCATAACCTGAGATGTTCCCTTTCAAATGGGAACTTGAACTGCGTCACCTAGAGGACACTCTGGGGAATGAGTACCCACTCCACCATGCTGAAGGGATGAGTGCACTATCAGCTGACATAAAGGCAAGTTTATTTATATAGCACATTTCATACACAATGGTAATTCAAAGTGCTTTACATAAAATAAATTAAAATAATCAAAAAAAAAAATCAGAATAGAATAAAAATAAAATAAAATACAGTACAAACAGTCGGACAAACAGTGGCACAGTGCTCATTTAGTAAATGCACAGCTAAACAGAAGTGTTTTGAGTCTGGATTTGAATGTGACTACTGTAGGAACACATCTGATCTCTTCTGGAAGCTGGTTCCAGCTGCGGCTGGCATAGTAGCTAAAAGCAGACTCGCCATGCTTAGAGCGAACCCTTGGTATTACTAGCTGATGTCATCCTAATGATCTGAGTGATCTGTTGGGTTTATATTGGGATCTACATCTGATCTTACATCTGCTGGAGTTGATTTATTATTTTAAAAAATATTCACTTTAAGAATTTGTTTAATTCAGCATTCAAATGTATATAGGTGTTTTTGGGTTGTTTTACATTAAAAAATATATAATTAATAGATCATAGAGTTGTTTGTTGTGGTTGTGATTAGACGAGATCTGTGGTGACGTCACAATCATACTGCATTGTTGGCCATATGGTGCCTGAAGTGTACATATGAAGTAGACTCGCTCCCTCGGTCTAAATCGAGGGAACAAGTGTCTGTCCATATTCACCTTATTCCGCCCCGCCCACTTTTAATACTTCGCGCTTCCGCATTTTGTCATCCGACTTCCGCTAAACTGGCACGGCACATCCGGTAGCTATTTCAGTTGTTAGAAGATTGTTTTTTAGTTAGCCAAAACTTTAGCAAAATGTCAAATAACGTTAATACCATAAATATTTTAAACTGGGAGCACGGAGAAAACGTCGTAGGACGATCAGTTGGTCTCACATGGTCTCATCCATCGTCATTGTTAACGTGGCCAGAGGTAATATGTTAATGTGGACATATTTAACTACTTCGTCCTGTTAGGAGTTGATGGAGCAGCAATAACAAATTATGTGTAAATAAGAAGGAATGAGAATATTTAGTTAAGGATAGGAGATGATAATTGGTTAAATATAAATGATTAAATAAGTTGTAAGAAGTGTTTGATGTTTTCAGGAAGCTAGAGACACCTTCTACTGACCTTCATGTAGATACATTTCACCATTTAAATGTCTTAAGTAATAAACCAAGATGGTATTCATTTGCAAACTTGACGTGACTTATTCCTTCTAACTAGAAGACTTAATTCATTTAAGTTTTAAAGGGAATCTACAGAGCTCACATATGGTTTAATAATAAATGACTGACAGGTAAAATCTGGTCACATTGTAAAGGTTTATAAAAATAACTTCATAACAGGTAAAATCTGGTCACATTGTAAAGGTTTATAAAAATAACTTCATAACAGGTAAAATCTGGTCACATTGTAAAGGTTTATAAAAATAACTTCATAACAGGTAAAATCTGGTCACATTGTAAAGGTTTATAAAAATAACTTCATAACAGGTAAAATCTGGTCACATTGTAAAGGTTTATAAAAATAACTTCATAACAGGTAAAATCTGGTCACATTGTAAAGGTTTATAAAAATAACTTCATAACAGGTAAAATCTGGTCACATTGTAAAGGTTTATAAAAATAACTTCATAACAGGTAAAATCTGGTCACATTGTAAAGGTTTATAAAAATAACTTCATAACAGGTAACATCTGGGCACATTGTAAAAGTTTACAGGAAGGACAAGTTTCACCTTCCTTTCATAGAGGAGATCGGTAATGGTGAAGCCTCTGTCTGCCATTACTTCATCGCCTGGACGAAGTTATTAAGTGCATGATATTGAAGAAAAAATTTGATTACTCATTAAACAATGCGATATTCAATATGCGATACGATTGTGCTTAATTTATAAAATTAACTTAATTTAGATTTAAACTTATATAACCTACATACGTGTTTCAAATTTTTTTGTGACAAGAAAACATCCCTTCAACTTGTGAAAGTGAACAGCAGTGTTTTACTGTAGCATAAGAAGTGTTATTTTAACATCAGTGTAAACCACGGGGTTAAGGGGTTCAGGTTATCCTACATTAGGTCTATTTAACAACAGAAACTGAATAATCAAATGTAAAAATAAAACACTGCTTAGTTTTCACTGTATGAATTATATATATATATATATATATATATATATATATATATATATATATATATATATATATATATATATATATATATATATATATATATACACTGATTCTTATTAAAGCTAAAAAAGTTATGTATATTGCGATACATTTGCGATATTTTTCTATATTGTGCAGCCCTACATGTTGTGTTTGGAAATTGCTCTCTGAAACACTTCTCCTCCATGATGTCAAGCCAACGCGAAATCACCTTGCTTACAATGGACTGAGAAACACCAAACCTTACAGCAAGATCACCCTGCAATAAATTAAGACGCAGCTTCATCAGAGTCATCAGGAGCTAATCTCAAGTGTGTAGCTGAAAGCTGTTGGTGTATGAACTGGTAAGGTGCTCATGAAAGCTGTCGGTGTATGAACTGGTAAGGTGCTTGTGAAAGCTGTCGATGTATGAACTGGTAAGGTGCTCGTGAAAGCTGTCGGTGTATGAACTGGTAAGGTGCTCGTGAAAGCTGTCGGTGTATGAACTGGTAAGGTGCTCATGAAAGCTGTCGGTGTATGAACTGGTAAGGTGCTTGTGAAAGCTGTCGATGTATGAACTGGTAAGGTGCTCGTGAAAGCTGTCGGTGTATGAACTGGTAAGGTGCTCGTGAAAGCTGTCGGTGTATGAACTGGTAAGGTGCTCGTGAAAGCTGTCGGTGTATGAACTGGTAAGGTGCTCATGAAAGCTGTCGGTGTATGAACTGGTAAGGTGCTCGTGAAAGCTGTCGGTGTATGAACTGGTAAGGTGCTTGTGAAAGCTGTCGATGTATGAACTGGTAAGGTGCTCGTGAAAGCTGTCGGTGTATGAACTGGTAAGGTGCTCGTGAAAGCTGTCGATGTATGAACTGGTAAGGTGCTCGTGAAAGCTGTCGGTGTATGAACTGGTAAGGTGCTCATGAAAGCTGTCGGTGTATGAACTGGTAAGGTGCTCGTGAAAGCTGTCGATGTATGAACTGGTAAGGTGCTCGTGAAAGCTGTCGGTGTATGAACTGGTAAGGTGCTCGTGAAAGCTGTCGGTGTATGAACTGGTAAGGTGCTCGTGAAAGCTGTCGGTGTATGAACTGGTAAGGTGCTCGTGAAAGCTGTCGATGTATGAACTGGTAAGGTGCTCGTGAAAGCTGTCGGTGTATGAACTGGTAAGGTGCTCGTGAAAGCTGTCGGTGTATGAACTGGTAAGGTGCTCGGCTACTGAATGGAATGCATGTCGACCCTGTGTAGAGCTGACAAAGGTGGTCGTTTCTCAGCAGAGTTATGTCCCATTGTGTTTCTGCATCACAGGTCTGGGGCATGTGGCTGTGATCCTCCTCACAGTTGTCCACTGCAACACTGACGCTCATCGATGATCTAAGAAAATAATATAACCATAAACATTTTTACATTAGTAACAGTTACTTAAAATAGATTGTGAGAATTAATTTATGATGGCATTCATACTTAGAACAGTGTGAAAAAGAGAGATGCATTAAAAACGAGACAGTATACACACAATCTCTACGTAGGTCAATATCAATATCTGAATGAGAGATGTAGCTAGCTGGCCTCCTTACAGGAAGAATGTGAGCTATTGTAAGACTGTAATGTACCATAATATATTGTACTATCGTGAATATTCATTCATTCATTCTTTATTTCAGACCCTTAGGTCCATATCACAAAGTAAACGAAATATAACAATATGACATAAATAGGTGGCCAATGGTAATCAATCATGCAAGATTCGTTGTATTTTGTTAACGGCTCGTTACTAATCTTAAATGTATTCATAGAACGGACTTCACGAATCTAACGTTAGGCTAACAAGCAAGCACATAGATAGGCAAGTTAGGTAACAACAGTTATGCAAGTTAGCTTACCTGAATCTGACGACCTGTTCAGCACCTGGCGATGATCTTTACCAGAACATCGTAGCCGAGCCTTTACTCGGGGTAAGGGTGTTCTTCAGTCGGCTTCCCGTCCATAAAATGGTACAAACAAACACACATAAGAGTGCTTGGGTGGGCACTTCAAGTTTAGCGCCTTCCGCCATGGCCTCGGGTGCTCCTCATCTTTAGGTGGTGTGGGTGTAAATCGTAAAGTACACCACAACATTCCGATCGCTTTACATTGTGTTCGTAACACCGTTTTTTTCTTCTTCTATCCTCTTAATTCAATTGTTATGGCAGCGCCTAACTGAGCATATAATACATTATATATTTTACCGTTACAACTATAGAATTACGTCTAGAAACTAGCGTAGGTCCTTCAGCCGGAAGTTGAAGTCCCTCTCAGCCGGAAGTAAGATGACAAAACGAACGTAATGGCGTCACCCTTGTTGTCGTGGAAAATAAGGTGAATAAACTTCCCTCGTCCACTTCACGAAGTGGAACGCACTTCAAAATGGCGGCAGGGATTCCCCCGAGGGGAAGTGCTTAGGGAAGTTCGCAAGTGCGTGTCTAAAAGTGGACTGGAACGCAGCCCTGGAAAAACAGCATCTAATTATTGCAATATTTTTCCGGTGATAGTACGCTGATTGCTTTGACATGACTACTGAAACTAAGGTCTGTCTCTAGAGACACACCAAGATTCCTGACTTGATTTTTAGTTGTTTGACCCCTAGAGTGAAGGTATGCATTAACCTTGAGAACTTCATCTTTGTTTCCAAATGCAATGACTTCAGTTTTGTCTTTGTTTATCTGAAGAAAGTTTGACACATCCAACTGTTGACTTCATCGGAGTCAATTGGGCTGTAGTCGTTAGGCGATAGGGCTAAGTAGATCTGTGTGTCGTCTTATTTGGCTCAGTGGGAGCATGTACAGGTTGAATAGGAGTGGCGCAAGAATTGAGCCTTGAGGGACTCCGCATGTCATGGATGTCCACTCAGACTTATGGTCTACTCACATAATAACCTCTCCCTCCTAAGTATGACCTGAACCATTTTAGGACTATCCCAGAAACGTCGACCCAGTTTTCTAGCCTGTCAAGAAGTATGTTGTGATCGACAGTGTCAAATGCAGCACTGAGGTCGAGTAGTACAAGTACTGATAATTTGCCTGTATCAGTATTTAAGCGAATATCGTTTATTATCTTTATGAGTGCTCTCTCTGTGCTGTGATGTGATCGGAAACCAGATTGTATATTGTCAAAGTATCCATTTGAGCTTAAGAATTTGTTCAGCTGATTGAAGACAACTTTTTCAATGATCTTGCCTATGAAAGAAAGATTTGAGATCAGTCTATAGTTGTTAAATATGGTCTTATCCAGGTTGCTCTTTTTCAGGAGGGGCTTGACAACTGCAGTTTTCAGGGAGTTTGGAAAACTCCCAGAGAGAAGTGAGGCATTTACCACTTCTAGGAGATCTGCTTCTAAACAGTTTAACACATTTTTGGAAAAAACATGTGGGAAGTGTGTAGGGCTGCCCCCAAATAGTCGACTAAATGTTAGTCGATATGAGGAGGGCTTGGTCGAATACATTTTCATTAGTCGGTTAGTCGCAAAAAAAAAAAAAAATTCACGTGAAACAATTACGCAATCAGGGGCTGCGCAGTCAGTGTATGACATGACATCAAAGTAGAGCCCTGCTGCACGGGCCTCAAAATGATACACAGCCTGCTCTATGTTGCAGTCAGTAAAACAGATATGTTTTCTTCTCAATGGCAAAGTATTTACCGGTAAGTTTATTTTCATTTCTTTATAAAGTTAATTAAGAAAAATGTTTTTTTTTTTTTTTTTTTTTTTTTTTTACGACGACAAAGCAGACGACAGTGAGTTAAACATGTTTGATCCATTTATAGCCTCTCAAATCAACACTTTACTTGGCTACTATAAAATCAATAGATATAATACAACTTAAGCATATCACACAGACAATTAACGTTTAATATTGTCATTTTTGAAAAGCTGAGGCAAACTGCTCTGCTGCTCAGTCGCAACAGCGCGCGCAACGTTAAATGAGTTTACACAATAAAATGCAGATAATGCAATAAACAAATCAAATAAATTACATTAAAAACAAACATGCAGGTTATCTTACCTCAAAAATCAAGTCTTCACTACAGAACATGGCCATTTCTCCCAGTTTCCAACAGACTCATGAAAATAAAGTCCAATCAAATAAAAAACAACCTCCTAACATGGCTAAGAACAGTCTCAGAGCATCGTGAAGAAAAAGCACAGCATCCACAGTGGAAGGTTTTAATCCAGTCGTACTTTTTCCGGGAAACCTGTATGTGTGTGTGCGTGAGCGTGAGCAGACTGTCATGTGTCAGTCATGTCAGTGTGATAGGTTATAAAACGTCTTTCAATCGTCATCTTCTCATATTTAATGTTATTTAATGTCTTAAATAGAGATAGAGAGATCAATGAGATCTCGTGCCTCGCGGTATACCAAAGCGCACTTGTGGAGAGGTGTCTGGCTGATGCTAATAATTATGTCAGGAAAAAAGAACGATTATTCGACTAATCGCTAAAATGCAGGAGTGTTAGTCGACTAGGAATATCTTTAGTCGGGGGCAGCCCTAGCTACATCCTTAATAACAATCAATGAAATGTTTAGACCCTTACTGATAAGTAAGTTTAGAGTGTGTTCACGATTATGTGTGGGTCCATGTACATGCTGAGTCAGATCAAAGGTTTTTAAGACAGTTTTGATTTATTTTGCCATATTGGTTTCTGCATTATCTATGTGAATGTTAAAATCTCCAGCAATGGCAAAACAGTCAAACTCTTCTGTAAAGTTTTTAGCATAGGCTGGAGAGTATTTTGGAGGCCTGTAAACAATTATAAGTAAAATGCGTGGAGCACCTTTTATCACAATACCCAGATATTTGACAAAACGGGTAATTATCAAATTATATTTGCTTACATTGATAGACATCTTTAAAAAGAGCAGCTAAACCCCCACCTCTCCTACTCGCTCTGCAGACACTCTAAAGTTAGGGGGATGTTTCATTGAGGACTGTTGCACTGCAGCTGTCTTCTAGCCAATTTTATTAGCAACATAAAATCCAGGTTGTATGTGGTTATTAATTCGTTGACTAGAAGTGATTTATTTTTTAAGTGAGCGGATGTTTAAAAGTGCTAACTTAACAGTCTTACTTTTTGTCCCCACAGCATTCTTAGTTTGGCGTGTAATAGGCACCAGATTAGATGGGTTTGCTGTTCGGCTTTGAAGGCCTTAGACTTTCTATCATGTAATCGAACAGCAATAGAGAAAGACACAGGCACAAAGAAAGACCAAGACTCTAAAAAGTCCCCATCCTTGAGGTACACATCAGCCACTGTCATAACTAATTCCCTACGGCCAAAGCCAGAGCTGCATACCTTACCAGAGAAGACAAGGCTTGCGCCCTTCCTCCCTTCCCTGCAGGACTGAATTAAAAAAGAAAGAGCTCTCTCTCTCTCTCTCTCTCTCTCTCTCTCTCTCTCTCTCTCTCTCTCTCTCTCTCTCCTTCTCTCTCTCTCTCTCTCTCTCTCTCTCTCTCTCTCTGTCAGTTAATGTTATTAATAAGCTACATGCCTCGTTTTACTTGATTTGCCATTGACATCCGACTGAACTACAAACTTTCCCTGACGTCTGTGAAAAAGGGATGCGCTCGACCAGCTCGCGCGTCTGTGTCTTAGCGCGCTCAATCCACTGCGCGTTTTTCTCTTATCAGCTTGCGCACCACAGTTATATAGACGACGCATTAAAATATTCTGTTTAATATTCCAACGATAAGATACATTTATTTCATATACAGCCTTCTTTTTTTATCCCCATTATAATTTCTGACACTGTACACATGCTGCCTGGTATCGGTTGTTGGTATCGGGGCATTTTTACGAGTACGAGTACAAGTACATGAGCTCAGTATCGGGCCCGATCGGTATCGGTGCATCCCTAGTTGCTACCATTTGTTTTTGTTGCCGTTTGTGGAGCCTGGGGTGTCTGCAGAGACCGCGTCTTTTTACAGTGTATTCAGGGACAGGCAGCTAGCGGATAGTGTGGAGTGTCTGCTGTATGTGACAAAAAATGTTTTGGCCTAAAAAACGCGTGACATCGCTTAGCCTCAGAGCACCTTTAAGCTAGACAATGACTTTCCTCTAGATCGGCTTTACAGCCAAAACAATCTTTGATGCATTCATTTCTTATTATGTCTGTAAAGCTGCTTTGAAACAATCAGTATTTTTAAAAAACACTATATAAATGGAGGTGACTTGACTTGACTTGACCATGCCAAACACTCAGAGAGTTGTCATGACTAGGATTATCAGGTAATAAGTCTAAAACATTGGTTTCACTTTATTTGGATGGTCCCTTTAACACATTTTGTTGACTATAAGTAACGTTGCACCTACATGTCTACTAACTCTCATTAGAGTGCTAGCAGAGTATTAGTAGACTGGTAGGGTTAGGGTTAGAATAAGTTGACATGTAGTTGCATAGTTACTTATAGTCAGTAGACCGTCTGTTGGAGGACCATCACAATAAAGAGTTATCAGATATTAAGCAGAGAGTCTACTAATACTCTGAAGAGAGTTAGTTGACATGTATACAGTTGCAAAGTTACTAATAGTCACCAGAATGTTCAAAAGGGACCATCAAAATAAAGTGTTACCAGAACATTTTACTGCATAGATTTCTACATACACATGTGAGCAGTATCATATAATCAATAAGTAATTCACTACAGATTATAAATTGTAAAAATATTTTTATTTTTCCACTCAACTAATTCGAACTTTTGCCTATTTTTGCTCCTCGTCACATGTAAGCATTACAGCCAGCACTACATGTAATGAGTCCTCTGTTGCACTGAAGCAGGTTTCCTCAAGTCTGTCCCTGGAGAGCCACAGGATACACTTTACAACCATGTTATGTTATATCCAGTATTGAATTCAAAGAAGGGGTGATATAACGATCTTATTGTCTCCACGATCTACTTTTGAAGAAATACCGTAGTATCGTGCTACAGTGCGCTTTCTATCAGTTGCAGTTCTGGCGCCTCCGTCTGTACAACGCGACGTACATTCCAATCACGTTAACCCAAGGTTAGAGTCACACTCAAGGGACACTGCAGTTCACAAAAGTTCATTATTTGCATGTGCTTTAAAGCCTTGCCGTTTAACAATTTAATTTGCGTGCTGATGCGCTGTGAAGACTACAATTTCATCTTTGAATATAATTTCATTATTTTAACATTATGTATCTGTATTATTATTCTTTATTAAATATTCATAATCAGTTGTATTATCTTATGAAGTTTAAAATGCATGAGTAGACTATAGATTGCATGGACAGTGACACATGTGTTTAGGGAACATATTTTAGACACAAGGAGGGTATCTGGGAGGATTATGTATTCTGCTTAAAGGTATGAGTAAAATGCAATGTTCACTTAGCAAAGTTCCAATGATGATGATACTTCAAATTCATACAGTTGGCATGCTCTTTGCAAGAAAAGAAATGTTTCAACTGATGCAAATGTAGCCTACCATTTGTATACCACTAATGTATACACTGAGAAATAGTTTCTTAATGTGGAAGGTGGATTGTACCATGTGCATTAGGTATACATTTCATTTTAAAAACATAGGCAAAATGTTTTTCTACCTTACAAGGAAGTTGAAAGTCGCTCAGTTGTGTATTTAAGCCCAATCTTACTACAGCAGAGAAATACGGAAACGCATAGACCTGGCATGAATAGAACATCTTCTCAAGTTTCTCTCCTGACATATAAGAATAAAGATTTTTCTTGGCAAGATAACTTGTGTCCGGTCCCGTGAATCAAATAATAATGGGGAAAAAGCTTAATTCCAAGTCTATGCTGTTCTAACATGCGCTTTTCTGAGCACGTAGCTATACCCAAAGCGCACAGGCTCTAAAAGCCTGTCAAACTGCGCCTGGTTACTGGACTAAGTTATATTTCGAGTCGTATTGTGCTAATACGGTGAAATACACAAGGTTTACATAAACACAGTTGGTTATGTCTAAAGTCCAAACATTTGAAATAAATTGGGTGCGTGTATTATGCGTGTATTTTAGGTGCGTGCCGATCTTAAAGTGACAGTAGCCTCATAGTAAACATGCTGCTGCTTGTCCTTAAAGGGATTATTAGTTCTTCTAAAAATGAATATTCTGTCATTATTTACTCTCTCGTCTAATGTTGTTCCAAGCCTTTATTAATTTCCTTCTTGGGCTGAACACAAAAGAAGGTATTTTGAAGAATGTGGCAATCCAAACAGTTGCAGGTCCCCGGGTGGACCAGCAGCTGTTTAATTACCCAAACTCTTCAAAATAACAGATAAATGTTAAAAATAAATAATAAAATAATTTTCAACAGAAAAAATACAATTATTTGAGTTTAACAACTTGAGAGAGTAAATGATGACAATTTTCATTTTTGGGAGAACTATCCCTTTAATTTAATAAAACAACAAAACACTGCTCTTGACTGAGAACTTTAATAGTAGCTTTAATAAGAATCAATGTATAATTTATACAGTGAAGTCTATGTTGTGTTTTATTTGTATCTTTGTTAATTTAATTTCTTTCTTGAATGCTAAAACACACCAACTGTAGCTAAATAAATAAATAAATAACTGTTTAGTTGGTTTGTATATATGTTGTGTATATGTAATGTGTATCTTTGTTCTTATTTTTTTAATAACAAAGAAAATAATGACAAATATTTTTATCTTTGCCACTTTGGATTAAATATCTCCATTATTTTATATTTTGTTACCTTGTAAGGCTTTGTTTTTTAAATACAGACATTTGTTTGGCTGTTATGCTCAGTCACTTGCAAAATAGTATAACCAACATGAAAAAGAATCGTGATAAAATCGGGAATTGTGATTTTCTTTTAAAAAATTGTGATATGATAGTTTTGCCATGACCACTATCTATTTCAAACAGAGAAGAAGAAAACCGTCCATAAAAAATGATTTATGAAAAGAAAATAATAATAATAACCGACATCAAGATCCATTGTGAAAATACAGGCATTGTGAGCGTCATTAGATGGATGTAACAGAACTTTCCCCCTCCACTGCTGTGTACTTTTGTTTAAGCAGTGTTTGTTTTTCTGGTGATGTTATTTTGCATCATATTCAAAACTTCACAGTCAAGGGATATAACTCATTGCTATTTGTGCACAAGTAATACCTCTCAGACCTCGTTCATGAGACTTATTGCCTCTCATTGCATCTCTTTCCTCTTGGTTATTATAGACATCACTGAGGTAAGATAAATAAATAAATAACAATAAATACTGTATTTTTTTATTTAATCTTCCTCAGCAGATCACTCTAACTTCAAAAGTAATTGGACAAGTCTCATTGAATGCTTTCTTTCTTCGTGCATTTAGGGATGTTCTCTTTACACCAGAGTGCTTCAGATTTCTCAAATGGAACCAGGAACTATTTTTCACTTTGCAGAGACCAGCTTACTTTTCCCCTGTTCTGGTCAGGTCTCTCTACATTTTGTGTTCTTCTGGGTGTCTTTGCCAGTGCCATTGTACTTCAGAAACTTTGTCAAAGACATCGACAAAACATTTCTACAAATGACTTATTTGTGTTTAATCTGACGATCATTGATCTTGTTTTCCTAAGTTTCTTGCCTTTCGGTGTCTATAACTACATGCTTTTGCACAACTCAGAATTTGAATACTTTAATATTTTCACATATTCACTACCCATGTGTGGAAGACCTCTCTTCATGGCTTGTGTCTGTGGAGATTATTATTTTGCTGTGGTTCATCCCATCATCTACATCAACAGCAGGAGAACTGCTTTTATCAGAAAGGTAATCGGCATGATAATTTGGTTGTTGATCATTTGTTTTGGATTTATTATGGTCATAAATCCTTGGATTATTGCAAGCACTTTTACATCTACACCTTTGTTTATTTCCCTACCTGTGATTGGTTATTGTGACGTCTCAGTTTTACAAGTTTTGAGAAAACCTGATCCTTCAGGGAAAAGTCATATACATCCCCAAAAGAAGAGAGCCCTGCGTACCATAATTAACAGTTTTGTCTTGACTTTTACCACTTACCTGCCATCAGCACTTATCTTTTCATTCGGACACATTTACAATTAAGTTTTGATATGTACTACTGCACTTTACTCTTTATTGGAATATGTTTCGTTGTCTTGGGAGGTGTCATTATGCCAGTTCTTTATCTGGAGAGCATAGGTCAGCTCAACATACAAAATATTGTACAAATAATTAAAAATGAGGAGATAAAATGGAATGGAAATAGACTGGAATGCCTAGTATGTCTTTACGGTATTACAAGTTTAGTGATAGTCATTACTGAACTGAATTAATTATTATAATATTATTCTGAAAATAATTCATGTACAAATGGTCTTTTGGGAGTTAATAGCCAAATTATAGCCCTAACAACAAGATATATTAGTTTTTATACATTGGAATTGTGTACATTGAATATGATAATATATTTTGTGGTGACTTGTATACTATACAAACAAATACAATACAGATTGTTTATATATATATATATATATATATATATATATATATATATATATATATATATATATATATATATATATATATATATATATATATATATATATATATGATAAATTATTGATGATGTGTATATATATGATATATATGATGATTTATATATCATGATAAATGAACTATCATGATAAATGAACTCTTTGTAAACCTTAGAAATGGTTGTGCGTGAAAATCCCAGTAACCGAGCAGATTGTGAAATACTCAGACCGGCCCGTCTGGCACCAACAACCATGCCATGCTCAAAATTGCTTAAATCACCTTTCTTTCCCATTCTGACATTCAGTTTGGAGTTCAGGAGATTGTCTTGACCAGGACCACACCCCTAAATGCATTGAAGCAACTGTTGTGATTGGTTGATTAGATAATTGCATTAATGAGAAATTGATGAACAGGTGTTCCTAATAATCCTTTAGGTGAGTGTGTGTGATATATATATATATATATATATATTATAATTATCATTATATATATGTTTATATTATATATAATATATATATATATATATATATATATATATATATATATATATAATATATTATATATAAATATAAAGTTCATTTTATTAAGTAGAGTTCAAGTATATTCAACGGATACCCTCCCACTGACTCACCGAGTTCGTGCTGCTCGTCAGTGCGCGTGCAGGTTTTCTGTGAACGCGCCCGTCTCATCAGCATCCATCAATTCAACACCATGGAGTATTTGCAGGTATGCTGCCTTGGCTAATCTACCGATAGATTGCAATTGCTAACGTCATTTATACTCTAAACGAGCTTACTTGATCTGTTAGTGTTTTGATAGCGAGATACATCCGCCATCACTCTTCGTTACTGCGTGAACTTCAGGCGTGTGCATGTGATTGTAATATGCGCGAGGGGTGGCGTGTGCCCGATCTGTGATTGACAGTCAGAACTCACACCCCCCTGCGCTGATTGGACCCGATGAACAGGGAGCTGTGGATTTTTGCAAAACAAATAACAGGCTCCAGGTGGAGTTAGAAACTCGGGTTTTTTTCTAAAACCACTTTATTTATGTTGTTCTGTCGGATTATAGTGTCGAATCCACTGAATATGATCAAAAAAATGTTGCCGACGGCAGCTTTAATTTAATATACTTTAAAGGATAATTCCGGTATTTAACACTTTGAGTCTATTTTCTAATTTGTTTTGGATGAACTTTGTTTGTTTTGGTGGACACAGAAATTTTGACGATGGGTCCTGTCTCGACTTTTTGACTCTTTTAGAATCGCCTCTGACCGCTTCAGAGTGGCTGTCTATGAGCATGCACAAACATGTCCTTAAAACAACCCTTTACGTTCGTTTTCAAAACTGTGAAACTCACCGAGTGGTTAGTGTGTTCGTTGTGAAAGAGTCAAAAAAGCAAGACAGGACCCCCCAACTCGTCTGTGTCCACCACTCTAGTTCATCCAAAACAAACTAGAAAATAGACTCAAAGTGCTAAATACCGGAATTATCCTTGTGTTAATGTTGTGTTAATAAATGTTAACTTTAATATACTTTAAAGGGTAACTCCACCTCTGGGAAGATGAATGTGTATTTAATATTTGTCATTTATATAGTACAAATGTGAAATTATTTTTTAAATTGAAGCATTCTAGACTGAGAAAAGGCAGAAAATGTATTTTTTACTCATGTGGCTGAAAGACAACTCCCAGAATGCACTTGCTTTGCTGCCCTTACGAGGCCACTCCCAAACCATGCCTACCGGTTACAGGCAGCAGAATCTGAAAAATGGATACAACTTGGCTTGCTTTGATACATCGTGAATTAGTTGATACATTTCCATTTGAAATGGTTACTAAATTGCGTTGTACCAGGATGTACTAGCCTAATGTATATAACACAACTTAGGCTACACTTTCACATAAAAATATGATGCAAGGCAGGACCATGTCAACAGAGTAGCTTAGTAGCTCTGCATTTGAACTGTTTTCTTCCAATTGAAATCACTATTTCTCTAAGCTAGTACATTCTCTAGGCTAATCCATACTCTAGTAACACTAAAGCAGGGGTGGGGAACCTTTTTCCTATCAAGGGCCATTTACAATTTTTTAACATTCTTTAAGGACCATTGTAATTGGAAAAAGACAGGGTCGGTGTGACTGGGACTCGTACGTTTTATTGGAAACTCAAAACTATAAACAAAACATAAGGTGCGCAGGCAGGGCATTCACCATAGCCTCGTTACAGCACAAAAACAGTCACACAGAGGGGCGTCACTGGGATTTTCATTTTAGGGAGGCTAAGCCCCAATATGATTTTTTTTTTAAATTATAAAAAAGGTAACACTTTAGTTTAGGATCTAAAGCCCACTATTAACCATTTTCGTTACCATGCAAAGGCAGGGTTTTATAATAACTGTGGTCCCAAATGTGAGGTAGGGTGAGATAGGGGGGTTTGTGGTCTCCCCGAGAAAATTTTGATTTCTCTGATCTACAAATGTGCAATTTAAGATGTTCTGAAGGCCAAAAAACTTGGATAGTGGGCAGCTGATTATTTTTCTCTCCTCATCAGCATCACACTCTTTTTCTCTTTGTTTTTTTCTTGCCCTGTCTCTTCCCCAGTCTAAAGCTGATCTTTGACTGATATAGGCTTTTAATTTTTGTCTGTCAGTAAAGAAAGTAAACATAGGGTCAACTGATAGGTTGATTTTGCCTATGAATCATTTTCTCAGACGCGTTTATTTACTGAAAGCTACTAAAGGTAATTAAGTTTATTAAATGCATTCACAATATGTAGGCTACACATTCATTTTTGATCGTATGCCTAATACAGGGCTGTAGACAGGCTTTATAATCAAAGAGGTCCTAAATTTGAGGTTGGTAGAGGGTTCACATTTATTATTTCTCTGATATGTGCATTTCAAGATGTTTGAAGACCAAAAAAAAGGATAAGAAATACCTTTAAAACCATGTCAGTGGGCAGTAGATTATTTGTCAATACCTGCTCTCTCCTCATCTCCATCACTCTTTCTTTTTTTCTCAGTCTCTTCATCCCTTTCTCTTCCCCTCCTAAAGCTGAGCTTTTTTAATTTACTAAAGGCTACAATTTGTATTATATTCTCAATGTACACATTCATTATTAATATTGTGCCTAACATGATAAAAACGGCTTTAATGTTTCTTGTAAACTAATTATTAGGCTAAATTACACGAGTCACGTTGCTTATTTTCAGTTCAAAATGGCGAAATTAGACAAAACTATGTTAGTTTGCCTGATTATTTTTTGTCATTCGTTTAACATTTATGACCTAAAAAAAGTAAAATATGAAATGTTAAGTTTAGCTACTTACATCTTATCTCGCACTTGACCGTACGCATCGAGGCGCACTGTTAAAATTTGCGCTCAGCAGCGTCTGTGAACATAAAGCCCTCCTACTTTGATTTGATTGGTCATCTCAAATATTCTGACATTGACGAGCAGTGACAGACCAATGAGGCTCAGATGAACACACACACACACACACGTCCTCTGCTTCTGACGTGCTCTCTGCTCGGTGCCGCTGCGGATCGAAGATGAAGAACGGGTTGAATCTGATAACAACAAGACTGAAGCGAACACGAATTTGTGTAGCCTACATTAATCTCACATTTTTAGGGGGCCTAGGCAGAAGTAGGGGGCCTAAAAAGGGCCTAGCGACGCCCCTGCTCTTTCTACAGCTTGGGCTCAACTCTTTCCACTAAATCAGCACAGACTCGTTCCTCTTTTAGTCGGCCACTCATTCCACTTGCTGTCGGCCACTCAATCCACTTGCAAGGAGGAGGCGGGAACCGACAAATGTTTAAACCACTTTATACGCAAATGACAAAACGAAAGTAAAAGCAGTAGCTCCTCGTGGACGACGACCACACACACATAAAGTAAAGTCCATATTCTGGTCCTCCGCTGTCTTCGTTCTGATCCTTTTATGCGGCCCGAAGCTGATCAGTGAGAAACTTGAAACCGGTGCGGGGCGCGGTGAGAAACTTGAAACCGGTGCAGCGCGCGTGCCCCCAAAGCTCATCCATGAGAAACTTGAAACCGGTGCGCAGGCGACTCATTAACACTTGCGCTACTGGCCTCGCTCTGCTTGCCACTTTGCCTATTTTGTGTTTTCTGTCACAGGAAAAGTAATTGCTGAGATTTTTGGTTCTGAAGTTCTTTTTTTTTGGGGGGGGGGGGGGGGGGGGATTTGACTCGCGGGCCGCATCAAACCGTTCTGCGGGCCGGTTACGGCCCGGGGGCCAGACGTTCCCCACCCCTGCACTAAAGGTTTATAAAAAGAACCACAGGCAATGTGAGTTATAACTTTTAATTAAAAAAATAATTAATATTAACACTTTTAGACTCAAAGCTCTGCGGATTTAGCGATCTCCTCCAGAAGAAAATGGCATCGCTGAGATTCGCGACAGGAATAGGACTCTATATCTGTTTCCATCGGCGCACAGCGAGAGCACTGACACCACCAGTCCGCCCCAGCTCGAGTCTGGCCGGTCTCAGGTCTCGCTCCGGCCGCCTCTTGTTCCTCCATGTCCCGCAACTGTTTATCGCTGTATTGCGGCTCGTACAGCTAGCCGCGATCATCAGATTCTCGCAACAGATCCCCTTCTGCCATTTCAACTTCAAAACTATCTTCCGCCATCGTGATTAGCCTACTATACAAACTTTTTACACAGAGCAAGAGGCAAGAGCCTGTTAGCTTAGCTTCTACAGAAAGATGGCTGACACTATCTTTACATTCTGTGAGTGAGATCCCACTCCATATGGGCGTGGTGAAAACCTGCGGAACACTGGGTGTAGGCACTGGCACTGGCACTGGCACTGATCTGTGATAGGTCTGTTAGCGCATTAGGTCCAACCCCCTATGGGTGGGTTTGAAAGGGTGGGAACTAGTGCTTGTAGTCTTTACAGAAATACCCCCTCTTACACTTCCTCCTACAATGACGTAAAATGACGATTTTTGCGTCATTGTAGGAGGAAGTGAAAATGGTAAATAGCGGATTTCTCTCGTCTCAGGGGAAAATGAGAGAGTGTTGCACAACCATTCAATAGTATGACTGGGTTTCTAACAATGGACAGCTTAATGCAAATGGGTGGAGTGTCCCTTTAAGTATACTTTAAGTGTAATAGTATAAACTTTGAGTAAATAACTACTATACAACTAAATGCTTCCTGCTTATCTGTGCAGTGGTTTGCCAGAGAGTGCGTGTCTCCCGGGCGCTTCAACACTTTGAGTTTTCTCTCACAAAAGAGCTTGCACGCGGCACATCTTTTTAAAGATGCCTCGCCCGTGTACGTCTGGTTGCGGCAGATCGGTATCGGACTCTGATGGGCACAAGTGTTGTCTAGTATGTTTGGGCATTGCTCATGCTAGTCATGTTCTCTCTGTGGGAACATGACCATCGCGTCATTAGGTCGAGACTCAGTGAACTCGCAAGAGTGAGAGTTCCCCCCCCCCCCCCCCCCGAGGGGTGCTACTTAGGCTGGTGGCCAGTGTGACCGGAGGGTGACGGTCTGGAACAAGGCGCTCTGTGTCCGCGACCCCAGTAATGGGGTCCGTCTCAGTGACGATGCCCGCTAGTGAACAGGTGATTCCCACGGGTCTACCCTCGGGTGGCCAGCGTGTTTCATTTGAAGCTACAGAGGATGATGCTATGTCTGTAGCAGCATCACAAGGTGGGTTTGAGTCTTCCGGAAGTGACGACTCGTCACAGCTGCCACCTTGCGGTGTGCATACGGCTGTGCCTGAGTCCGATCCGGAGATGATGGCCATGCTTTCCTGGGCAGCCGCGAGTATCGTGCTTGAGTGGAGGCCTCCACCCTGTCCTGAGCGCTCGCGGCTGGACAATTGGTTTTTGGGTAACGCCGCCGACCCTCGTCCACGGCAAACCCCAATACCTTTCTTCCCAGATGTGCATGATGAGATCTCGAAGTCCTGGAAGACCCCCTTGTCTTCCTGGGACCGCTCGTTGGTCTCATCCGCCTTTCCTACCCTCGATGGGGCAGCTGTCCGTGGGTACACTGGGCTTCCCCCGGTTGAACGCTCTGTTGCGATGCAACTGTGTCCTCAAAGTGTTTCTTCTCGGGGCAAGTCTAAGCACCCATCCAAAGCCTGTAGATTCTCGTCCACTCTGGTGGCGAAGTCTTACAGAGCGGCGGGACAGGCAGTTGCTTCACTGCATGCTATGGCCACTCTGCAGGTCTACCAGGCCCAGATGCTCAGAGACATGCATGAGGGCAGGACAGACCCAGGGCTCTTTGATGAGCTGCGCGCCGCACACCATGATACGGTAGAAGGTAAGTCCAGAGGAAAGCACGACCTGATCGTCAGGTTCTTGAGAGGAGCGAGGAAGACAGCTGCGAAGGTTGCGTGATTGGACTGGTAACCCCATTCGTCGTCATCCAACGTAACTCGGAGTGACAACGAAAGGGAACGTCTCGGTTACGGATGTAACCCACGTTCCCTGAGTAGGGAACGGAGACGTTATGTCTGCCTGCCACTTCCGCTGTACCGCAGGGATCGCCTGAGTTCAGTGTTGGCTCCTCAGCGAAGAAACATATCTGCATGTTGCCGGCATCCTCCTTTTTATACCCACGAGGTGGGGCAGAGTTACGTCATGCAAATTCTGCAGACCCATGGCATTTCTTTGCCATTGGCTCGTTTTGTAATACTTGAAGTTGATAGGCTTTCTAAGCGAAACCCCATTCGTCGTCATCCGACGTAAAGTCTCCGTTCCCTACTCAGGGAACGAGGGTTACATCCATAACTGAGACGTTTTCAGCTCCTTCTTCAATAGTATCAGCTTGTAATTTTTGGATAAAATGTAAAAATCTGACCTTATTTATCTGTTTTTCATATTTAATATCGCAAAACCCAGCAGTTTTAACAGGGGTGTGCTTATCCACTGTCTGTATATCTAGCTGATTGCTTGAAGAAGCAGTGTACATACATATAGGTTAACCCATTTTGTTGTTTGGAGTCACATTCTGTGATTCATGCAAAACATTCCCTCTTTGGATTTAAGCTGGACTGCGGAGGATTTATTTTCTGGACATACCAATTCAAAATATTTGAGGAAAAAAGGAAGGTAAGAGACCAGAACCACATACCATTTAAGGAAAAGGGGAAGAAGAAACTGCACACAAATTTAATTGGTTCTTATATGTATGATAAACAGCACTAAAATTGAATGCAGACCAACACAAAAAAGAACTGGGTATACTTCAATACTTCGTGGCAGTGGCTTCCACAGGGGCAGGGGCGGAAGGACCAAAAAGGGCAAAAAAAAGTTCCTTGTTCTTTTTCCTTTTTATTGTTTATTTCCTTGGCATTCTATGAAAAGATATTTATACAATTATAATCAGGGCTTGACATTAACACCCGCCAACCCGCCAAATGCGGGTGGATTTCACCCGTGGCGGGTAACACAGTCACTCCCACTAGCCACTTTGGCGTGTTGAAAAATTGTAGTCTTGTCAAAAAGGCATCTGAAATAACAAAACACGTGGACTGGCCGTCGGACTGAGGGCTGTTTTAGTCTGCCCTTAATTATCAACTTAACCAGCGGCAGCGATGATAAAGCGATCTTTTTTAATAGCAGGAGAATCCAGACCACAGGCGCGTCTCGCGCTCTCCTGCAGTGCCGCTGCGCGAGGGTGCGCGCGCCAAATATGACATCCAGACTTTTGTCAAACGCCAATATAAAGTTGAATCTGTCACAGTGCAGCCACAGTCCCTCAAACCTGTATACCGTCAGCCTCCCGCCTGATTTTAACCTAATGGTACGATCTCTGTCATCATCACACGCGACTGCTGGTCGCATGCACACACACACACACACACACAGCGTTCAGTCAGTGCGTGAGTGTGCGTGGCCGAGCAGTGCGTAGAAAAAATGCGCAGGAGAATGAGGTAAAGAGTAGAGCTGAGATAAAGAAAAAATTCTCTTAGTGATTAAGGGACACGGTGTATAACTACTAGCAGGACTGCCCATGTCACGTATCACAACAATCTTTCCAGAGTTAATTCTATGATTTAATAAATTAATCATGCCATGAAAGAAAGCAAGAGATGCGTTTGTGGAATAATATGGAAAATAAAGACCTGTAGGCCTATACTTGTTTCAGGTGGACATATCTCCAGTTACTCTGAGGTACCAGAGCTTCATGATGATAATTATTAAACCAGTCAGAGCTCTGAGGAAATGCAGATGCAACAATCCAAAGTCCCCAAAACGGCCATAGGCCTATATAAAAATGTAATCATGTTGCCTTAATTGTGGATTTTTTTCTTAGAAAAAATCATTTATTCTTTGCTCGTTGTTTCTAATGCAGATAATTGTTCTACTCTGTATTACAGTATTTACTGATAAAAAAAACCTGATGCAAAACTTTACACACAACCTTATCAGAGATAATGATATTAGTACGTTTTAAGCCCTGTTGTCAACTTCAATCATATAAAACGTAATTTTCTAACAACAAAAATTGGCTAGTAAAAATGCTGCATGGCTAGTAATTTTGGAAAACCACTAGCCACATTGGCTAGTGAGCAAAAAAGTTAATGTCAAGCCCTGATTATAATGCATAACACATCAAACAAAAATAGGGAAATTATTATAATATTACTAAATATTATTTACTTTACCAAAAAAAACAGTGAGAATCAAGGAGGTAATTAGGAATTAATGTTTAGTTTTGTTGATTTTGTAAATTTTATGTATGTATTAAATGCATATAGTGTTCGCTATCATGGAATCAGTGCCAATAAGGTTTAAGGTTAAACAATAAGGTTTCATTTGATAAATTTGTTAACATTAACTAATAATGTACTGCACTTCTACAGTTAATATTAATTTCAGCATTTACTAAAACAAATTTTCAAATAAAAATTTGCTAACATTAGTAGTGAAATAACATGAACAAACAATTAACAGGTGTATTATTATTAAAGGGCACCTATTATTACCTTTCATGTAGTGTGTAACATGAAAGTTCACCGTATACAAAGTTATTGTCTCTCAAAAGTAAGAGTTGACTCTGAGTCGCTGATATGAATCGATAGACGAACGATGCTTTTTCGCTATCTATATGACATCACCTCGACAAGTTATTTGAACAAGATACGCCCACTCATTGTGCGCGCCGCAGACACCAGTGAAACTTGACAACATAATGTCGACGAGACGCTGTGTTCTGAAATGCGAATCAAAAGCGAACTTTATTTTCACTGGCCAGGGACAAGCATGTGAAGAATCAGTGGCTAGAGTTTATATTTACAACTGTACCCGAACCTTGTGCTGTGTTCGCGCCATTTTAATGACGATTCCTTTACAAATGCTTTCAAGTGTCGATTCGGGAGCCGGCTGATACTGAAGGAAGGTTCAGTACCAAGTTTATTTGGATCAGCTTCCTCCTCCGAATCACAACCTGTATTAATAATTGTCGCTTGTATGGGTTTTGTAGCATGCTCAATAAGTGTGTGTGTGTGTGTGTGTGTGTGTGTGTGTGTGTGTGTGTGTGTGTGTGTGTGTGTGTGTGTGTGTGTGTGTGTGTGTGTGTGTGTGTGTGTGTGTGTGTGTGTGTGTGTGTGTGTGTGTGTGTGTGGTGTTGTGTAAGTTACGCTCAGCGCAGCTTCTAGGTCTCCAATGTAATTTTTTTTAAATATGTGAAATGTTTGTCGTTGTAATTGGAGTTGTAATAAAGAATAGAGCGTATTGTAATACTGCAGTGCTTTATCAATATGTTTAAGCTTTGGGCTAACGCAAAAAATAACTGACTGGGTCATCTGACCAATCACCGCAGATTGGCGTCACATAAAGGAGGGGTTTTGAAAAATGAGTCGTTGGACGATAAAAATAAATGCATATTATAAGTCAACAAAAGTGTTTTTTATCATTGCATGCACGTAAAACTGTTGTTGTGGACTCCCAGAACAATATTAGGAACATTTTAAATGCCATAATAGGTGCCCTAAGATTAACAAATACAGTAACAACTATGTTGCTCATGGTTAGTTAATTTCATTTGAAAGTCACGTGTCTAGTATCTGTAAAACTGCATTTTATCATCTTAAAAATATATCTAAATTACGTCATATGCTCTCAATTAAAAATGCAGAAACAATGAGTTCATGCGTTCATGACATCAAGGCTAGTTCCCTTTCGAGGGAACTCGCGATGCGTCGACGACGCTTTGGGAACGCTCCCAGCGTGAATGCGTCTGAAGCATGACAGCGGGCGGGTGACGTCATGACCAGGAAGTGATAAAAGAGCATCCGGTGCAAACCGGCATTAGCTTATGTTGCCTCAGCAAGTGATCTGTGTCAAACTGTCTGTTATATTTACTGTTGTCTGTCTGATATTATATATATATATATATCACATGCTCCGCTCCTGCCTGTCACTTTTCGAGGAAAGTGGCCAGGCTCGCGATTCTCAGGGTGCAGGACCCGCATCTGCCGACGCAGCACGGAGAATGCATTCCTGTGGATCGCAAATAGGATCTCTTTACGAGGGTTGGAGACGGGTCCGCGGATCTTATCTCCTCCCTTTCCACGAGGGATCCATTGCTCTCTCTCCGGTTTCGGATGCCTACTAGGTTCCTGCAGTCTCTTCCACCCGGGGAGAGAGATCAAGACCTTGGTGCTTCGGCGGTCTCCAGCGAGCTTCGGGCGCAGGTCAACTCGACATTGCGTCGGACTCGAAGGGGGTCGACTGAGAGGGGGTCGAAAACAGTCAGTTCGGGTGGTTCCTCCCAGTATGCTTCAGGTCCCCTAACTGGCTGTCTCAATTAAACCAGAGACCAGCCTCGAGGGGCTGGTTCCCTTGGTAGGTTTTCTGGCAGCGCGGAAGCTACTGCCGAATATATCTCTATTGGTCCTGCAGTTAGTAGTAAGAGGCAGATTTGGTTCTCGTCCTCCAGGTTACAACGGGGTGTTGCTCACGTTAGTGCATCCGAGCAGGCTCTGGTAATGGAGAAAAAGGTAAAGGCACAATCACGAAGCGCGTAGATACAGCTCTGGCCCCGCCAGGCTGCAGTGCATACGCATTCTGAATTGCATAGAGACTGGCTGATTCTAGCGGAATCAGAACAGTTAGTGGTTCAGTATTGAGATGTCGTCCTCGCTTATATGCGAAGGTTAGGGTTGAGGCTCAATGCCAAGAAGAGTTTGCTTTCTCCAGTACAGAGGACTACTTTTCTTGGAGTGGTCTGGGACTCAGTCACAATGCAAGCCGTTCTGTCGCCCGCTCTATCCTGCTATCCTTACTGCCACAAAAGAGCTAACTCTAGGCCAGTCACACACTGTGAAAAAACATTTTGGAGGAGACTTGTCAAGGCTCGGGCGAGCAGGAACCATTGTTGATACCCTTTGGCCTTGTTGGACGTTGTAAGACCTTTGGTCTATTTGGTCTAGAATCGCTTGGATTATTCCAGGGAGCCAGAATATTGGAGCAGACACCCTGTCGAGGCAGGGGCTGAGGCCAGGGGACTCCACCCCGAGGCGGTGGAGCAAATATGGGAGTTTTACGGCAGGGAGAAGTGGATCTGTTCTCGTCTCAGCATACGACGCACTGTCCACTCTGGTTATCCCTCACTCAACCAGCCCCCTCTGGGCTGGATGCTATGCTGCAGACGTGGCCGAGGCTACGTCTGTACGCATTTCCACCTGTTGCTCTGCTCCCAGGAGTTCTGGAGTGAATCCGCCAGGATGGAATTAGCCTATTGCTAGTAGGGCCACCAAGGCCGAGCCGAATTTGGTTTGCAGACCTAATTCTTCTCCTCGACGTTCCCCCCCTTGGAGGTCCCATTCAGGAGAGACCTTCCGTCTCAGGCAGGGGATGCAATATTGCACCCCCAGCAAGGGATTTGGAAACTGTGGGTTTGGCCTCTGAGGGGGCCCAACTCATAGAGAGTGGTCTCTCAACCGAGGTTGTTGAGACCGTTCTAAGCTCCAGAGCTCCCGCTACGAGGAAACTATTTTCACTTTTAGAGAGGTTTTCACTTCTTGGTGTTACAGGCATCAGTGGGATCCGGTTAACTGTTCAGTAAACACAGTATTTGAGTTTCTGCAAGAACGCTTTGTATCAGTTCTATGTCCTTCCACGCTTAAGGTATACGTGGCGGCCATTGCAGCTTTCCACACCCTGGTGCGTGGTACATTTTTGGGTCGAGACCCCCTGATCACTCGTTTCCCTCGTGGCACTTTGAGGCTGAGGCCTGCAACTTGCTCTAGAGTGCCAGCTTGGGACCTTGCAATAGTTCTAGAAGGCCTATCTGGGGCTCTCTTCGAGCCCTTAGATTTGGTCTCAGAGAAGTTCCTTTCTTTTAAGACTATTTTCTGCTAAGAGTCGAGACCTTCAGGCCCTTTTGGTCCCCACCTGCCTTGATTGCACCGGGGATGGCCAAGGCAATCTTACCCCAAACATGGATATCTTCCTAAGGTGCCTACCACTATTCCGAGGCCTATTGGGCTGCAGGTTTCTTTCCTCCCCTGTTTATTGATGCGTACGATGCGTCACCCTGCCATACTTCCTGCATCTCTGTGATCAGCCGGTTTGCACCGGATGCTCTTTTATCACTTCCTGGTTATGACGTCACCCGCCCGTGACGTTCATTCCTTCAATTGGACTAGTTGACATAGATGCTTCAGACGCATTCACGCTGGGAGCGTTCCCAAAGCGTCGTCGGCGCATCGTCTCGTTCCCTTTCTCGGGGAACTATGGTTACAGTCGTAACCTGAGACGATTATTGAAATGCTCTTCTGGGTGGTTGCCCTGCATGTTTAATACATAAGCTTAATTCTTACCAGAACCAGGAAGTATGACCATATTAGCCCGGTTCTGTCAACACTGCATTGGCTCCCTATTAAACATTGTATACTTTTTTTAATATTTCTGATTACTTACAAAGCACTAAATGATATAGCTCCCCTGTACTTGAGCGAGCTCTTAACGCAATATAGTCCTTCACGTCTATTGCGATCTCAAATTTCTGGCCAGTTGATAATACCTAGAATATCAAAATCGACTGCTGGCAGTAGATCCTTTCCTATTTAGCACCAACATTTTAGAACAATCTTCATAACATTGTCCGGGAAGCAGACACAGTCTGTCAGTTCAAATCTAGACTAAAAGCACATCTCTTTGGCTTAGCATACACATAACACATTATAGACTTCTATAATTCAATGTTAGGCTGAATAGTTTATATCAGTCGGAACCGGGAACATTTCCCATAATTCCTGATGTACTTTGTACATCATAAGAAGGATGGCGTATACGCTAATATTAGTCTCTCTGTTTATCCCAAGGTTTACCGCAAACCGCTGGATCCAGGCCATATCCAGATCTGAGGAAGGACCATCGCATGGACACGGCGACAACGCAACCCTGAAGTGCCAGACTCATCAGCCCTGTGAAAGCCTCATGGACACCTCAACAAACTCGTCTCCAAATCAGCGTGATGACTCCGACTCCGACAAATGGAACTGGATAAATATTGTTAAAGTTCTGATCCAATCTGACTTGACTCTGAATGCGTCTGAATTGAATGCTGCCTGAATCATAATCATACACTGTTCGTTCGTTGGCCAGAGGAGAACTGGCCCCCTGACTGAGCCTAGGTTCTCCCAAGGTTTTTTTTATCCATTCTGTTACCTGATGGAGTTGGGGACATTTAATTTTGTATTTAACAATATTATTACAACATTATTTTCCTGTTATCTCTGTAAAGCTGCTTTGAAACAATCTGTATTGTAAAAAGTGTTATATAAATAAAAGTGACTTGACATGTTAGTTAAGGGACAATGTGTACTTTCTTAGGTATTTTATTATCTAAAATCAATATTTTTATTTCATAAATATATCCTCAATGGTGTACAAAAACCTCTGCCAATTATCTGACTTATCCTCATAAACGAAGAATTTATTATCTTTCTATACATGGGACGGGTAGGTCCACGGAGGCTTCCATGTAGTTCCACCATCTTGAAAAACTATAATAGCAGAGAGGGACAAAGAGTACTAGGCCACTAGGCGCATTTCCACAAAGCCAGCGTCACGTAACTGAAAGCAGCAGAAAGAGGAGCAGAGTAGTGAGAGGCACTTGTCAATGCCCTGGCAAGTTTAAAAGGCTGCATTGCAGCTGTTATTTTTAATGGCGGACCATACATATGCCGAGCAACAGGAGAAGAAATCCTTGACGCCAAAAAAGTCCAAAATAGAACGTAAAAGGAAACATGACCGGAGATTACAAAAAGCAAGAGTTAATGCCGGGATAGCTTTTTCCAGGTGGAAAGAGCTAATGCAGGGGAAAGATTTCAAAAGAGACGCTGAAGTTGTCTAACATGTGCTTTTCTGAGCGCGTATACCCAAAGCACACAGGCTTTTAAAAGCCTGTCAAACAGCGCCTGGTTACTGGACTAAGTTATATTTCGAGTCGTATTGTGCTAATATGGTGAAATACACACAAGGTTTACATAAACACAGTTGGTTATGTCTAAAGTGAAAGCAAACATTTGAGAGGAAATTTGGTGCGTGTGATATGATATTTTTGCCATGACCACCCCTATTTCAAACAGGGAAGAAGAAAACCGTCCATAAAAAGAATTTATGAAAAGAAAATAATAATAATAATAATAATAATAATAACTGAAATCAAGCTCCATTGAATATAGATTACTTTCTTGATAAAAAAACACTAATAATAATATTAGAATATGATAGAAAGCATGGAGTGAAAATACAGGCATTGTGAGCTGTCATTAGTTGGATGTAACAGAACTTTCCCCCTCCACTGCTGTGTACTTTTGTTTAAGCAGTGTTTGTTTTTCTGGTGATGTTATTTTGCATCATATTCAAAACTTCACAGTCAAGGGATATAACTCATTGCTATTTGTGCACATGTAATACCTCTCAGACCGTGTTCATGAGACTTGTTGCCTCTCATTGCATCTCTTTCCTCTTGGTTATTATAGACATCACTGAGGTAAGATAAATAAATAAATAACAATAAATACTGTATTTTTTTATTTAATCTTCCTCAGCAGATCACTCTAACTTCAAAAGTAATTGGACAAGTCTCATTGAATGCTTTCTTTCTTCGTGCATTTAGGGATGTTCTCTTTACACCAGAGTGCTTCAGATTTCTCAAATGGAACCAGGAACTATTTTTCACTTTGCAGAGACCAGCTTACTTTTCCCCTGTTCTGGTCAGGTCTCTCTACATTTTGTGTTCTTCTGGGTGTCTTTGCCAGTGCCATTGTACTTCAGAAACTTTGTCAAAGACATCGACAAAACATTTCTACGAATGACTTCTTTGTGTTTAATATGACGATCATGGATCTTGTTTTCCTAAGTTTCTTGCCTTTCGGTGTCTATAACTACATGCTTTTGCACAACTCAGAATTTGAATACTTTAACAATTTCACATATTCACTACCCATGTGTGGAAGACCTCTCTTCATGGCTTGTGTCTGTGGAGATTATTATTTTGCTGTGGTTCATCCCATCATCTACATCAACAGCAGGAGAACTGCTTTTATCAGAAGGTAATCGGCATGATAATTTGGTTGTTGATCATTTGTTTTGGATTGATTATGGTCATAAATCCTTGGATTTTTACAAGCACTTTTACATCTGCACCTCTGTTTATTTCTCTTCCTGTGATTGGTTTTTGTGACGTCTCAGTTTTACAAGTTTTGAGAAAACCTGATCCTTCAGGGAAAAGTCATATACATCCCCAAAAGAAGGAGAGCCCTGCGTACCATAATTAACAGTTTTGTCTTGACTTTTACCACTTACCTGCCATCAGCACTTATCTTTTCATTCGGACACCATTTGCCATTAAGTTTTGATATGTACTACTGCACTTTAAGCTTTATTGCAATATGTTCCGTTGTCTTGGGAGGTGTCATTATGCCAGTTCTTTATCTGGAGAGCATAGGTCAGCTCAACATACAAAATATTGTACAAATAATAAAAATGAGGAGATGAAAATGGAATGGAAATAGACTGGAATGCCTAGTATATCTTTATGGTATTAAAATTTTAGTCATAGTCATTACTGAATGTAGTTAATTATTATAATATTATTCTGAAAATAATTCATGTACAAATGGTATTTTGGGAGTTAATAGCCAAGTTATAGACCTAAAAACTAGAGACATTTGTTTTTATAGATTGGAATTGTGTTCATTGAAAATGATAATATATTTTGTGTTGACTTGTACAGTATACTATACAAACAAATACAATAGAGATTTATATATATATACATCTAAATAAAGTGTCTGTAATTAGTTCATTTATCATGAATCATTATTCTAATTTATGTTAGAGTAAAACAACAACAACAACAACAACAACACACACAGTGTAGTGTATTAACAACAATAAGACGAGCTGAAGTAGAGGTCAAGTATATTTTTAAGTAAACATTATGTTGTAAGTAAGCTAATATCATTCTACTAGGAGTATACTTGTAAGTGCACTGTTGCAATACTACTTGGGACTACATCGGCCCACATTTTAGTGTATTAAAATATACTTTAAATGTTAACTTTGATATATTTTAAGTATACTTGAATTGTAACAGTATAAACTTTGAGTAAATAACTAGTATACAACTAAGACTTTCGTTTGTAGTGCAACTATACTACAAGTGACTTATAGTTATACTGATAGTTTACTCATATACTTGTAGTAATTTTTCATTTAGCAGTTACATGCTCAGGGAAAATATGAGTTCTCTTACGAGAGTATCTCTCGTACTGCGTAATATCTTACGCTATGGGGAAAACTCTTTTCCTCGAGATATTGAAGCCAAAAATTATCGTTAATTTTTAAAAATGTAAAACGCTTTGCAGCAGGAAGCAGACAAGGGCGAGACAGCTCGCGCGCCCATTGGCTGCCTTGCTGGAAAGCTGCAGCCTATCGAGTGAGGCACTGCGTGACGTAATGACGAATGGGGGCGCTCCGCGCCCATTTCGTCATGTCCCGCCAGTAGAGGCGTGGTCTCGCCCTATAAATACCCCCTCGATAGCTGTATTTCCTCTGATTTTTCTACTCTTCACGCGAAGCTCACGCATCGCTGGATCCAGAGTGAGAAGCCGCGCCGTTGACTTGTAGCCTTCTCAGCGGGACGTGCCATCTTCTGAAGTCGCTGGCCCAGCCGCCTTCAGCCGCCGTACCTGCTGCGCTTTCCGGCGTACTATATCCTTTACTCTGCTAAGTGTGTGTGTTTGCTTACGTGACGCAACACCCATTTTCTACTGTTCTAAAAGAGCTGCGTCTTTTTAAAGATGCCTTTCTGTGGCTCGTGCCGCTCCCAACTCAGTGATGAGGACCGTCACGTCATCTGTGTGTCCTGCCTGGGTCATGAGCACGCGGCTATCGCGCTCGCCGATGGTGGATGCCCGCACTGCGAACTTCTGCCCATGGTGACTCTGACGACTCGCCTGGCGTCGTTCTCTGAGCCTGCGTCCCAGCCTTCTGTGCCGCGCCGCAAGAAGCGTCGCGCCCAGCGCGCTCCCGAGCCTTCTCCAGCCCGCCAAAGCTCGCCGGTTCGCCCGCCTGCTTCGCCGGCTTCACTTGAGTCGCTCCCGGACGGACAGCGCCCGCCGTCTGCCGCCGCTTCCGCTCCCGAGTTGGATGAACCTGCTGAGGTATGCTCTCTTGTGGCTTCTGATAGCGAGGATTGGGCGAGCTCTGTGGACCTCCCCCCCGCTGACGTGTCTAGCCAACCCTCTGGAAAGAGACCCGGCATTGAGGCTGAGCTGATGCGTCTGCTCACCCAGGCCGTGGAGTGCATCGGCCTCGAGTGGGAGGCGCCTACGTTGCCGCCGCGCAACAGACTCGACGGGCGCTTTCTCAAAAAGGACGAAGCCCCGTCTAGGTCTAGGGCCGCCCCCTTCCTCCCTGAGCTCCACGACAAAGTCGCCAAGTCATGGACCGCCCCTTTCTCCGCCAGGCTGCGCACTTCCACCTCTGCGGCTTTTTCCTCTGTCGTCGGCGCGGGAGATAAAGGATATCTCTCCATTCCTCCTGTGGAGGCGGCGGTCGCGTCGCATCTCTGCCCGCCCTCTGCGGGACGGCGCGCGCAGACAACGCTTCCTTCCAAAGCCTGCCGGGTGACGTCATCGCTGCACGGGCGCGCTTACACAGCCGCTGGACAGGCGGTCTCAGCGCTGCATACTATGGCGGTCTTGCAGATTTACCAGGCTGACCTTCTCCTTAAATTGGACGAGGAAGGGCCGGGTGCTGTCAGTGTGGCGGATTTACGAGGCGCTACGGACCTTGCTCTACGCGCCGCTAAAGCCGCTGCTCAGGCCATGGGGAGGAATATGGCCTCTCTCACCGTTGCTGAGAGACATCTGTGGTTGACGCTGTCTGAGATGACGGAAGCTGAGCGCTCTGTATTCCTCGACGCGCCCATCTCCCCTGCGGGCCTCTTCGGATCTGCCGTCAAAGATTTCGCGGACAGATATTCTGAGGTGCAGAAGACTTCGCAGGCCATGAAGCACTTCCTCCCGAAGCGCTCAAGCTCCGCTGCAGGTCGCTCTAAGCAGCCGTCTGCTCGCAGCTCGCAGCCTCGACCTGCATCGCCCGCAGCCGCCGCTACACAGCGCCGCCAGGCCCGGGATCAGAGACCAGGCTCTCGCTCTGCTGGACGCCACCCCGCTCAGCGCGGGCCCGGCCGAAGATTGAGCTCAAGCCGAGGCCTCGAAGCTTTCCTAGCCACTCTAGGAAAGCGACGGTGTTCGGATCCCGCTGCGGCCGGTTCCCACCGAAACGATTCGCTCGTTCAGTTCCTTGCGATGTGACTGCGCCAGTGTATTTAGCAGCGAAGCAGCCGGTGTCTCAGCCCGCTTGCCTGCACACAAAAGCCGTTTTTATGGCTACCCAGATAATCCAAAAAAGAGTGTATTTTCTGGTGTACCGGCCACGGCCGATGGTGTTATGAGTGTTGTAAGAATGCCCACGCCCAGTGCCCATTCTCACACCCAGACACAGCCCGCCACGGTGCGAGGCTAGCACACATAAATCTGACTCAGGTCGATTGTGCAGACAATGTAGTGAATGCGCCCATACAATGCCCGCTCACGCTACATGCCGCGTGTCCCTTGGTTTCTGTAAAAACAAAACCAACACACAGTCTATCGGCTCCGACCGAAAGCGTGTACAGTGCTGTAGATTTGCCCGTAAGTTCGCGCCCACATCCCCCCGCAAGCACGCCGAATCCTACGGGATTCGCCCCGCTCACTCTCGCTGTGCGTCCCGCCATAGAGAATTTGAGCGCGGCCAGGCTGCCCGCTGTGTTCAGCGCGCCCCCCGCCTCGAACGCTGTAAACACGGCGTTGTGTTCCCAGGGTACCGGGGCTCTCGAGCCGTTGCCTGGTCACGGCCAGAGCCCGGTCTGCATTCTACCTCTAGCTATTCACGCAGAAGCGTGGTCAAAGCTACCCGGGGTATCAGACTGGGTGCTGAACACTATAAAGAGAGGCTACTCGCTACAATTCGCACGACGTCCCCGCCGTTATACGGCGCGCGTCGAGACTACGGTGAGAAACGAAGTATCTCATCTACTTCGAGCCGAGATAGCGAAACTGCTGAGCAAAGGGGCCATAGAGCCCCTTTCTCAGGCTCAGAGCGAAGGGGGCTTATACAGCAGATATTTTCTGGTACCGAAAAAAGATGGGGGCTTCAGACCCATTCTAGATCTGAGACAGCTGAACAAAGCGCTTGTGAAGCGCCAGTTCAGGATGCTTACGACCAGGAGAATCCTCGCGCAAGTGCGCCAAGGGGACTGGTTTATGTCAATAGATCTGAAAGACGCCTATTTCCAAATACAAATAGCGTCCCATCACAGGCGATTCTTGAGATTCGCGTTCGAGGGCCAGGCATATCAATACACAGTCCTGCCGTTCGGCCTGTCCTTGGCACCCCGTACATTTACGAAGTGCATGGACGCGGCTCTCGCACCCCTGAGACTTCAGGGCATGCGAGTTATGAACTACTTGGACGATTGGCTGATTCTAGCTCAATCACGGTCAGAAGTCATAGAACACAGGGCCACACTGCTCGAGCACCTCGAGAAACTGGGCCTGACAGTCAACTGGGAAAAGAGCTCGCTGTGTCCCAGCCAGAGAATTTCTTTCCTGGGAACAGTGTTAGACTCGCTATCCATGACGGCACGCCTGTCACCGGAGCGCGTACTAAGTATTCAGCGCGTCGCGGAATCCTTCCGCCACGGCTCTATAGTCCCGCTCAGACGGGTTCAGAAAATGCTGGGCCTGATGGCCTCAGCATCCTCTGTACTCCAGCTGGGCCTGCTTCGCATGCGCCCACTGCAGAGGTGGCTGAAAGCACGGGTCCCGCCCCGGGCATGGACCACGGGCCGGTGTCGCCTCAGGGTCGACCAATGGTGCGTTTCGGCTCTGGAACCCTGGAAAGTAACCAGCTGGTATCAGTCTGGTGTGAGTCTGGGGACCGCCTCAAGGGTGAAAGTGGTGTCTACGGACGCCTCCACCACGGGGTGGGGAGCGCTGCTCGAGGGCAGACCGCTGGCTGGCCTATGGTCAGAGCGGGAGAAGCTCCTTCACATAAACTGCTTGGAAATGATAGCAGTCGACAAAGCGCTACGACGCTTCCGTCCCCTGATAAAAGGCCACCACGTCTTGGTCCGGTCGGACAACACGTCAGTGGTGGCGTACATAAATCGCCAGGGCGGCGTCGGGTCCAGAAGCCTTTGCAGGCTGACGGAACCCCTCTTGGTCTGGGCCCAGCGCAACCTCCTTTCTCTGAAAGCGGCGCACGTGCCTGGTCACCTGAATGCGGGTCCAGACAAGCTGTCCAGAGACAACGTCCCGACAGGAGAATGGTCGCTGCATCCGCAGACGGTCCAGCTGCTGTGGGAAACGTTTGGCGGAGCGCAGGTGGACCTGTTCGCGTCCCGCGAGAACGCTCACTGCCCAGTATTCTTCTCGAAAAGCAGGGACGCGCTGGCCCATGCTTGGCCCAGCGGTCCCCTGTATGCTTTTCCCCCCGTCTCGCTCCTGCCTCAGGTGTTGGAGCGGATCAGGGAAAATGGATGCCCAGTGCTGCTTGTAGCTCCGCTCTGGACGAACCAGGCTTGGTTTCCTGTCCTGATGCGGCTAGCCAGCGCTGCCCCGTGGCCTGTACCATTGAGGAGAGATCTCCTCTCTCAGGCAGAGGGCTCGATTTGGCATCCTCGCCCGGATCTGTGGTCCCTGCACGCATGGGCCATCAACGGGTACCCGCTAGCCTCCCGGAAGGAGTGCTAAACACGATCGCGCAGGCTAGAGCTCCGTCTACCAGACGGCTCTATGCCCTGAAATGGTCGGTGTTCTCTACTTGGTGTCGAGCCCGTGGCTTTTCACCTGTGGACTGCGGGGTTACGGAAGTGCTTGCCTTCCTTCAGGAGCTGATGGATAAGGGTAGGACCCCATCCACGCTCAAAGTTTATGTGGCGGCCATAGCAACGTTTGCTAAACCGGTGTCTGGCCAGTCACTGGGGAAAAACGACTTAGTCGTGCGTTTCCTACGAGGAGCTCGGAGGTTAAACACTCCCAGGCCCCCTTCAGTCCCGGCTTGGGACCTTTCCACGGTCTTGGAGGCCATGAAAGGCGCCCCGTTTGACCCGATCCAGCTGTCGGACATGAAGCACCTGTCCCTTAAGACGGTGTTTCTATTGGCTCTCGCTTCAGTGAAGCGTGTAGGGGACTTACAGGCGCTTTCTGTAAGCGCGTCATGTCTGGAGTTTGGGCCTAACGACTCAAAGGTCGTACTCAAACCGAAGCACGGCTACGTGCCGAAATCCCTCAATACACCGTTTAGGGCCCAGGTAATTTCCCTGTCTGCCCTTCCGGTTCTCAATGAGGAGAAGGACGCGAGTCTCCTTTGCCCTGTCAGGGCGTTAAGGGCTTATGTGTCCCGCTCGGCTGGGTTCAGACAGACCGAGCAGCTTTTCGTGTTGTTTGGCGGCCGTTCTAAGGGACTTGCCGCTTCAAAACAGAGCCTATCCAGATGGATAGTGGATGCCATAGCGCTGGCTTACACTTCCAAGGGCCTGCAGTGCCCATTGGGTGTCAAAGCGCACTCCACGAGAGGCGTGGCCTCGTCGTGGGCATGGTATAGCGGGGTCTCCCTGCAGGATATCTGTACGGCTGCGGGCTGGGCTTCGCCGTCTACATTTATCAAGTACTATAACCTGGAGGTGCCCGCCTTACAAGCTAAGCTTCTGGCGGTCTGAACTTCGGGCTTATCGGCCGCCATGCGGCTTATGTGTGGAGTGTTAGCCTGTGCATCGCTCAGTCCGATGCGGCAGCCCCATGAGTGTGGTACCCCTACGGGTCTGTTACCCCTACGGGACTTTTTATAAAGGAGTGATGCTTCTAGCCTCTCCTCATCTACTCTGTGAGAGTTGTGGTGATTGTGCACTAGATGCGCCCCGGGCTTGGCCCCGGGACTCTGGTGTTGGATCCCTGTCCGCACGGCGTGTTACATGGTGTTCCCCATAGCGTAAGATATTACGCAGTACGAGAGATACTCTCGTAAGAGAACGTACTCGGTTACTAACGTAACCTCGGTTCTCTCTAGAGAGGGAACGAGTACTGCGTATCTTGCCGTGCTTGGAATACGCTCTGGTTCGCTTCGGCGTTGAAAAATCAGAGGAAATACAGCTATCGAGGGGGTATTTATAGGGCGAGACCACGCCTCTACTGGCGGGACATGACGAAATGGGCGCGGAGCGCCCCCATTCGTCATTACGTCACGCAGTGCCTCACTCGATAGGCTGCAGCTTTTCCAGCAAGGCAGCCAATGGGCGCGCGAGCTGTCTCGCCCTTGTCTGCTTGCTGCTGCAAAGCGTTTTACATTTTTAAAAATTAAGGATAATTTTTGGCTTCAATATCTCGAGGAAAAGAGTTTTCCCCATAGCGTAAGATATTACGCAGTACTCGTTCCCTCTCTAGAGAGAACCGAGGTTACGTTAGTAACCGAGTACGTTTTCAGCTGCTTCTTAAATAGTATCAGCTTGTAATTTTTAGATTAAAATGTAAAAATCTGACCTTAATTATATTTTTCATCTTTAATATCGCAAAACCCAGCAGTTTTAACAGGGGTGTGTTTATCCACTGTCTGTATATCTGACTGATTGCTTGAAGAAGCAGTGGTACATACATATAGGTCAACCCATTTTGTTGTTTGGAGTCACATTCTGAGATTCATGCAAAACATTCCCTCTTTGGATTTGCTGGCACGAAGCTGGACTGCGGAGGATTTATTTTCTGGACATACCAATTCAAAATATTTGAGGAAAAAATTAAGGTAAGAGATCAGAAGCACATACAATTTAAGGAAAAGGGCAAGAAGAAACTGCACACAAATTTATTTGGTTCTTATGTGTATGATCAACAGCAATAAAATTGAATGCAGACCAACATAAAAAATAAGTGGGTAAACTTCAATACTTCTTGGGACTACATAAGGTCCACCTTTCAGTTTAAAGATGCTATCTATGTGTAACATTTCTTCTAAAACGAATCCTTTTTTTATTGCCTGTGTGTGAAGGGGTTGTAATCACACAATGATCCACTTATCGGGTTTTGATATTACCTCTGAAGGCCAATATTCATATTTATATGCAAAGTCTCCGGGTCGGATTTACCGCGAAATTACTAAGGTAAAAAGCCTGCAGTTACACATGGTCATTTTGTACCTTATAAAATAAAGTGTATCAAGGTTGTACGTAAGTGCACTTCATGTGCATCTACATACCTTATCCATCTGAATTAACCCTCTAGTTTACAGCTTAAATACATGCAGTAGCTTCTTAATTACATTCAATTTACATAATATTACACAGGGATAAGCTACTTAAAATAAAGTGTATCAAGATTGTACTTCACTAGTTGTTTCAACACGGCCCAGCACGGAGTTGCGTTTACTCCCGGACTGGACACTATTATTAAACAGCGGCGTTGCGACAACCAGTGAGAAGTGTTTCAATTCGACAGACACCTTTCTGTTACAAACCAATAATCACTTGATGATTTAATTAGTATTAAATCGGATGAAACAGCCTCATTATTTCCAACAAGACTGATGAGGAAAGCAGAAGAAACACTGTGAGCATTAACGAAATTAGAAGACTTTAAATCCTATAATCACCCTTACAAACATTTACCATGAATGTACTGTAGTAATTTACCATGGTTGGGCAGAAATGTGCAATATTTATATTGAATAATATGTAGTAATAAATAAATATATATATATTATAATATATAATACTATAATATTATATAGTAGGCCTATAATAGTAAATATAGTGATTTATATTGCATTAGTTTTATTAGGTGGGTAGAGGAATATATAAATAATGCTTGTTATGAAATTATGACAGTTTCTTTGTGAAGGTGCGTATTTTAACTTGTGTTTAGGCATTTCTTTATACAGTGGGAGTGAGTAGCCTGTGGTTAACAAGTCTCACTGTCAGAATATTTTCATTTAAGCATCACAATTATAAAAAAGAATTATTATTTCTCACCAACAGCTATACGTTTGTATAAATAATTTATTTGTTCCAAGGAAAATAGTTGTACACAGCTGTAAATTATCGAGTCTACTGTTGGGTACCACATTTCCAAGTAAATACCACATTTTTTTAGGGTTACTTTAACTTATTTATTGAAACTGTTATGTTTCAATAAATAAGATAAACCCCCAAACCAACCCACAGGCCCAACTCTACTTTTCGATTTGATAATGCGGCCCTCGAATGAAACTAATTGAATAGCCCTGGTATACAGTCTATGCGACCGACGGAACTTCAGCTAACGACATGGAGTCTGATAACACCCCAAAACGACCTGCCTCCAGCACAACACACACTCCAACACAAACTCCAAAATAATATAAAAAACAAAAAAAGTTGTATCTGCTGAAGCTCGTCGGGCCAAACTTGATTCGGATCGACTCAGGACGAAAACACGGATCAACATCGGCCAATAGCGTCTGGCTGCAGACAAGTGACGTCACTTGCACTCTCCGACTTGCACGCTCAGACACGAGCGCTTCCTCTGCAAGTGACGTCACTTGCACTCTCAGACATGAGCGCTTCCTCTGCAAGTGACGTTACTTGCAATCGACGCCTGCTCTATAGAGAGCCTAAGTCCCTCCCCTTCCGGTCGACCACCATGGGACCTTAATTCGGAAAAATATTGTATGGTAGTCAATGGCGAATGACAACAAATATTTTGATCTCGTTTGAATTGTGCCCTGAATTACACATATGATGTTTATCAATTTAAAAGATACATTTTAAAGTCAAGAAAGTCGCAGTTTGATGTAAAACTGTTGAGGTATAAGACTGAGAAGATACGTAATTACAAAGACTACAAACCCAAAAGGCGCACATTTTCTCTCAATGAATGAAGCTAACTTTACTGAAGCTAAAGTCTGTCATTTTTTCTATATTCTTACGTTATAATCGTAACGTGACGCCGTCATGCCTGTGTGTTTTGTAGCAGACTGCACACACGCGAGCAACGGATCTTGCTCGTTGTTTCACTTCCCGGGAGATGTAGTTCATTGAGCGATTTTCACATAAAACTAAATGTTACTCTTCTGTTTTATGACAAACTGCGACTTTCTTGACTTTCATAATTATCTTTTAAATTGACAAACATCATATGTGTAATTCAGGGCACAGTTCAGACGGAATAAAAAGATAACTTGTCTCTCGCCATTGACTACCATACATATTTTTTCCGAAATAAGGTCCCGTGAACCGGAAGCGGAGGGGCGGGACTTAGGCTCTCTATAGACCTTATTCGATCTGCGTCATCAATGTTCGCGGCGGCCATTTTGTTGACATAGAAACCACGGCAACTGTCAGTCAGTCAATTGACAAGCGAGGCAGCGTCGGTATTATCCATGGTATTATCGCTGTATTTTTTTTTAAAACAGCGGGATGGTGTGCTGTGTAATACACTGCTGTTCTAACAACAGCAATAAGAACCCCGGAGTTAATTTTTATGCGATACCGACTGTCAGAAAACGTGAAGGGAGTGAGACAGAGGAGTTGAGCCAGCGCAGGAGAGACTTGTGGCTAGCTAGGATAAACAGACTAATCTGCCAACTCCCTACAGCAATGTCTGCTCCTATCATTTTACCACAGGTAACGTTATTGGGGACATTTAATTTTGAATTTTACAATACTATTATAACATGTTCCTGTTATCTCTGTGAAGCTGCTTTGAAACAATTTGTATTGTAAAAAGCGCTAACTGTTATATAAATAAAGGTGACTTGACTATTGATAACGTTATATGCCTCATTGATACTAGGTAGGGAATTAGTGCTTGTGTGATACTGTGTTATTTTGTTACAACAATCGTAAAGGAGCCCTGCGAAGTGTAGCTAACGTTATGCGGATACTGTATGAACGTTAACGTTATAAATATCCGGTTAAAAGTTACGGCTGGCAATAAGGACGGATCTATACTTAAGGCTATTGGGTCTATTTGATATGGGTCCACACAAATCAAGCTTATCTTCTCTTGATACCGACGAGATGAAGCCGTTAGGCTACTGCTCACCTCAACTCAAATCTGCGTGCGGCTATGGGCAGGACAGTTGTTATGTCAACAATATGGCCGCGGTTAGCTACTTCCGGTGTTTGCGAATAAGGTCTATACGGAATGCGATCGGGGGCGGGGCCAATAGTCTTTAAACGAAACGCGTGGAATTTGACCCCGTCAACACGCACTGTTTGTTTTGCCGCGGCAATTTTTTGTTTCTTTTGAACGCGTAGACACGCTCATTTTGGTCGTGTTAAGGCGTCATTTGTCATTTTGTTGACAGTTTTTTCAAATTGCTAAGACACTACAAGTGGAATTTGAGGCTCACTCAGTGAAACCATTCACTCATGTACCCAATCTTTAGACCAAGTCTGCAAAAATACAAGGACATTATATGCTTTGCACTCAGTTTGCATTTGAAAATCAAACTTTTTGCAGAAACGAATTTTAAAGACATTGGAATTGTTCTCAATCCGCCACGAGACAAACTATGCAAGTGAGTTCACATGTAGCTGAGAGCAGGTGTCGACGTCACTTGCAGCGGAAGCGCTCGTGTCTCAGCGTGCAAGTCTGAGAGTGCAAGTCTGAGAGTGCAAGTCTGCAGCCAGACCCTTCTCACATCGGCAGAGCTTTTGAATTGTGGAGAGACCTCCGCTTTGTTTTAGGTATAAAAACAGATTCTGAGTTGGCTTTCCTCCTTTTGGACAGGTAAGCTAACATTACTTTAAAGGTGCAGTGTGTAACATTTTTGACTATTTATTAACAGAAATGCAATATGACATCCATAACTATGTGTTCAGTTGTGTATAAAGAACTTACTTAATAAACCGTAATGTTTTTATTACCTTAGAATTAGGCATTTATATCTACATAAGCGCGGGAATCCCCTTCTATGAAGGCCGCCATATTATGACGTCATATTTCTACCGTAACCGACAGCGAACAAACAGCGTTACAGAGCGCGTTTCGTCACTACCTTGAAAGAGAAGCCGCAGAAAGCTAGAAGAAGCTAGTCATAAACACCGTGAGTGTTTTCCCTTGTCAGTGGTGTAAATATGTAGTTGGATTGTTTCATATAACATAATTCTTCACCTTCGCGGTGTTATGGCTTTGCTATGTGGGGATAAATGTGCTGGTTACGTTCGCGAGACAGCTGATTAGTAGGCTACTCTTGTCATTGACCGGAAAACAGTTACAGGAATCACCAACCCGTCGATCTTGGAAGCATTTTAAGTCGATCGAGTTTCCAAAATCAGAGAAAAAAGGCTATTGTGTGTAATAAGTGGTGTCTATGGGATGCGGAGGCGCGCGTGCTGTTATTACAATCACATCATTTTTGCCGCACGCACCTTTGGGCTCATGCGGACGCGTCGAGTATAAACAAGGCTTTAACCAGCTCAGCCACAGTAACAGCTCATATTAGCCAGCTAAACTTTTACTACCCTGTTAGAAAAAATCTATAGTTGCATAGTTTCATGTGGTTCTACTCCCTCGCTGTATTATGGGTTTGCTATGTGGGGAGAATGTGCTTGTTACGTTCATGAGACAATCAGCTGATTACTATTATTTACAACAACTGTGACGAGATCTGTCGTGTCGACAGCTCAGACCAATATTATTAAATTATGTATTAAGACCCTTGATCCTCACCTGACTATGGCTTTGTAAACTTTATCCATGATGTGGTTTATAATGGACTGTGGTACTCCATGTTAGCTGTGGCTTGTTTTACTCTCGCTCACTACGACGATGTTTGTCCCGTTTTAGCCACCGTAGCTTCTTCGAAAGGGAGGGGTGAGCAGTGGGCTGAGCCCTTAGTGTAAACTCGCAAACTAACCACTAGATGTCGCCAAAAAGCTACACACTGCACCTTTAAAGCACGTAAAATATATTGTGATTTTGTGCTTTAGTTGGCTCAAGATAGCATTAGTTCGCCGGCTTACGCCGACCAGTTGCTAACGTTATCTGATGTGAAATACTACAGTTGTAACGTTATGGCTTTCCACATTACATAACCAGTAATACATGCTTTCAGTTAGCAGAGGTTCATAATTGTCTGAATCGGAATTCTGAAATGAAACCAATGCAATGTATATTTATATTCTGATAAATTACAAGTTTTCAGATATGATAAAATAAATATTAGTAAACTCTAATGAAATAGCAAGGTAAACTACATGAGACATGAAATGAATACAAAAGACTGTTCTAGGATAACAAAAAGTAGGTTCTTTAGGATGTAACTTATTTTATGTACTAGATCTACTGTCTAACGTTACTCATCCCACTAGCATAGTTTATAATAAACATTTCCAGACACGTTCAGTACAGTAATGCTACTTCCTACTGTCTTACTGTTACACTGACATTGTTCAGTCTAGTTCACTGTTTTCGTTATCATATTATACATTCACCTATGCTGACATTGCTGATTGTGAAAAAAGATACACGAATAGTTAGTGAAATGCCTTATGCTAGATAACATCACATGTCGGCTAAATGCAGTCAATGTAACGTTATCATGGTACGAGCATGGAGCATTATTTCCACGTCAAGCTGATAAAAGTAGCCTATTATTGTAAAGTTGCAGTGGTAGTTTACATCAGTTTCCAGCATGTTGTGTGATGCTTTCTCCGTTGCGTTGAAAGTCTCCGTGTGGCCGGTAGTGAATGCTCGCTCATCCACGCACACGAGCGCTCTTGTTGCAATCTGAAACATCACCGCTAGTGGCTGCTAGAAATTACACAGAGCACCTTTAAAAGTATAAACGTTTACATTTATGTGTAACAGTGGTAACTCCTTTATGTTTCTTTAGAATTGTAACTATACTAAGTGAACATTAGGTATGGTGCAAGTTCCCTTTCAAGGGAACAAATCGGTTACGTAACGTAACCTCAGTTCTTTCTAGATGAGGGAACGAGTATTGCGTAAGCTAGCTTACGCTATGGGAAAGATTAATCTTTTCTGAGATATTGAAGGCAAAAAATGATCCTTAATTGTGTATCCATTGTCAACGTAGTGCAGCAGCTGCAGACCTTGAGCCGGCTAGGTAGCGAGCTCATTGGTTGCTCTGCGACAACTGCTGCAGCCTATAGACGAACTTGTATGAACCCGCGTCCAATGAGAGGCGCCCGCGCCGTCATTGCATCATAGCCCGCCAGAATGGGCGTGGCCAGAGTGTTCATAAGCGAAGTTTGTAGGCTGAATCCCTGGTTTTCATTGAATGAAGCGAAAAACGCTCGTGGCGCGATCACGGCCGGCTACGCAATACTCGTTCCCTCTTCTAGATAGAACCGAGGTTACGTTAGGTTACGTTACGTTAGGTTACGTTAGACCCCGGGGAGCCCTTATGAGTGGGGGAATAATATTTGGCCGGCAAGAGTGCGGGCCAGTGTGTGTGTAATACATAAGCACATAAAAGGGAAAAACAGAGCGGCGGTGCCGGTCTGTGTGGAATGTGTCCCATTTCAGTGCAGCTCACCAGGGGAGCTGTAGCGTTTTAAACCGCTAGTAGTTTTGCCTGCAGGGCGGGCACTTCCAGATTGTAAAATCTGACAAAGGTGGAGGGGGAAGCCCAGCCCTCTGCCACACATATGTCGTGAATGGAAATCCCGCTGGACCATGCCCACGAGGAGGCCATGCCTCTAGTGGAGTGAGCCCTAATGCCTAGCGGGCATGGCAGGTCTTTTGACGCGTACGCAGCAACAATAGCGTAACAGCAAAGCGACGGCTAGTCGTTGATCACCCACGCATGCAGCGCCCATCACTCTGGGTGGGGATGCCAGATCGTGCCGCGAGCTTGAGAGAGGAGATCTGCTCTCACTGGAATGGGCCACGGGGCTGTCAGTGACAGCTGCGTAAGCTCCGGGAACCATGTTTGATTCTCGCAGCACGGGGCTATGAGGAGCACCGAGTGGTGCATTTCCCTGATCCTCTGTATTACCTGTGGCAATACGGGAGACGGGAGAAAAGGCGTAAAGCGGGCGTTTGGGCCAGTCCTGGGCCAGTGCGTCCTCGCTTTTCGAGAAAAATACTGGGCAGTGAGAGTTCTCCTCTGTCGCAAAGAGGTCTATCTCTTCTCTGCCGAATATCCGTCGTTCAGGTGGCCTGGCACGTGCGTCGCCCTTAGCGAGCACAGATGGCACTGGGACAAACTCAGTATGCGTTCTGACAGATGGAATAGGTTCCTGGATCTGACGCCGCCCTGACGGTTTAGATAGGATACCACAGATCTGTTGTCCGAGCGGACCAGGACGTGGTGACCCTGAATGATCGGGAGGAAGCGCAAGAGCGCGTACTCGACTGCTATCATTTCCAGAAAATCTATGTGGAGGAGCTTTTCGTGAACTGACCATAGGCCAAAAACCGGTGAGCCCTCGCAGACCGCGGCCCAACCCGACTTTTCAGCGAGATACAGCTCCCATCGTCACTCCCCGCTGATACCATCCGGCCACTGTCCAGGGCTGCAGAGCTAAGATACAGGTCTGAGTCACTCTGATCGGCTGGTGGCCCGTGGCCCAAGCCCGGCGAGACGCGCGGGTGTTTAGCCAATGTTGAAGCAGGCGCATGCACGGTAAACCCAGTGGAGGCGTGAGGCTGTTCATCTGAAAAGATGAGGCTAGTCGCTGAACACGGCGTGCGCGCTGTGTTGATAAGCGAGCCGTCATAGCCACGGAGTCTAGTTCTATTCCAAGGAAGGAAATCGTCTAACTGGGCTGTAGTGAGCTCTTGGTCCAATTGACTACAAGACCCAAGCTGTTCAGATGACTGAGGAGAACTGTCCTGTGAGTCAGAAGCTCCGTATGTGTTTGTGCCAAAATCAGCTAATCGTCCAGATAGTTCAGGATTCACAAGCCCTGACTCCGCAGGGGTGCGAGTGCCGCATCCATGCACTTCTTGAAAGTACGGGGTGCTAAAGACAGGCCGAACGGAAGGACGGTGTATTGATAAACCTGAACGTTGAAGGCGAATCTCAAGAATGGCGTGTGACGGGGATTTATCTGAATCTGAAAGTAGGCATCTTTCAGCTCGAGATAAATAAACCAGTCCCCTTGGTGCACATGCGTGAGGAGTTTCCTGATTGTAAGCATTTTGAACGGTCTTTTTGCAAGCACTTTATTAAAAAATCTGAGATCTAATATTGGTCTGAGGCCGCCGTCTTTCTTGGGTGCAAGAAAATAACGGCTGTAAAATCGGCCCGAATCGCTCAGAGAAGGCGGCACTCTCTCTATGGCCCTTTTGCACAGAAGGTTTGCTATTTCTGAACGAAGCATGCAGGCTGCTTCTGTGTTCACAGTAGTTAGGGTCAGCGGTCGCGCATCTTATGTAAGCTGGCTCACTAGATCCTCCTTTGGGCCAAAGGGAAGTTGTTCTCTCTAAAGGCAATTTACATCCATGGGTATTTAAATCAGGTAGCAGAAATTCTGTCGAGGCAGTGGCCGAGGCCCGGGGAATGGAGACTCCACCCCGAGGTGGAGCTCCTATAAAAAACTTTGATTGTGGCACATTTTCTACACATAAGGCATGTTTGCTCTTTACAAGATTTCTCTGGGTCGCCGTGAAAACGGCGTTTGGGTGCAGGCAAGCGGGTAGTATCACCGGCTTGTTGGCTGCTGAATCCACCACTGCAGTAGCCTGAGGGAAGGGGACTGACAGGGGGCGAAGCTTTGACGGTGGTCCGGCCGCGGCGGGACTGAGACGTCGTTTTCTCAACAAAGCTAGGAGGACTTCGGTTGCTCAGGTTTCAGCGCAATCTTGGGCCGAGGCCCGCGGGGGGGCGGCGGTCTGCGGCGGCTGTCTGAGCGCGTTCTAGGGCGGCTGCCCTGTCGACGCTGAGAAGTCTGGCTTTGCTGAGCTGGGCGCTGTGAAGAGGCTCGTGCAGGTCTGGTCAGGTCGGGCTGGTCACGTGGGCGGCCTGCAGAGGAGCTAGCGTGACAAGGCAGGAAGAGATTCATGGCTTGGGTGGCTTTCTGGACTTCCGAGAAACGGTCAACAATGCCACTCACCGCGGAACCGAAGAGACCGGAAGGAGAGAGCAGCACTTTGAGGAACGTGGCGCGTTCAGATTCTCACATGTCGGAAAGCGTTAGCCACAAATGTCTCTCGGTCACAATCAGTATGATTTGCTGCAGGCTTTAGACGGGAGCACAGGTTTAGACCGCCATCTCGTGGAGGGCGGGCAAAGGTGTGCTGCTACCGAATCCTCGACCAGGGGGATGGAAGAGTAGCCCTTCTCGGCGGCGCCGTCCACCGAAGAGAGAGAGGTGGAGACGTGGGACCGGGTCCTGGCCGAGAGAGGCGGGTTCCACGATTTAGCAAGATCGTCGTGGAGTTCCGGCCGCAGGCGCAGTGCGGCGACGGCTCTGAAGGAAGCGGCCGTCGAGTCTGTTGGGAGCCTGCTCAGGGGGCGGAGACCACACGAGCCTGAGGCGGTCGACGGCCTGTGTGAGGAGGCGCATTAGTTCCTCTTCGACTCTGGCGCGGGTCCTGCTGGATTCCTGGGCCGAGGAGGAGGCTTGGGAGCCTGACCACTCCTCGCTGTCCGAAGCCATGAGGGAACAGCAGCCCTTTTCCTCCGCCTCGTCCTCCGAGATGGCGGCAGTGCGGCCGCTCGGCGGCAGCTGCGCGTCCCGGGGGGGCGGGGAGGGTGAAAGCGAGGCTCGAGGGAGAGGCTCCGGCGAGACAGTCGCTTTTATCACCGGTTCTGGCAGCCTTTGGGAGCGGCGCTTTTTTTTTGCGCGGCGAGACGAAACGCGTCCCGCTTCTGCCGAGGCAGAGTGGCGGCTCAAATCGTGGGGTTCGCAAATGGATCTGGCAGAGGGGATAGAGATGGGCTTCGCCCTTTCTCTGCCTTTACCTGCCAGGGGTTCGGGAGAATGTTTTGCGGTTGCATCCACCCCGAAAGAGGCACCGGGACTACAATTATCCAGTTCTGAGGAGCTGAATGTTGTAGTTATTGAAACAGACTCACCACTTCATGTGAAGCAAACAGCCTTTTGTGTCCCTCAATACATTACGAGCAGGTATACACACGGTTAAATTTTTTTTGGGGGGACAGTGCAGGCACGTCAGTGTGGGCTAACAGTTTAATTCATAAAATGTTCCCTATGTGTAGAAAAGAACATGCACTATTGGGAGTTTTAGCTCCGACCCTGTTCGGATCTTGTGCTTGCTGAATCAGTGCTTAGATGGCGGCACTCTCTCTATGGCCCTTTTGCACAGAAGGTTTGCTATTTCTGAACGAAGCATGCAGGCTGCTTCTGTGTTCACAGTAGTTAGGGTCAGCGGTCGCGCATCTTATGTAAGCTGGCTCACTAGATCCTCCTTTGGGCCAAAGGGAAGTTGTTCTCTCTAAAGGCAATTTACATCCATGGGTATTTAAATCAGGTAGCAGAAATTCTGTCGAGGCAGTGGCCGAGGCCCGGGGAATGGAGACTCCACCCCGAGGTGGAGCTCCTATAAAAAACTTTGATTGTGGCACATTTTCTACACATAAGGCATGTTTGCTCTTTACAAGATTTCTCTGGGTCGCCGTGAAAACGGCGTTTGGGTGCAGGCAAGCGGGTAGTATCACCGGCTTGTTGGCTGCTGAATCCACCACTGCAGTAGCCTGAGGGAAGGGGACTGACAGGGGGCGAAGCTTTGACGGTGGTCCGGCCGCGGCGGGACTGAGACGTCGTTTTCTCAACAAAGCTAGGAGGACTTCGGTTGCTCAGGTTTCAGCGCAATCTTGGGCCGAGGCCCGCGGGGGGGCGGCGGTCTGCGGCGGCTGTCTGAGCGCGTTCTAGGGCGGCTGCCCTGTCGACGCTGAGAAGTCTGGCTTTGCTGAGCTGGGCGCTGTGAAGAGGCTCGTGCAGGTCTGGTCAGGTCGGGCTGGTCACGTGGGCGGCCTGCAGAGGAGCTAGCGTGACAAGGCAGGAAGAGATTCATGGCTTGGGTGGCTTTCTGGACTTCCGAGAAACGGTCAACAATGCCACTCACCGCGGAACCGAAGAGACCGGAAGGAGAGAGCAGCACTTTGAGGAACGTGGCGCGTTCAGATTCTCACATGTCGGAAAGCGTTAGCCACAAATGTCTCTCGGTCACAATCAGTATGATTTGCTGCAGGCTTTAGACGGGAGCACAGGTTTAGACCGCCATCTCGTGGAGGGCGGGCAAAGGTGTGCTGCTACCGAATCCTCGACCAGGGGGATGGAAGAGTAGCCCTTCTCGGCGGCGCCGTCCACCGAAGAGAGAGAGGTGGAGACGTGGGACCGGGTCCTGGCCGAGAGAGGCGGGTTCCACGATTTAGCAAGATCGTCGTGGAGTTCCGGCCGCAGGCGCAGTGCGGCGACGGCTCTGAAGGAAGCGGCCGTCGAGTCTGTTGGGAGCCTGCTCAGGGGGCGGAGACCACACGAGCCTGAGGCGGTCGACGGCCTGTGTGAGGAGGCGCATTAGTTCCTCTTCGACTCTGGCGCGGGTCCTGCTGGATTCCTGGGCCGAGGAGGAGGCTTGGGAGCCTGACCACTCCTCGCTGTCCGAAGCCATGAGGGAACAGCAGCCCTTTTCCTCCGCCTCGTCCTCCGAGATGGCGGCAGTGCGGCCGCTCGGCGGCAGCTGCGCGTCCCGGGGGGGCGGGGAGGGTGAAAGCGAGGCTCGAGGGAGAGGCTCCGGCGAGACAGTCGCTTTTATCACCGGTTCTGGCAGCCTTTGGGAGCGGCGCTTTTTTTTTGCGCGGCGAGACGAAACGCGTCCCGCTTCTGCCGAGGCAGAGTGGCGGCTCAAATCGTGGGGTTCGCAAATGGATCTGGCAGAGGGGATAGAGATGGGCTTCGCCCTTTCTCTGCCTTTACCTGCCAGGGGTTCGGGAGAATGTTTTGCGGTTGCATCCACCCCGAAAGAGGCACCGGGACTACAATTATCCAGTTCTGAGGAGCTGAATGTTGTAGTTATTGAAACAGACTCACCACTTCATGTGAAGCAAACAGCCTTTTGGTGTCCCTCAATACATTACGAGCAGGTATACACACGGTTAAATTTTTTTTGGGGGACAGTGCAGGCACGTCAGTGTGGGCTAACAGTTTAATTCATAAAATGTTCCCTATGTGTAGAAAAGAACATGCACTATTGGGAGTTTTAGCTCCGACCCTGTTCGATCTTGTGCTTGCTGAATCAGTGCTTAGATCATGAATCAACATAAAGAATCTACGCCTCGGATCTAACATTCCAGACAACACAGCACATTGGTGGTCTCCTATATATCAATCAGGGGGGTCTGCGGTCGCGCATCTTATGTAAGCTGGCTCCCTAGATCCTCCTTTGGGCCAAAGGGAAGTTGTTCTCTCTAAAGGCAATTTACATCCCTGGGTATTTAAATCAGGTAGCAGAATTTCTGTCGAGGCAGTGGCTGAGGCCCGGGGAATGGAGACTCCAACCCGAGGTGGAGCTCCTATAAAAAACTTTGGTCAAGCGGAAGTAGATTTGTTCACGTCTCAAGAGACGACACACTGTGGTTCTCCCTCAGTGAGCCAGCTCCTCTGGGCCTGGACGCTAAGGTACACCTGCATTTCCCCTGATCCCTCTGCTCCTGGGAGTTCTGGAGAGAGCTCGCCGGGATGGGGCCTGTCTTCTGTTTATAGCCACGTTTTGGCTGGGCCGAGTATAATTCTTGGACCTAGTGTCTCTCGTTGACGGCTCTCCTCTGAAGATTCCAATCAGGGGGACCTTCTCTTTCAGGTGAGTGGGTTGATCCTTCACCCCCGCCAAGAATTGTGGAGACTCTGGTCTTGGCCTCTGAGGGGGCCCAACTTATAAGTTCAGGTCTCTCAACCGAGGTTGTTGAGACAATCCTCCAATCCAGAGCTCCATCCACGAGGAAACTCTACACCTTAAAGTGGAGATTTTTCACTTCCTGGTGCGGAAATCACTAGTTGGACCCAGTTAATTGCTCGGTGGGTGCAGTGCTGGAATTCCTGCAGGAACGATTCTCTGCAGGGCTATCCCCCTCCACACTAAAGGTGTATGTGGTGGCCTTAGCTGCTTACCAAGCTGCTTTATGTGGTGTGTCTTTTGGGAGACACCCCTTAGTACCCATTTACTCTGTGGCACTTTGAGGCTTAGACCTGCACTCCACACGAGGGTGCCGGCCTGGGATTTGGCCAAAATTTTGTAGCCTATTGAAGAGGTTCCTTAGAAGTTCTCACTCCAAGACTGTATTTCTCCTCGCTATTACATCTATCAAAAGAATTGGAGACATTCAAGCCCTCTCGGTATCTCCCTCGTGCCTGGAATTTGCTCATGGTATGGTAACGTTTTTTCTTCACCCTAAGACCAGGTTACCGTATTGCAGTTTTGCAGACCTTCTGTCCTCCTCCGGACGTCAGACCAAGAGAAACTATATCTGCTCTGCCTAGTTAGGGCCTTAGATGCCTACATCCACAGAACAGTGGAGAATGTCTGAACAACTGTTTGTTTGCTCAGGGGCACCCAGAAAGCCCGGCATCTAAGCAGAGGATGAGCAAGTGGGTGTTCAATGCCATATCACTTGCTTATGAGTCAGCCAATCAGACACTAGGAGTATGGCTGCTTCCAAAGCATTACTGTCAGGAGTTTCCTCCAAGATATTTGTTATGCGGCAAGCTAGTCCTCACCGCATACCCGTGATCGACAGAAGCTGGCGGTGTTTGGTTCAGGTGTGCTTTATAATTTCCTGGTCGATGACGTCACATGACGTTCCTTCACTCCATTTGACTAATTTCATACTTGCTTCATGAAGTTATCATGCAGAGGCATTCCCACAGAATTTAGACGCAGTGTCTCATTCCCTCTTCAGGGAACTAGGGTTACATACGTAACAGAGACGTTTATTACATTTAAGTTTGTAACATACACTGCAGTATACTCTCAGTAAACTACTAGATACCAACAGACAATTCACCTGTCCTGTCTGTCTTTGGATTGTGGGGGAAATAAAGTACCCAAAAGAAAACCCACGCCAACTTGGGAAGAACATGTAAACTACACAGAAAGGCCTCCTGGCTCAGCCAGGACACAAAGCAAGACCTTCATTCCGTGAGGCAACAGTGCAACCCACTAAGCCACGTGCCACCCAACAGTTCAATAAAAAATAGTTAACAGATAAAACAAAAAGTTAAGGATAAAACAAACAAAACCCCTCTTCCAAACATTTGTCCACATTTCTCTTTTACTCTGCACACATGCATGTACAGAGTTAGATAGTACAGAGTTGTCATCCGATGTTTTCGGCTTATGATTATTTATGAACAAATAAATAGTTTAGACGTAGTAAACTAGCAAACCTAGCAAACTAGCCATATACGTAAAATAAAAATTCACTGCTATATAAATACTGTAAATTCTAAAAACAAAATATATTCACAAAATATATGCCCTATATTCACTAACCATTTCTAGCAGACCTCTCTTAATGGCTTGTGTCTGCGGAGATTATTATTTTGCTTATTTTGCTGTGGTTCATCCTAACATCTACATGACCAACAAGAGAATTGCCATGATTAGGAAGGTAATCTCTGTGATAGTCTGGGTGTGTATAGTGGGTTTTGGACCACTTGCAGCCTCCAATTTTTGTATGTTTGCAACTGCTTTTACATATATACCCCTGTTTATTTCCATGTCTGTCATTGGTTTTTGTGATATCTCAGTTTTTGAAGCTTTGAGTAAAAACAATCCTTCAGAAAATGCAATATGCATCCACAGAAGAAAAAAGCTCTGCGCATAATCATTGACAGTTTTGTCATGACTTTTACTGTTTACCCGCCCCCATTAGTTATTATTTTATTGGGGCACAATACAAAACTGAATTTTTAAACAAACTACTCTATTTGAATGTTTGTTTCACAGTTTCATGCTCTGTCATTATGCCTGCTGTATACAGTATCTACGCAGTACAAGCCAGTTCAATATACACAAATTGGTAGAAAAAATAAAGTGGGGCTGTTGAAATGGATTATCCCAAACCTAGAGCATTTCCCCCCCTTAAATTAGTTATGAAGTAATTTTGTATGGGTTGACAATGTTATTTAAGGGTTTAACTTGAAATCATTAAGGCACATTTTTTGCACAGTTTGGTTTCACAATGCATATAATTATAATAATATACCATATGGTGTGTCAGATTTTGTCACCTACATTTATATAAATAAAGGTGGTTTTAATTTTGTTGGATATACTGATTGATTGATTGATTGATTGATTGATTGATTGATGATTGATTGATTGATTGATTGATTGATTGATTGATTGATTGATTGATCATAATTATACTTGTATGCAGTACAGTCATTTTTGACAGTTTTTTTTAGTGATATAGCAACTCCATATTTAAAACATCTGAAAGAATTTGAATTATTAATGTACACACCTGTGAGCCATATCCTCATTGCTATACAGCCAAAGCTCATTACTTTTCACAGTCACATGAATGTGACTAATGTTTACACTCAGGGTACATTAGGGCATGTATTCTATGTAACGTTAAGATGTTATCAATATAATTAATAATCCCACGTTTATAATAAACAACGCGTTATGGTTATTTTGTTATTAAAAACTGTGTATGCACAGAACAGAGGGGCGGAGTCAGCAAAGCTCATTATCATTTAAAGGCATATGCACTGAAACGGCGCGCTGAAAACAGAGCTGTTTTTGAGCAGGTAAAATGAGTGTTTTCTTAAAATACTAATGAGAATTTTTAATAAAAGTATATTACAAAGTTTTTATTTAGACTCATATTATTTAGATTCATATTAACTTGTACAAAAATGGCATTATATGACCTCTTTAAGATCACAAATCGAAATTCTAAAAGATAGAATGAGATCGAGAGAGTGGCCAAGTTCACGTGTACAAAAGATTGAATCAAGTTAATAGAGTCCAACATTCCTAGGAATTCAGATAACATAGGTTTTCCTGGGCAACACACATGTACATTAAAATCACCAACAATTAAGATTGAATCAGACAGTAATACAATGTGAGACAGAAAATCAGAGAATTCTTCAATGAAGTCTTTTTGATATTTAGGTGCGCGATAAACATTTAAACAAAGCACCGGATTCTTATAATCCAACATCATCACTTGGACTTCTAAGCTCTGATAGTTCATAAATGGCAATAAGCGACATTTAAAAAGTTTTTTAAAAATAATGGCAAGGCCATCACCCCGACCTCTTTCTGGGAGAGGTAAAAACGTCACAGTCAGCCGGTGTTGCTTCCATAAAAGGGGTGAGATCAGCAGTATTCGTCCCTGTTTCAACAATAAATAAAAAATTTAAGTCATTGTGTATATAAAAATCTGTTTGCAAGGGATCTGGCATTGACTAATGCCGTCCTTACCAGGGTGTTCCCAGTTGGCACACTCACGCCCCCACACTCTTCCATCTTCCATGTTAACAGTGTCTCAGGACATTCCCTTGATGTAAAATTAGAAAGAATAATGGACAACATTGATTGAATAAGGGGTCATCAAGGCTGAATAACTGAAAACTAATGCAGTAATCAAGGTGGTCTCGTCGATGATTGGTTGATATACCAAGGGAGGCAAGCCTCCTCTGCCATGCTACTTTTCTCAACATTCCTAATTGCTGAAAGTAAAAAATACTCTGTGTTGATTATCACCTTTTTTTTACCAACGGAGGCAAAGTCTCCAGCTATGGATTTGCTGCCCCCTCCCCTTCTCTATCCCCTCAGACTTGTGTCTCGCAGATTCGGCACATTCGGGGGAGATGCGCGCGGTGGTTACACTTACAGTGGTGAAATTACAAACAAGAAATACACGTTCGTGGGACATTAAATGAATAACTGGGAATTTGATGTAACATTAAATCGTCCTTCTCCCATTTTCACATCAAAATTTTGGGGAGGCTGTGCCTCCCTTGCCTCCCAAACCAGAAACCAACTCCAAACAGCATCGCAAGTTTGTGGTTGGAATTACAATAGGGAAAGCTGCTGACTGAATGTACCACATAAACGCAGGCTATGGGAATATGCCAGTTACATTCTGCAAACATGATAATAAAAAAGAATGGCTTTCTGTTTCTGTTCTGTTGAGATCTTAAATCGATTAGTAAGCAGAAGTTATTACTCGACCAATTTTGTGTGACATGTGAGACACATAACCAACATGGTTCAAACAATAGAGGTGTGACCATGTTTCTACAGTTTTAAACAGCCACAACTATTTCTCAGAACTATTTCTCCAACAATGCATCATACTATGATAGTTAAGCAGCAAGTTGTGTATTTTGTTTCCACCTCACAACCTACAGGACTTGAAGGATCTGCTGCTAACATCTTGGTGCCAGATACTACAGGACACCTTCAGGGGTCTTGTAGAATCTATGCCTCCCCGGGTGGGCGCTGGTTTGGCAGCACACTGAGGACCAACAGCATATTAGGCAGGTGGCCATAATTGGCCAAAAACAAATTTTAGATAAGCCTACCAGTGAAATGTCAACATTCTAGCTTCCAATTTTGATACCACAGCAAAACTACTAGGCATTATTACTACATTTCAGGCATTATTAAAAGGAAGTAAACAGTCAGTAATAAAATAAGAACAAATAAACAAATTATAAGCCATATCAAAAATAAATACAACAGAACAAAGATGAAACAAATTAAGTAAAAAGAAATTTAAGATGTTCAGGTGTGAGGGCCACCCATTGGCCCAACGACGTAATCCAATGGTGTGGGCGAAGGTATAATGTGTGTATCCAGTGAAGTTCACCTTATTTATTAGAATTAAGTTTCAATATTACTTTAGCTCTATGCTTAATCTGACTCCAATTTCAAATGATAATCAAATTTAGATTGTGTTTCTTATTAGAAAATAATCATAAATATTGATTATTAGGGGTGTAATGGTACATGTATTCGTATTGAACCGTTTCGGTTCGAGGCTTGCACTAAATATATTCTCCTACACAGTATTATATTTATATGTTAATACATTGTAAATCTAGTTACTTTTATTAGGCTTTTATTTTGAAAGGCGAAGTTTTCTTCTGATGTTTTTTTTTTTGTGACGCAAAACTTCCTGCTACTCTCTCTCGTCACAACGTGGTGCTCACGCGTCGTCGGAAGAACGGTAAATCCATTTGTTATTTATCATGTTCATCCATTTGAAACTTGTACAGAAAGAGTTTACATTGTGTTTACTTTATTATTTTTTTGTATTGTTCGTATATGTTATTCCAAAGAGCTCCGAATTGTGAGGGTGTGTCGAACTAGAGAGCATGCTAGTTGATGGCTGAAACTGTTTGATTAGCGCCCTTGGAGAGCGGAATGAGGTATGAAGGAAAAAATGTCATTACTTCATTTGTTAATGGTTAATTGCACATTTCATCAATATAAAAGTGAAATATTCTTTCTGTGAACAACTAATATATATTGTATTTCATTTAAAAGAAGCATGTGATGTTTTATTTGTCATAAAGGCTTAAAAACATATTTCATATTGGTTAAATGATTTGTATTGGGTGTAAACATGATTAATATGTGAACACAATTTATGTGTGAATTATTGGTGAAGCTACATGGAAGCATTTTGTATTTCTTCTGTTTTCTTCTGTAGTTTTCACGGTGTTCATTGTGCCATGGTGCTCGTGAGAGGAAGAAATAAATTGACACCTGTTTGAAACTCTCTGCGTCTTGATCATTAAATCCGAGGGGCCGCTACAGTGAAAACTCATCGCTGCACCAGCCCTGCCATCCCTGGTGAGAAGCTGACGCCATCACATCTGAGGTCCAACTACCAACCTGATACCAGCCAGTTTACTTCGCTTGCATCCAACTCCTGCACCCAGCCAAGACTTGAAAGGGACAGCATTCTTAAGGTACAACTAGAGATGCAAAAAAGTGACACTGGATGCCAAGGAGCAAAAAGGCTGAAAATGGACAATTACAGCACACCCGAGCTTACAGTATAACTTAAGTGACTTAAATAATAACGTGGTATTATAAGGTCAAAATAACTTGAGCTAATTCTCAGTTCCTAACACCAAGAAACGGGCCCATATGCTTGTGTCATGTCTATTTAGGTTGAATGGTGAATTTTGTTGTTACTGTTTTATGCTAAAAATCCTTTAGGATGCCCATAATCTGTTAACGCTTGGCATAAACATTACTCTGTAGTAAAAGATAACTACAGCTTACAAGTGCAAATTCAGGCGTAGGACAATCAAAGGCTACACTCGACTTAAAGCAGCAGCACAAATAAACAAGATGTCACGTAAAGACACACCATGCAGGTCCAGCTCACGTGAAAGAAAGCTAACAGAGAAAGGCCAAGAGATGCATGACCAAGACACTAGAAAACGTGAGAAAGCATTTAACAAGACCTATGACTCTTGGAAGCTCGTAGCTAGGGAGATTAGGACAAAATTAAAAAAACTCTGTTCATCAGAAGACCTTAATGAATTACAGCAAGCCATTCAAGCAAAACATGATGACGTAGGCCAGCAGTATGAACCTATCCTACGTAACAGTAACACCACGCCAGAGATTGTAAAGAAAATGGATGCCTGTGTTACGCTAACAAAAGACATTTGTGACCTCATAAGTAACCGCCTACTGACTATTAACCAAGATTATAATGACCAACTTGAGAAGGAAAGGGTAAGAGAAACATTAAACAAAGATGAATATGGGTCTGTCTTTGGCCACACAAAAACTGAAACGGTAAGCTCAGCGGAGTCACCAGAGAGAATGAGCAACCACTCCAGCTCAGCCAGTACCAACAGCAGTAGAGTAGATGCACAAGCAGAGCTTGCGGCTAAGCTGGAACAATCCAAGGCCATGAAAGAAATCCAAGCACAGCAAGCACATCTTCACAAGTTAGAGAGTGAATGGAAACTTAAAGAGGCAAAAATGTTAGTAGAAATGAAACAAAAAGAGGTGGAAATGCAGCAACAGTTGGAACAAGAGAGAGCCAAATTGCAGCAGTTACAAGCAGCAAAAGACGTTGCCATAGCAACAGCTCGTGTGAGAGCATATGACGATTTTGAAGGTTTTGAGAACCATGATGAGGAGATTAATGACAAAACTGCTTGCTACATAACGGAAACTGAACCTCGATTAAATCCTGATGCTGCATCATTCCAACCCCAACAAGCTGCTCCTGAAGTGACAATGACCCAGGAGTCTGTAAGTCTAGCCCAAGCAATCGCCAGCTCATTAAGCTTGAACCGCCTGCCGGTCCCTGAACCAACCACGTTCAGTGGGAACCCTTTACAGTTTACAGATTGGAAGATGTCATTTATAGCTCTTATTGACAGAAAACCCCTCCCACCAAGTGAGAAGATGTTTTATCTCAAAAATTATCTTGCTGGAGAGGCGCGCAAAGCTGTAGAAGGTTTCTTTTATCGAGATTCTGAGAGCGCATACAGTGGAGCATGGAAAGTCTTACAAGACCGATATGGGAACCCGTTCATCATACAAAAGGCTTTCCGAGATAAGCTTATGAGATGGCCAAAAATCAACACAAACGACCCACTGCACTACAAGGGTTTGCTGACTTCCTCCAAGGCTGCACTGAGGCAATCCCACACGTCAAAGGACTAGCTATCCTTAACGATTGTGAGGAAAACCACAAGTTGCTCAAAAAACTACCAGAATGGATTGTGCGCAAGTGGAGTCGAATTGTTGTAGAGGAACTTGACACATCCGGAAGCTATCCAAATCTTGCATGCTTCACAAAGTTCCTGAGCAAAGAGGCACGGATAGCTTGTAACCCTATTGCTTCTCCATTGTTGATGAATTTCAAGGCCACAGATGAAAGATCACCAAAGAGAGCCAAAGCTTTCAACACAAATACACAAACAAGGAGTTTCGCTCAGGAGAAACAAGAAACATACGGCAGTAAACCAAAATCACCTTGCTCCGTCTGTAAAAGTGAAGTTCATAACATCACCAAGTGTCCCACCTTCGCAGCGAAGAGTGGTGAAGACAAAAGAACATTCATCTGTGAAAATTGGCTCTGCTTTGGGTGCCTAAGGAAGGGTCACATGACCAAAGATTGTAAGAGGCGACACACATGCAACATATGCAGCCGGCGTCACCCAACCTGCTTGCACGAAGACAGGAAACAAAGACCTGTGGAAGCAACAACGAATAGCTCCACTTCCACAGAAAACAATGCAAGCTTGGAAACAATAAGGTCGTATCCCATGCATCAACACAACGTGCTTCCGCTACCTCAAGTATCGTCCCAGTCCTTGTGTCTTCAATACAAGAGCCACACAGAGAAGTACTTACGTACGCAATACTGGACACACAGAGTGACTCAACGTTTGTCTTAGAAGATGTACTTGACAAGCTGAATGTTGATGCCCAACCAGTCAAACTGAAATTGAGTACTATGACGGCTATTGACACAATCATATCTAGCAAGAACGTCCATGGTCTACAAGTTCGAGGACTGCACTCTAAGAACCACATCCAAGCACAGCAGGCCTACAGCCGTGACTTTATTCCGGTGGACAAGTCTTACGTCCCAACGAAAGAAACTGCATTACAGTGGCCTCATCTCAGGCATTTGGCAGATAAGCTACCAACCCTTCAAGACTGTGATGTAGGGCTCTTGATAGGATATGACTGTCCATCAGCACTAGCTCCTCTTGAGGTTATCATTGGGGACAAAAATCAACCGTTTGCACAGAGATCAAAACTAGGATGGAGTATCATAGGCTCATCAAACCCTCACCTAGACAGACAAGGAGGTCAGAGTTTTGTGCATCGGCTCACAGTAAAAGAACTGCCAATTCCATCGGCGACAGATGTTCTAAAAGCCCTAGAATCAGACTTCACACAGAGAGCTTATGAAGATAAATATGTGTCCCAGAACGATGTTCAGTTCATACAGTTCCTCAGTGACAACATCACGCAGAAGAAAGACGGACATTATGAGATGCCCCTGCCTTTCAAAGGCAACAGTCCACCCAACCTAGCAAACAACAAGAGGCTAGCCACAGTTCCCTGCAGAGCCTTAAGAAGAAATTAAAGACCAATAAGCACTATTATGAGCAGTACAAACATTCATGGAAGACAAGAAACAATTAACAAGGGTGATGCAGAGCCTGCCCCTGCAACATCTGCGGGAGAGACGGAGTGGTACCTTCCACATCACGGCATCTATCACCCCAGAAAACCAGACAAGCTGAGAGTCGTATTCGACTGTTCAGCCAAATTCCAAGAGTTTCTCTAAACGACACTCTACTAACTGGGCCTGATCTTATCAATCCTCTGGTAGGAGTTCTTTGCCGCTTCAGGAAGGAGGCTGTAGCGATTATCTGTGATATCGAAAGAATGTTTTATCAGTTCTCAGTCACTCCTGAATCCCGAAATTATCTGAAATTCCTCTGGTGGAAAGGTGGAGATTTGGAGAAGGAACCACAGGAATACAGGATGGCGGTTCACCTCTTCGGAGCAGCCTCGTCTCCAGGATGTGCCAATTTTGGCTTGAAACATCTGGCACGGCAACACAAAGCTACTTATCCACTAGCATCAACATTTGTTGAGAAAAACTTTTATGTCGATGACGGGCTAGTCAGCGTCCCATCGGTCGAGGAAGCCAAGAAACTGATCACTGAGTCACAGGAGTTGTGCAAAAGAGGAGGCCTACGCCTCCATAAATTCAACTCCAATGAGGAAGCAGCTCTCACCTGCTTAGATCCCTCAGAACGAGCAGCAAACATTGAACCTCTAGGACTTGATCCAACCCTTTCAGAGCGTGCACTCGGCATTCAATGGTCGATTAAAACTGACACTTTCAGCTTTAACAGCAGCTTGAAAGATCAGCCTTCAACCCGGCGTGGTTGCCTTTCTGTCATTGCCTCACTTTATGACCCACTTGGATTCGTCGCTCCATTCAGCCTAACTGGAAGGTATACTTCAAGAGCTGTGTCATAGAGGCATCGGATGGATGATCCACTCCAGAAGATATGATGCTCGGTGGAGGACTGGATACATGGTCTTCACAGGTTGAAAGAAGTTTCAATTCCGAGATGTTACCACCCATATGACTTCATAACATTGTCAGAGTAGAGTACACCATTTTTCGGATGCAGCTGCGTGGGATACGGTGCATGTTCTTACCTCAGGTACCAAAATGACAAGGATGAAGTCCATTGCAGTCTCGTGTTAGCGAAAGCAAGGGTGGCACCCTCAAAAGTCACAAGTATCCCGAGACTAGAACTCAACGGCAGCGTGGTTTCTACGAAAGTCAGTGTCATGTTAAAAGGTGAACTTGACATAAAGATTGATAAAGAGGTTTTCTGGACAGATTCACAAGTTGTGCTTGGGTACATTAACAATGATGCCCGTAGGTTCCACATATTTGTTGCTAACCGTGTTCAGCTAAAGGGATAACAGTGATCCCACACAAACACAGCGGAAAGACCGCCCATGCTTCCCGAGGTCTTTGTGCTTCAGATATTCATTCAACAAACTGGCTGCAAGGACCGAAGTTTCTCTGGAGCGTAAATTACTTTAACACCCAGCGCTCCATCAGAATTACTCGTGGGTGATCCGGAAGTAAAAAAAATTCAGGTGCTTGCAACAGAAGTCAAAAACCACAATGACATCCTCAGACGCCTGAGTCAGTTTTCCTCCTGGACAACAATTCTTAAGGTGGTGGCAAGAATCAAGAGGCTGGGGTCTAAACAGAAACAACACAGTGAGTATGTGACTGTTAAAGAGCGTGAGAAGGCTGCAGAAGAAGTGATTAAGATCGTACAGCAGGAAGCCTTCCCCCAGGAGATAAAGATGCTTCAGGGTAAAAAAGACCTTCCAAACTCAAGCTGTCTTTTCCGTCTCGACCCTATCTGGTTTGAAGGACTCCTCCGTGTTGGTGGGAGATTGAACCAGTCATCGCTCTGTCACAAAGTCAAGCACCCAGTCATCTTATCAAGTAACAGCCACATCACCAAGCTGATTGTGTCCATTTCCACGCTAAGACATGTCATCAGGGGCGAAGCCAGACTTTAATGGAGCTTCGGGCCAATGGATTCTGGGTAATTGGTGGGAGCAAATTGGTTGCCAAGCTGATACACACTTGTGTGGTTTGCAGGAAACTACGACGGCCGACAGAGACACAGCGAATGGCCGAACTTCCCAAAGAACGCCTCGAAGCCTCAGCACCTTTCACATACAGTGGCATGGACTGTTTCGGCCCATTCATTGTAAAGAAAGCCCGCAAAGAATACAAAAGATACGGCTTGATTTTCACATGTCTATACTCTAGAGCTGTTCATATTGAAATGCTCGAAGATTTGTCAACAGACTCATTCATCAACTCATTGAGATGCTTTATCAGCCTGAGAGGAGCTGTTCAACAACTACACTGTGACCAAGGCTCTAATTTTGTTGGTGCCAGGAATGAGCTCAAGGAAGCGCTTAAACAATGTGACATTAAGCAACTGGAAATCTTCCTGACTGAGAAGCAGTGCGAATTTGTCTTCAATGCTCCCTCGGACAGTCAAGCAGGCGGTGTCTGGGAACAGACTGTTAGAAATGTGCTGAATGCCACCTTTGCACAGTGCCCAGGTCGACTTGATGACGCCTCCCTCAGAACACTGCTATATGAGGCCATGGCTATTGTTAACAGCCGTCCGTTAACAGTGGATGGAATCAACGATCCTCAGGCACTGGAGCCTATAACACCGAATCACCTCATTATGATGAAATCTAAAGTTGCTCTTCCTCCTCCTGGAGTATTTGTCAAGGAGGACCTGTATGCGACAAAGAGGTGGAGAAGAGTTCAGTATCTTATCGAACAGTTTTGGAGCCGCTGGAAAAAGGAGTATCTGCTGAACATATCCATGAGACAGAAATGGCACTCACCTCAGCGCAACCTGAAAGTGGATGATATTGTCATTATCAAAGACGACAACCTCCCAAGAAATCAGTGGCAACTTGGACGAGTGATTGAGACTGTTCAAAGCAGTGATGGCTTAGTTCGTCGAGTCAAAGTGCGAGTTGGGGATAAGAAACCTCATAAAAAACAAAATCCTCCCTCCAAGCCCTCAGTTATTGAGAGACCAATCAAAAAATTGGTGCTCCTCCTTGAGAACTGATTAGAGAAAAAGCAATTGACAAGCACACACTGCTTATTACGCACAAGGCAATATAGTTACATCTCTGATAGCTTAACTTCAGGCTATTCTTTTCTTAGAGTCAAGAAATCCTGTACAATTCATTTATTTATTTTGTGTATTTGTTCATTCATTGTACAAGGATTTGGTGGGAGTGTAAATGTCTGATAAATTGCACTAATATTCTCCTACACAGTATTATATTTATATGTTAATACATTGTAAATCTAGTTACTTTTATTAGGCTTTTATTTTGAAAGGCGAAGTTTTCTTCTGATGTTTTTTTTTTGTGACGCAAAACTTCCTGCTACTCTCTCTCGTCACAACGTGGTGCTCACGCGTCGTCGGAAGAACGGTAAATCCATTTGTTATTTATCATGTTCATCCATTTGAAACTTGTACAGAAAGAGTTTACATTGTGTTTACTTTATTATTTTTTTGTATTGTTCGTATATGTTATTCCAAAGAGCTCCGAATTGTGAGGGTGTGTCGAACTAGAGAGCATGCTAGTTGATGGCTGAAACTGTTTGATTAGCGCCCTTGGAGAGCGGAATGAGGTATGAAGGAAAAAATGTCATTACTTCATTTGTTAATGGGTTAATTGCACATTTCATCAATATAAAAGTGAAATATTCTTTCTGTGAACAACTATTGTATTTCATTTAAAAGAAGCATGTGATGTTTTATTTGTCATAAAGGCTTAAAAACATATTTCATATTGGTTAAATGATTTGTATTGGGTGTAAACATGATTAATATGTGAACACAATTTATGTGTGAATTATTGGTGAAGCTACATGAAAGCATTTTGTATTTCTTCTGTTTTCTTCTGTAGTTTTCACGGTGTTCATTGTGCGCATGGTGCTCGTTGAGAGGAAGAAATAAATTGACACCTGTTTGAAACTCTCTGCGTCTTGATCATTAAATCCGAGGGGCCGCTACAACGTATACAAACCGAACGATTCCTTGGACCATTTTTCCTACCGACAAAATCCGCGCTGGCGCGAGCGCGACCACCACTACGTTGCGCAACATCACATGGCAAACGCAGTGGTGGAAAGTAACTAATTACAAATACTTTCGTTACAGTACTTGAGTAGATTTTTCGAATTTTTCTACTTTCTTGAGTACAATTAAATTGTGGTACTTTTACTCTTACTTGAGTAAAATAAAAATAAAGTATTCAACTTCTCTACATTTATTTTTCATAAAAAGTACAAAGTACTTTGACAAAGGTGCCGATGGAGCAACAGGGCAAGCTGACATTTGACAGACACTTTTCAAACTACTGCGGTGGAGCCTCTGCGCTTCAGCCAATAACAGACAGAACTGAAGCAGTTCAGCCAATAACAGACAGGTCTGACTCGGGTGCAAAACCAATCAAAACATCCAGTTCGGCCGGGGGGCGGGGCGTTCAAACCGCGCTTTGACATTCAATCACTGGCGCTCGTGTTTTGAATCAGTAGCGCTAACGTTTCAATATTTCAGTGAATGTAAGTGAGTATTCTGCTCATATTTAATTATGGCAACTACTGAAATGGGTCATACCATTGATAATACCAGAGCAATGAGCAGTTGAAGGCTGAAGTAAATAAAAAAGCTCGGCTCATAACAAGGACGCAGTTATTGCATGGATGGAGCAAGATCAATGTAAGTGTCTATAATACATGCACACAGTTCAATTAATAGTAGCCTAAAGCTCGCCCTCTGTAACAATACAGATAAACTAAATATACGAAGCAAAGTTTGTACAAAGCTGAAAAAACAGTGAAATAAGATCGCATGATTATCTGTCAATTAGATGCATGTAAAAGTGTAGTTCGCAACAGTGGGCTCCCAGCACATTTTCGGTACAACGAAAAATATATAATTTAATTTAACATGTTAACCCGTACCCCACTTACTTTTTTTTTTACTGGGAATTTTTTATTCATACTGTCACTTTTTTTTTTAATCGGACCTCTCACTTAACCTTCTTTGCTTTCAATTATGAAATGATTCAAATCAAAACATTTAAAGGATCTTACCTGGCCTTACTTTTCAAAATTAGTAATAAAAAAATGCTTTTGATAACAGAGAAAGCTAGTAGTCTATATGTGGAGCACTTTTATCATGGATGGATGCACTTTTTTGGGCTTCAAATTTTCTCCAGTCATTCACTGCCATTATAAAGCTGGAAGAGCCAGGTCATTTTCTAATATAACTCTGATTGTATTCGACTGAAAGCAGAAAGTCATATCTTCTAGGATGTCTTGAGGAGAGTAAATCATAGGCTAATTTTCATTTTTGGGTGAACTAATACATCATTCTTTTGAAAATACCTGATAGTTTGATGAACACAGATATATTATAGCTATAATGTGTTTGTCTTCATGTTTCATCAGTCAAAACATCACGATTTGCATGTTATTATATCCATAGAAGGCATTTCCTGAAATGTGTAAATTTAATACTTCTATGCATCAGTACTGGGCCTTCAGTATGAATGAAACAGATGGCATGAGAGTAGCGCTCCATTTCGCTATCATCTCCCCATTTTGGGTAAAAATAGAAAAATACTGAAGTACTTTGTAACGTAGTTACTTGAGTAGTTTTTAAGCAAACTACTTATTTACTCTTACTTGAGTCATATTATATTTCAGTACTTCTACTTGTACTCAAGTAAATTATTACTTAAATAGCAATACTTTTACTTAAGTACAATTTGTCAGTACTCTTTCCACCACTGCATGCGGTTAATTCATTTTAATCAAATAAAAGTGTGATGAGGTTCAAGAGTCAGGAAGGAAGAAGACAGGGATAGGCACAGCGCGCATTCACCGTGGCAAACGCGTCGGCACAAAACAGTTCAAAAATGAGAGCTCGGATACACCGGGTTTCTTTCTCTGCGTCCAATTTTCTCTCCAGTCTCTCTCTCGTTTCAACGTGACTTATAATCGGTCTCTCCACGCTGATCACTGCAATAAGACACAGGTGTTCGTCATTTGCACTTGACCTACTTGCGTCCCGCTTGTCTCGTTTCTCTCTCTCTCTCCCGTTACAGACCGCGCTGAACCACGCCCCCCTCGCCACAAAAAGTATGCCATTAAACCCAACATTTATAAAAATAGAACTTTACCTCATCCATGAACATGATTTTTCGATTTCCATCTGACTGATTTACATCCCCGGTGGAATTTAAAACTACAGTTCCCTTTATTCCACGCACCTTCACATCGTCATCAAGCTACGCCGTTGTTGTTTGGAATGTAGCGCCCTCTAGCGGCAAAACAATTTTGCATATTGTACCTTTAAATTAGCTATATGTTCTGCCTTAAATTAATACATTATTAGCTTACTGTACATTTTATGTACATTTCTGAAAATATCACTCTGAATTGTAAAGTAGGCTAGATGCAATGCATGCATTTTCTGTAAAGCTGCTTTGAAAACGACATTGTGAAAAGCACTATACAAATATATTGGAATTGAATTGAAAGAGTCTGGCCTAGCCCACTATGCTTAGCTCTGCCTAATAATGAGTCGCGCTGAAAGCAGGCAAGCACGCAGATATGCAGCTCGCGTTTACACTTGCGTGCATGGTGGGTCTGTGCCGCGGTTCACGTGAATGTGAAAGCAACACGGACTCGGGTGCACGCTTGTTCAGGAAGTAAAGTAACCTGCCTGCGCATGCGTTTTAGTTGATTATTATGTACTTAAATAAAACACATGTAAGGGATGATAGTGTTTTTGATTTACCTTGTATACGAGCGAGAGTTGAGCCTGCAGTGTATTCGTGCATTGCGTGGAATCAGGAATCGGTCTCCTCAAGAGTCCGTTTGCAAACAGCAGAACGCCACCTTATGCGACACATGCACATTAAACCTGTGTTGTTCACTCAGCTGCGCATATTGCACAGAATAAATAAAAAACACGATTTGACCCGCGTTCGGTTTTCTATTATGGGCTGTGCACGTTTGCAATGGCACAAGAACGTGAAGGAAGAGGATAGCAGATTAACCAGCAGGGCGCGCGCGCCGCACAGACTGGTGTGTGGAGGTGAATTACAGTGAGCCGTTTGAGACGGGAGACCAAAAATAAATAGGCGGTCATTAGTAAAACGACTCGTCGACTAAAAAAAAATTGGCGTCGACTAATTTGCATGGTCGATTACGTCGACTAATCGCGGCAGCACTAATTATAACATGCAAATCCTACAGAAATTAAACAATTGCTGCCTGTAGAAATGTTACGACGGGTGTGATATCCCATTTGATCTAATGTGTCTTTTAACCTGTTGTTATATGCTAAAGTTCAGATTTATCTTTTGAATTATGCGTTTTCTCAGTTCCTGATATAGGTTCAAAACTTCATGGGTAATTTCTAATACTTTCATTTGTTCCAAAATTTTGTATTATTGTGACTGTACTTTTATCTGCCTGTTCCTGGTTTATATTGTTAAGACATGGTTAGATTCAGGGAAGGTTTGGGGTAAGGCAATCATAAAGATCTCTAAAATGTTAAATACATATATTTTTTTCCTAATTTTCCCGACCAGCTAATTAAATCCATAGATAGAACTAAACACAAGAATGGACACATTTTATCCAGCAAAATTATCAAGATATTTGTTAAAATATTTAACATCATTAAAATAAAATGTCAATGCCCTGTCCAGTGTAGTGATGGCATTGAAAGCGTCACAGGTCGGGGTGAGCACCAGCGGGCCGCCCACCCCCCCAAACCGAAACACCGCCCCGAGGAGCAGACAGTGGAACACATGAGGCAGACAAGAGGTTAAAATAAATAAAAATGTTTCTTTATTAGATTATAAAAAGTCATTTTAAAAGTTGGCTCCGTGGATCTTCATTACTGGTGATCGAAACTGAACAGCAGAGGATCAGTAGCGGCTCTAAGCTTCTCATTCGCTCACCGGCTCAGTGATTCTTCATTCCGGCTCAATGGTTCCTCCAGCTCTGAAAAGCCAAAAATGGCGTACGCAAAAAAATATTCAGACTTATAAAACCGTTCGTACGCCAGAACCTGCGCAGAATTCACTTTATAAATCCCAGTCAGCGGAAGATTGTGCGCACATGCGTCTCCACCCCGAAATAACCATATAAAGAGCTTACAACGCCTAGTTTTACTATGCATATCCTCATCTGCATATCATTTGCATATGATTATTCATCCACGTGATGACATGTTTAACTGTACAAGACATTAGGAAAATATGAAATACGGATGTGCCATCACATTACATTAATAAAAATCATTTAGTAGCCCATCCTTGATTTGTTTTTGAATAAATAAATCAAATAGTGTAAAATACATTTCAGAGAAAGTTTTTCTCAATCTTTTCCACTGGCCAAATAGTATTTTTATATTTTTTAATGGAAACAGATAGACCTTGTTTTGCATTATTTGCACGAAAATATTTTCTCAGACAATCTGCTATTATCATAAGCAATTGACCCTTCGCAAAGACCCGCCCTCCTTAGTTACTGTCGCTATGTCCGACAAGCTACGCCGCTCTCACGCTCACCATGTTCTCACGCAGTGAAAAATACAACATCGCGGAGCAGAGAGAAGACTGACAACACGCTGACAGACAGGACAGACTAGGGTACTTTTCGGTTACTTTTGATATTAAACAAAGTCTCACCTTTAAAATATGGTCATTTTTTGAAAGAAATTTAAACAATAAATACCGTTTTGTGGCTCTTTAATGTGTCGTGACAGATCGCTGTAGAGCATCAGTTAAAGCTGCTCGTGAACCGATCATCTCTTCCTTCTAGTTCATTTATAGCATCAAATAAACATGAATGAACATAAGAATAAATGTAGTTTTAACCGCGGAAAAGCGTCAGTATATTCAGTTTTTCAAGTTCAAATCCTCCCATGTTAATCTACTAACTCTCCTGACTGCTTTGTCGGAGAAAATGGCGGATGGCGAAGTATGATTGGTCAGATCACCTGTCAATCAAGCTCCACGCGAAGGGTCAATTATCTCTGTAGTTAAAACATTTAAAACACAGCACGCCAGCGGAAAAGTGTTGAAGAGCATTGCATCCACAACAAATATTTATTGAATATAAATTTTTTTTTGTGACTTCTCAGTAATGATTTAATGTAGGCTAGTTTAAGTGTTTAACTCCAGTAATGAGAATGTCGTATTTAATCTAATGTTTATATCAGAAGTAAAACAGTTTAAATCATTCTTTTATTTATTTTAACTGTTATTGTGAACATGCACTGTATTTATGATTAGGACTCATAATGAAAATTTACGGTTGTCCTTCATCATGCCGTTAGATAGGCTATACATGCGTCAGTTTCACTAACAGCCCAACGCGCTCGCTGGCGCGGACATTTCAGAAGGGATGGATATTTGCTTTGATTAAAATTTCTCGGTGAGTGAAATTATATTTGTATTATCTTTCTGTATATGTATAATTGTCTTTAGATTTTCTGTCTAAAAGTGACCAAAAGGACATTTAACCAGCTAACCATCGATGTCGCCAAACTGCTCAGTCTCCAAAACGTTCGTACGCATGGGTCAGAGTTTGCGTGCAGGTGCGCACATTTTCCCGTCAAGTTTGTTTTTATAAATCACAACTTATGCGTCGGAAGTAGCGTAAGCATCTTTCAGGGCCTGTTTTGTGCGTACGCAACGTTTATAAATGAGGCCCCTGAACATCAGAGGGTCAGTAACAGCTCATAGCTTCTCATTCGCTCACCGGCTCAGTGATTCTACATTCCTGGCGACAGAGACTGAACAACAGGGATCAGTAACAGCTCTTAGCTTCTCATTCGCTCACCGGCTCAATGGTTCCTTCAGCTCTGAACATCAGAGGGTCAGTAACAGCTCATAGCTTTTCATTCGCTCACTGGCTCAGAGATTCTTCATTCTTGGCGACAGAGACTGAATCAACAGGGGATCAGCAACAGCTCTTAGCTTCTCATTCGCTCACCGGCTCAATGGTTCCTCCAGCTCTGAATATCAGAGGGTCGGTAACAGCTCATAGCTTCTCATTCGCTCACCGGCTCAGTGATTCTTCATTCCTGGCGACAGAGACTGAACAGCAGAGGATCAGTAACAGCTGGGACTACGAGTGGAAGTAGAATTTAGAATTTCCCTCACTCGTGCAATCAGTAAAACACTCGAGACTTCAAACATGCTTGTTTCCACACTAGACACTGCAATCCACAATACCTCCCAGTGAATTAAGCCTCCACTCGTATCTCCGCCGGGATCCTTCATGCCGCTGGCTTGGGGTTCTCCAGACTTTGTGAGGAATAAACATACCACAAGTTCTCTTCTTTCACGGCTTCCCTCCGCTGCCTTTCTGTGCCTCTCTCTCTGTGTCTTCACTCTTTCTGTGTTCCCAGCCACTCTTTTTTGTGTTTTCAAAATGGCCTTTTTTTATACTCCACTTTGGGAGCATGTGCCCCAATCACCAGTCAAGCTCCTCCCCCTCCACACCTGCCGCTCATTTTCTTAGACATCACCTAATCACCCGGTGACAAAAGCAAAGGGTTACCGGCCATGTTGGCAAACATACGGCCCAGTAGTGCACAACACAACAAAACTTATAAAGCAAACATAAGTTCACAACTCAACGAAATAAAGCCACAACACAACGGAAACAAGCCATAACTCCCGACCACTAGATTCAAATTAATACATATTTTGAATAGACTAATTTATAACATTTTAGACATTCATAACAGTAAATCATTTAGTAAGAAACCTTTAAATAAATTACATGTAATTTTACTGTGTAATATTTTGTTTTCATTTTAATGTGGGTCAATTACAATTCATTATAATGCAGGATTCTGAATTTCTTATTTTAAAGATGTGGATCTTCTCATCCAGTGTTCAAAGTTCTGTAAACCACTTTAGGAATATTTTAAAGTGACAGCAGAATAATATTCCTGCTGCTGTTTGTTATTAATGTTAATCAAACAACAAGAGACAGATAACATCACAGATAAGATAAAATCGCTCATTGCTCTTGACTGAAAAACCTTTGTAACTTATGCAGTGGAGACTATACAGTGTTATTTTACATTTAATTTGGTTATTCAATTTCTGTACCTGAATACTGTTAGATACCTGTGTAAGACTTGATTTTCCTGCTAAGACAAAAGCTGCAATAAAACTCACCCTGCAATAAAGCAATAAAATGCAGAATGGGCCCTATTTTAACGATGTGAAACGCAAGTGTCAAAGCGCAAGTAACTTTGTGGGCGGATCCTGGCGCTGTTGCTATTTTCCCGGCGGGATAAATGCCTCTTGCGCCTGGCGCAAATCTAAAAGGGGTTGGTCTGAAGTAGCTTCATTATTCATAGGTGTGGTTTGGGCGTAACGTGAAATAAACCAATCAGAGCGTCATCCAACATACCCTTTAAGAGCAGGTGCGCATGTTGCATGGCGGATTGTTATTATAAAGGCGCATTTACCAGGCGCGCTTCAGAATCGGTTCACAGCTGAAGAGATCGATGTTCTCGTCAGGGCCGTAAAAGAAAAAGAATTGACATTGGGGATGGGACAAACCCACCCAAATCAATAGAAAAAAATATGAGAAAGCTCAACTTAACTGGTAAGTTAAGAGTAAGGTTTTTAATGTACTTACATTATGGTAAAGGTGATTTCGCAGTCTTCAGATTTTTTTTTTCTGGTTCAAGACGGACAAACTAATTTGTCAGATGTCCTTATATAAATATGTGTCTTGCCACTATTGGGCAAACAGGTCTGATCCGTCATTACTACAATTTGCCTGAAAAATTTGGGTAAATGTGTAAGCTAGATTTATGCTTGAAGACGTGAAAAAATTTAGAATTTGTTCACGTCTTCATGGACACCACAATGATTTCCCTCGTGTGGTAATATATTTCCTTGTTATAATGTATGATTTGCAAAAATAAAAACTGCTGCATCTGTGTAGATTACATGAGCAAAGTGTATGCGCGTTGTGCACACTATACATTATGGTCAAGCATGCGCCCTTAAAATAGCCCAATGAACAACGCGCAACGCGCCACTGACTTTAGACTAGTTTTTTTTTTCTGGTCAGTGGCACAATTGTTTTATAGAACAGCAAAATAGCATGAGGGAAAGTTTGCGCCGGAACACGCCTCCTCTTTGCGCTGAACCGCCCCGGGAAGCGTGTATTTCTTAGTTAACCGACGTGCGTCTGTGCAGGGAAAAGTCCGCTTTGCGCGGGTGCAAAATAGGAATGATACATGCGTCGGTGTACAAAGTCAATTGCGCTGGGTGCAAGATAGGGCCCAATATCTCAAAGAAAGAGCACAGGACATTGACTTGTCCAAACCTTTTTTCCTTCCTTATCTCTGCACCCCCCTCTCCCTCCTCCCTTCCTTTCCCCCTGATCCAAGTCACTGAAAGTTCACTGAGAATGTCTATATATCACATATGACGTACCTTGTGAATCTATTGTTTTTCCTTTTCATGTTTGGTATGATTTTAAATGTCTCAGTGCGATTGGTAAAATGGTCTTAATTTCATTGCAGTCATTGGTATTATGAGAAAGATTGAATCCCGTTCTCCTCTTTTGGTGGTCTCTTCAAGATATCTTATAGTTATCTCCTCTCCCCCAAAAGGTGTTACCCACTGAGGTACATGAATAGACCCAAAACAACACTAAAACATATTTGTACAAGCCTTTTGTTCTGGTCTGGGTATATGAGGGTAAGTGGCAGATCAGTTGGGAATCTGTAACCAGAAAACCCCCATGCAGTGCTGTGCCAGTGTTTTCCCGTCGGAACAAACTCACACACCACTGTGTGTCTCTTTCAGGAATGCATTTCCTACTCTTAAAATCATCTTTGAGCAATTGATGTTATGTATTTATTATTTCTGAATTGGCTTTTAATCATTTACTTGTGTAATTGACATGATACATTTTATATTTGATTTATTCTGCATTATTCTGAAATAATTTTTCTAGTATGGATTAATGTGTAGTCTGGTGTTTCCGCAAATCTCTTCCATGATAGATCACTCTGAAGGCACTAATGGAGCATGGAGACCTTTATTAAGGAGATCTTGTGATTTCTGTCTATCACTGACTTAGCACGATGCATCTTGCGGCTATTAAAAAATGACACCTTTTGTTATGAGTCAGCATTGAGCTGCATCTTAAGGGTATAATAGTTCGCACTGCATCCTCTATTTCAGAACTAGCTAGTTTGTGATCGTGACCACACATTCAAGTGACGTCTCTAAGCGATACCGAGTCCTTTAATGAACGAATAATTGAAAGTATGGGATACCCAGAATAATTAAAGATCTAAATTGAATCATAATCAATAGGGGTGTAACGGTACACAAAAATCACGGTTCGTACGTACCTCGGTTTTAAAGTCACGGTTCAGTACGTTTTCGATACAGCAAAAACAAAGAAATGCCAGAGAAATTTCCTATTTATTAAAAGAAAAAATATTTTTTATATAAGTGTGAGTTTTCCTACATCTTGAAACTCAGGTTTAAATGGGGGTAATTTTTGAAGGATGAATAAATAATGTTTTGGTCATCACATTAAAAATGACATTTAAATATATATTTATTTATTTAATATTTGAGTTTTGAAGTGCTGGAAAAAAGATGTGTGAAGTACTTGAAAGCATTTTACTATTCCAGCCAAACTGGTTACAATTAGTGTTACTATATTAAATCCATGGTGAATGTTGCTGATCTGTGGACTTAAAGCCTAACGTTATTACTAGTTCATTCACGGCACAATGTTTCTCCTGGTTTCCACGCAGTGGCGTAGCCACGAGGGGGCCTGGGTGGGCCTAGGCCCCCTCATTTACATGTCCGGCCCCCCTCATATTTCTGATTGCTTAAAAAAAAAAAAAAAAACTAGGAGGCATTATGTGAATTAGGCCTACACTGCAAACCAAAGTAATACTATCCACCGGATGAAGAAGGGTTGGCTCTCAGTCTCCACAGTACATAAAATATTCATTTTATTTTATTTATTTTTCGTGTTCGCATTTATGAGGAAAAAACAATGTTACGGACATGTTCTCCGTTACAGACGTGAGCGCCCTGAAAGCGGCACTAAAAGATGCTTTAAAACTTTCACAGAGACATCAAATAGAAATCATTAGAATTTGAAACTTTCTTTAACCTGAATTTCGTTTTGTATTAATTGTATCTTAATTTTAATCAATGTTTCATCAACCAATTGATTTAATTAACAAGAAGTAAATGAGGAGCTCTTTTCCAAAACGCGATAAATCCATTTCAATAGTTTTCAGGAAAATTACATTTCTTACCTAGACCCACACATTTTGTGAATATTCAATTTATCCTGTTAAAATGTTTTTTTCCCTCAGTCTGAACATGTTGAACAACGATTATTAAATCAAACAACAATATTGTTGATGATAAATTCAAAGTTAATTTAATTTTTTTTCAAAACGCTATAAATCCACACAAAAAAAATCAAAAAATGGATGATTTTGCCCACTTAATTAAGTTTTGTTTTGTAGAAAGCCTTTCTTTAAAGTGAATTTCGTTTAGTATAAATTGTATCTTAATTTTAATAATATTTTCATCAACCAATTTGCCTGGATTTATTAAATAAGAAGCAAATAAATAATATAATCATGGCATGGAGGCGACGCCGCCGTCACTTGCATTGCACGTGAGCTGGAGCGCATCTCATCATAAATTAACCGAAATTCAGGTATGCCTCCCAGACATGAGAAATATATCTATATAGAAAGCTTGAAATGTCTTTAAACGAAACAATTAAAAACGAAAATAAATAGCATAGCCTACTCTGATTATGTAATCCATTACAGGCGTTTCTCTCTATACAGAAATGCTCTTTGAAGACACTGACACAGAAAACAGTTGATTAATAAAAATAAAATAAAAACTTCGATTTTTGAACGATATTCGACTTTTGCTCCTTGATTGTCCAATGCCATTTTTGGCAGAAATTATCAAATAGACAGAAACATTTGGCAGCAGCATCTACCCCCATGTATAGGTCTCACTGGCTCATCAGGCCATCAAAAGTGTTATCACCGTTTAAAGCACTCATTTTGAGGAATGAATGAACATAAACAAACCTCTGTTGAGCGCGCCGATGTTGGATTGCGTAGAACGCTCACTGAAGTCTGATTTGTCAAGAGAGGATTTCTTGCGTTTAGGTTACAAATAGGTTTGGCGCTTATTGAGGTTTGGAAAAGAACTGCATGTTGCAGTACTTTAAACAAGGAAATATAGCGAGTAGCGACTTGGCATGAAACATTGATGGAGCAGTGAAAATGTTCAGAACACAGCAAAATGACATGACAAACTATTTTTTTTTTTTAAATGGCGTTTATCGCGTTTTGGAAAAGAGCTCCTCAAATATAGCAGACGATGGGTAAGAAACGGAGGCACCGGCGCGTGAACTGGAGCTCGTCTCATAATGAACCGAAACTCAGCATATAAGGTAGGCTACCCTACTTGCGTCACAGAAATGTCTACTTTTAAACAGAACAATTCAAAACAAAAGAATACAGACTGCTCTCTGCTTATGTAATCCAGGCGTAAATGTGCATTTCTCTCTGGGGCGTTCACTACTGAAGATCGCGAGTCAGCATCGTCAACTTTATGCGTGTGTGTGTGTGTGTGTGTGTGTGTGTATGTTGCCCCCTCATTTAAAGACGGGACCCCCCAAAAATAAAATTCTGGCTACGCCCCTGTTTCCACGTCAGCGCTGTTTGATCTAATAGAGATCTACGATTAATAACAGAGACATGTGAACGCTTCTCACTAGATCTCGCAGCGGCTCGCGCTCATAGAGCTCGCGCTGCACAGATGTTTTTGGTCCGAACTGATAAACGGTCCGTGATGCACGATATAATAAGAAGCGCAGTTTCGTTTCGCTTTCATTACGTTTGCCCAGTGGTGGAAAGAGTACTGACAAATTGTACTTAAGTAAAAGTATTGCTATTTAAGTAATAATTTACTTGAGTACAAGTAGAAGTACTGAAATATAATATGACTCAAGTAAGAGTAAATAAGTAGTTTGCTTAAAAACTACTCAAGTAACTACGTTACAAAGTACTTCAGTATTTTTCTATTTTTACCCAAAATGGGGAGATGATAGCGAAATGGAGCGCTACTCTCATGCCATCTGTTTCATTCATACTGAAGGCCCAGTACTGATGCATAGAAGTATTAAATTTACACATTTCAGGAAATGCCTTCTATGGATATAATAACATGCAAATCGTGATGTTTTGACTGATGAAACATGAAGACAAACACATTATAGCTATAATATATCTGTGTTCATCAAACTATCAGGTATTTTCAAAAGAATGATGTATTAGTTCACCCAAAAATGAAAATTAGCCTATGATTTACTCTCCCTCAAGACATCCTAGAAGATATGACTTTCTGCTTTCAGTCGAATACAATCAGAGTTATATTAGAAAATGACCTGGCTCTTCCAGCTTTATAATGGCAGTGAATGACTGGAGAAAATTTGAAGCCCAAAAAAGTGCATCCATCCATGATAAAAGTGCTCCACATATAGACTACTAGCTTTCTCTGTTATCAAAAGCATTTTTTATTACTAATTTTGAAAAGTAAGGCCAGGTAAGATCCTTTAAATGTTTTGATTTGAATCATTTCATAATTGAAAGCAAAGAAGGTTAAGTGAGAGGTCCGATTAAAAAAAAAAGTGACAGTATGAATAAAAAATTCCCAGTAAAAAAAAAAGTAAGTGGGGTACGGGTTAACATGTTAAATTAAATTATATATTTTTCGTTGTACCGAAAATGTGCTGGAGCCCACTGTTGCGAACTACACTTTTACATGCATCTAATTGACAGATAATCATGCGATCTTATTTCACTGTTTTTTCAGCTTTGTACAAAGTTTGCTTCGTATATTTAGTTTATCTGTATTGTTACAGAGGGCGAGCTTTAGGCTACTATTAATTGAACTGTGTGCATGTATTATAGACACTTACATTGATCTTGCTCCATCCATGCAATAACTGCGTCCTTGTTATGAGCCGAGCTTTTTTATTTACTTCAGCCTTCAACTGCTCAGTGCTCTGGTATTATCAATGGTATGACCCATTTCAGTAGTTGCCATAATTAAATATGAGCAGAATACTCACTTACATTCACTGAAATATTGAAACGTTAGCGCTACTGATTCAAAACACGAGCGCCAGTGATTGAATGTCAAAGCGCGGTTTGAACGCCCCGCCCCCCGGCCGAACTGGATGTTTTGATTGGTTTTGCACCCGAGTCAGACCTGTCTGTTATTGGCTGAACTGCTTCAGTTCTGTCTGTTATTGGCTGAAGCGCAGAGGCTCCACCGCAGTAGTTTGAAAAGTGTCTGTCAAATGTCAGCTTGCCCTGTTGCTCCATCGGCACCTTTGTCAAAGTACTTTGTACTTTTTATGAAAAATAAATGTAGAGAAGTTGAATACTTTATTTTTATTTTACTCAAGTAAGAGTAAAAGTACCACAATTTAATTGTACTCAAGAAAGTAGAAAAATTCGAAAAATCTACTCAAGTACTGTAACGAAAGTATTTGTAATTAGTTACTTTCCACCACTGACCGCATGAAAAGTAAGGTTTACTACTATATTGGTTGTCATAGATGTTACTGTAGCCCATATGTCGAATTCATTGTTGTGATAACGCGACGCAGTTTTACGTGTTCTAAACAATTGTTGTAAAAGTAACATACCCACATCATTTGTACATTGTACCCACATGTATATTGTAGTTGTATCCAAACATACTGATTAATCTGTATGGATAACACGTGCTATATTTATTTACATTGCCATAAACACCAGATAAACAATGTCAATAAACTAACGTTAAACACAAATCTAAAGCAATAATACTTTCCTTAAATAAACATAACTATTACCGAATGCTACATTTGGAAAATATAAAATTAAGCATGCTTTGTTGACAGAACCAGCTGCAATCAGAAAAGAATAATTGTGTTCCATAAAGACTGCGCGAAACAAGCTAACGTTTGTTGCTCGATAGACTACAACTTCCGCATCTGTCCAGGACTCCACACAGTAGCGTGATTTTTTTTTTTTTCCCCAAACCACTTCAGCGGAAATCCCGCCCTGCAGCTGATTCTAAAGTTTTCATTGGTCATGTCAATCACTGTACAGATTGCCTACACCTAACCCTGATCCCTAAACCTACCCGTCACTGTAACCTAAACCAATGAAATCGGTTGCAGGGCGGGATTTCCGCTGAAGTGGTTTGGGAAAAAAAGTCACGCCACGCAGTATGAGGGTAACACGGATATGACGCAATTGACTGGCGACTCCCAGCTCACCCCTGCTCTAACGCCCCGTTTCCTTGGTTAAAATCGCAATTTTATCACGATTTAAAAATAGTTGGAAACATTTGGGATATTGTAAGTAATCAACTAAACAAAATATATAACACTGGCCTTGAGATTTTGGGATATTTTAATGCAAAAATCTTGCATATTGTACCTTTAAGTAATACATAGGCCTATATGTTTGTCCACCTATGCCGAGTCCGAGTCAAGACCGAGTCTTTGAAGGGTCGAGTCCGAGTCGAGACCGAGTCCGTTGGTTTTCAAATACAGTCGAGTCCGAGTCAAGACCGAGTCTTTGAAGGGCCGAGTCCGAGTCAAGACCGAGTCTTTGAAGGGTCGAGTCAGAGTCGAGACCGAGTCCGTTGTTTTTCAAATACAGTCGAGTCTGACGCTCGTTTCACACATACTCCGTTTGCAGTGTGTATGCGGTGCATATTTTTTTCCGTACCCATGTGAACAGGTAGAGCTTTCACACTGCACGCGGGTGTGGTCCGGCGCTCCGTTCCAGGTGCAGTGCGTATACAGCAGTGCAGAGATCGTTTCCGCACCGAGTCTTTCTTCTGTGCTGTACGCGCTGAATTAAAGTGACAGCGCATAGTTTGTGGTCAAAATGAACACAAATTGACATGAAAATGTAGTAATTTCAGCATAAATGCATTTAATTAAATACTACTATTTTTCATAGTCACATTTTTACTTCAAGACTGGGGTAAACAAGGAAAACTACAATTTACTTCAGCAAGGCGACATAATTAACGACACTCGTCTCATTCGTGGAGGTGGAAAAAAGGTTCTTTGTGATGCAAGATTTATTGTATAAAGATTTAAATTATGCAAAAGAAAAGGTATATGATTATGCTGTTTTTGTCAATTTTAAGTTTTAATTTAAAATGTTTGCGATTTTAATATAAGTAGCCTATATGGTTCAGTATGTTACCTTGCTTGAGCAACTTAATATATAATCTATATAGAAGTAATGCATTGAATAATTTGTTGCTTAAATTGTGTTTAAACGTGAATACGTCTATTAAAGTGTGTAGCCTATGTGTACAAAGAGAATCGCACTGGTAACAACTTTTTTAAAATAAAAGTTGCTGATAACTTCTGAATTTGAAATACAAATAAGTATGTGAGTAAATATGCTTGTTTGTGTTTGTGGTAGCCTACAGCCGCGGATCAGTTGCGCACTGCAAACGCAGCATGAAAGCTCTATAGCACGTGCTGCTTCTGTACCGTATACGCACACCAACAACGGGCGTTAGTAAAGACCGAGTCTTTGAGGAAGCAAGTCCAAATCGAGATTTTGTCTCGACATGTCAGTTTTGATATTAATGATTTAATATCACCCCAGTGGAAAAAAAAATCTCGAGGACTCAATCTGAAATTACGAGTCCTTATCCCACTGTGGTCCGAGTCCGAGTCAAGACCGAGTCTTTGAAGGGTCGAGTCCGAGTCAAGACCGAGTCTTTGAAGGAACGAGTCCGAGACGAGTCTGAGAAAGCAGAAATCGGTCTCGAGACCGGACTCGAGTACTACATCACTAATGTTTGTTAATAGAGGATTAGATTAGGACTCTGACTATGGTATAGCCTAATGGAAATGCAGATACTTAATGCTTATGTAGGAAGTGAAATTTAAGGGTTTTGTTCTATGACTTTAAATAGGATTTGGGATAATATCGCGAGAACGGCGCCCCGCGAGTTAGAGTGCGGGAGAAAACAGTTGTTGTAGTTGTGTTTAGAGAGAGAGGGACACGAGATGCACTATGTAATCGGCTGCGGCCATTTTCACGATGTTGAGATGTTCAATAAACAAGTGTTGTAGTCACCGGAGCTCCTTGTCAGTGCCCTCCCTATTGTGGTGATAACAGATAACAGCGCTGGGTAAGAACTAAAAGCAGAGGATAACTCACGCGCGTTACACTGGTGGCAGCGTTGGTTGGCTTGTTTTCTGTTGGGACGCTTGTTTTCCCATATTGAACGACGTGAATATCGCCGCTTTAACCTGCAGAGCCGTTTAAAGACTGTTTAATTTTTTTCACGTGCTCATTTTTTTTTGCAAGCTCGGATTACGTGTATTTTTTTCTCCCTCTCGCTTAAAATGGCGGACGACGAGAATGACGCAGTTCCTATGCAGAGAGACAGACACGCAGCAGAGGACACAAGTTCACATCTACCATTTAAAGGCACACTATGCAGCATTTGTGTTTTTGTCAAACAGCGACCCCTAGAGTCGCTGTGGAATACTTGCACTGTCGTAAATAGCAATATACCAGTGGCTATAGAACATGCTTTAGAAGCGTCAAGGGCATGAAACAGACACAGATACACTCCGAAGATATTGACCAGGTAATGTTTCACGATTTCATACAAATATTAGGTTACTGCATAGTTTACTGAACTACTGATGATGGTAATAGGATAATAATAACTATATGTGTCAAGTGTTAGACTACTTTATAATAATAAAGTACTCTACTGCGTTTGCTGTCTTATAACGTTTTACACGATTGCTGCTAAATCACAAATAGCCTATAGTCTAGGCCTACTGTATAATTTCATTTGTGTTTTTTGCTTGTAATGTAAACATTACAAAATGCCAGATGACATCAATAAAGTACGTCTCATTATTTCATAACATTGGCCGTTATGATGTCATTAGACACGATTATTGCAATTTATCATACTACTTTGCAAATTGTGCTCGTTTACACTATTTACAACCTCTAGGCTTATATATGTCCTGATAATTATGTGAGATATTGACAACTGTCTTCATGATAATCGCAAACATGGATGAATGAACAGCATTGTAAAAAAAATGACATACTACAAGCAAGCGCAACATAATACAACATAGAACGCAAACAAGTTTACAAATAAGAGATTTACTTACTAGTTCATCAACAAGATCGCCAGGTCAGCATCACTGCATCACTCGCTTGACACGGGGCTCGACTCGCCTGACACGGTCACCGCTAGACACGGGGCTCGACTCGCCTGACACGGGGCTCGACTCGCTGACACGGGGCTCGACTCGCCGACACGGGGCTCGACTCGCTTGACACGGGGCTCGACTCGCCTGACACGGGGCTCGACTCGCTTGAGACGGGGCTCGACTCGCTTGACTCGGCGCTTTTGCACGCAGTGCTGCATGCTTTTTAGCTCGCGCCAACGAGTGAAAGCCCGACCGAGTGACTCTTATCCGGTTCCTCACACGGTCAGATTCTCTATTCCTTTTCCTAGTCTCTTCCGACCGCGTTTTCTTTGCTTTTTCCATCGTCGAGTATCACGCATGGTATCACGTCTGAATTGCGCGCAACTGTCTTCGTGCTTCCTATGTTGTTGTTGTTGATGTGTGTGACGTCGTTGCCGTAAAGCATGTCGTGATTCTCGCGAGATTTGTCAGGGGCGCTCCTCTCAAACTTACATTGCTGGTTTATCCAGCGGCGTCCCCCCCCCGAGCTTTACTACCAGGATGATTCGCCCTACTATGAGTTTGTTTACCACCGAAATGACTTTGAAGCTGTTATATTAAGGTACAATTGTTGCATAGTGTGCCTTTAAAATTGACCTCCCTGCTCCTTTTTCTGGAGATGGTAAAGAGCCTTTTAGTGCGTGGATTCAGAGATTTGAGGTAGCACTAAATGTCTCAGCTGTACCACTGGATAAGGCCAAACTTCTCTCAGTAAAGCTTACTGGTTCAGCATTTGCATACTGGCAGTCTCTCTCCCCTGCGGTGAAAGCTGACTATGAGTTGACTAAAGCTAGTTTGAGCACTGTTTTTAGACGTACAACTTTTTTGGCCACATTTCAGCCATTTTTGAATGCTCGTCCCCGTAAACCACAAGAACCTCTTGAAGTCTATGCTGCTGAGCTCACAAATCTAGTGACTGAAGCATTTCCTAATTACGATACAGCAGCACGAAATTGTGAAATTTTTCGCAGATTTGTGACTGGCTTAGATCCATCACTTCAACTGAAAATCCACGAGCATGGTGCTGCGACTTTAGACAATGCCTTGAAAGTGGCCACGCAGTGTGAACGTGCTCAGTTGGCCATTAGTGTTGCCAACCCTGCGGCTGTTATGACTGTGACAGTAAATTCACCACCATCGGCCAACTCAGTGACTGCGACTCACATCACTGAATTAGCAGCAGCCATTGCTGAACTCCAAACTGACCTACATGACTTGCGTCAATCTCACCTGCGACGAACTGATGAACGCATGGACCAGCTCTCGAGGCGGATTTCCAGCCTTCAGGACGAGGTGACGTCTTCCACACACTCTCCACATCAGACCTGCGCAGCCGTGGACTACGACATCACAGCACGCCATCGCCAGCCTGATCGGAATGATCATCACTACCGCCAGGATTGCTGCTGTTCTTCACAACGCACACAGCGAGGTCGACAACGACACTTTGAGGATGACTGTTGTCCTCCACGACGCTACCAGGGCCGTGCAGAAACTGATCGAGCACTTCCAATGGATGACTTCTCTGGCCAAAGACATTCAAGCTACTCCCCTTCTTCCCGAGGTCGTGAGTCACAACTTCCTCAAACTACACAATATGACCAATCCCCCCCCCCCCCCCCCCCCCAACATAGACATCATATGGTAGCTCTAGCTCTAGACCTAGCCAATCGCCTACACGGGACCACCGGTCTGACTTTGAATATGAATACAGAGCCCGTTATGCTCGTTCCCCCTCACCATACCCACAGTACAGAACTTCCACTTACCACAGACACAGCTCTCCATCGCTACCCCCCCATTCCCAAAGTTCACCAAGATCACCCACACGACATGTACATTTCTAGACAAGCTTTGTCTACCCAGTCTATCAGTAAGTCATTTGTGTTAGCATCATCTGTAACAGGACAGTTATTGGACATAATTGGCTCTGTGATAGCGCCCATACATATTGGAGATGTAACATTTTCTCATGTTTTCCATGTGGTACACACAGCTACTCATCCTGTTCTAATAGGATGGGATTTCTTGATTGAACACACCGTCACTGTTGACATACCACATGCACGTTTACACCTGTACAACACGTCAGTGCCTCTTTCACCACCCCAGTCACTGATTCCGGTTCAAAGTTCTGCTATCGCTCAGGTGACTGTTCCACCGATGTCAGAAATGTCAATCCCAATTTCTGTCAAAGATAATGGTGTGGCGAATCCTTTCACAGACACGTATGTGGGAATACTGGAACCTCAGCCTCCTCCAGTCGTGACCTTAGGCATCGCTCGAACACTGACATCAGTTCAAAAGGGGAGGGGCATTGTTAGAGTTGTTAACCCGACTAACGAAACAGTCTCTCTTGAAGCTGGATGCCCATTAGGTCAGATTTTCTCTATCACTGGCAATACACTTGATGAGTATGCATTGGTCTCAGCTGTGACTACTTCCACAGAAGCTGTCCATCCAGTGCCTGATGTGCATTTGGAGGATACACACTTAAACGCTGAAAAACAGGCACAGCTCAAAAGCCTGCTGACTGAGTTCTCTAACATTTTTAGCTCCCATTCTCATGATTATGGGAAAACCAACCTAATTACACACAGTATCAACACGGGTGACGCTGCTCCAATAAAACTGCGCCCTTATAGAACGTCACCAGCTACTCAGGCTGTATTACAAAAAGAGGTGTCGAGGCTTTTGGATGTTTTGTGTTTTCCGCCACAGAATGAAAAATAAAAAAGGTAATTGCGACTTTTTATCTCACAATTCTGACTTTTTTTCTCACAATTGTGAGATATAAAGTCGCAATGCGTGTTATAAAGTCAGAATTGTGTGATATAAAGTCAGAATTGCGTGATATAAAGTCACAATTGCGTGATATAAAGTCAGAATTGTGAGATATAAAGTCGCAATTGCGTGTTATAAAGTCAGAATTGTGAGATAAACTATTCTGAGAGGAAAAAAAGTCAGTCTTTTTTCCCCCATATAATTGGACTTTATAACTCGCAATTGCGAGTTTATATCTCACAATTCTGACTATATCTCGCAATTCTGACTTTATCTCTCGCAATTCTGACTTTACTGTATATCTCGCAATTCTGACTTTATAACACGCAATTGCGACTTTATATCTGCGACAATTACCTTTTTTATTTTTCATTCTGTGGCGGAAACAAGCTTCCATAAGTTCCTCCTCTGTGTACTCGGGTTCAAACAGATATGGCTCTGGGTCTGCTACAAACAAGTCATAATTATCTACATAGTCCGCCATTGTAAATGATCTCTTGCAGTTTGCTAGTAGCACAGGTAGAAGTAAAAGTCACGTTGGTTCTATTGACGGAAATGACAGGGAGAGGGGGGAGAGGACTTTTCACGAGTGAAGATATTAAAGCGCCGAGTCGAAGTGCTCCCAATAAGTGCTATTCCGCCATACATTATAGTTATCCATTTTACCCGCTTATAAAAAGCGCCACATTTTATTTACAGTCACCATACTTGGTCGTGTAACTACTCGTGTAACTATATTTAAATAGAGAAAACGTGGATTTGTTTGGTCGCTTCTAACTTCATCTCTGTTTGGCCCATATACAATGAATGGGGCTAAGCTAACTGCTCTCAAAGTTCTCCGCCCGACAGAGCGATTAAGTGCACGCACTGAGACGAGAGAGGCATGTATCAAATCATCTTAGATAAGAGAATAACATTGTCTAATATGAAAAAACGGTGGAGTATCCCTTTAAGCCGTCCAAATGCCATCTGGCATGTTCTTCTGTGACTTTCCTGGGCCATCGTGTTTCGAGTGCCGGTGTCGAGCCAGACCCCTCTAACATAGACAAAGTCAGGACATGGCCAATTCCGACATCAGCCACGCAAGTCAGGGCTTTTCTGGGTCTGTGCTCCTACTATCGTCGATTTATTAGACACTTTGCACGCACAGCTGAACCCTTGTACCATCTCACACACAAAGGAGTATCATTTTCTTGGTCAGCTGAAGCAAATGAAGCTTTCAGCGTATTGAAGCAGGAACTGACGTCACAACCAGTTATGGCATTTCCAAATTTTTCGATTCCTTTCATCCTTTACATTTGCCTTTGCTTCCCTTCATTCGCTGGGCTCTGTTCTTTCACAACAAGTGGACGGAAAAGAGCATGTCATTGCATATGCCAGCCACGTGCTGTCTACTGCTGAAAGAAAATGGTCTACGTTTGATCGGGAATTGTATGCCATTGTGTGGTCGGTCCGTCATTTTCGACACTATCTTGCATGTCATCCATTCACCATCATTACTGATCATAAGCCTCTGGTCGGTCTCAAGAAACTTCCGTTAGACCATGACCCTACAGGTAGAAGGGCACGTTGGGCCATAGAACTGGACCTTTAAAGGGTCACTTCACCCATTTGCATTAAGGTTTGTATTGTTAGAAACCCAGTCATATATTATAATGATGGTGGAATTTTGCTTGTTTTTTTTATGAGATGGGAGAAAAAAGGATTTAAGTGTTTTACTTCCGTCCTATCGTGACGTAAATATCGTCATTTTGCGTCACGATAGGACGGAAGATAAATTTCATTGAAAAGTGTATAGACTACAAACATTAGCTCATTATTATTCAAGGGTGTGGGACCCACTCACCCTACAGGCCTATTACAGATCAGTGGGTGGGACTTCACTTGCAGAAACCGAAATCAATATCCGCCATCTTGTTTTTGGAAGCTAAAGCTAACGAGCGCTGTGGAGATAGGAAGTATGACAATGACTGAAGAAACTATACATGATATGGAAGAAGAGGATTTTGAAAGTCTGCTGCTCGAATCCGATGTTCGTGGCTATCTTTACGAGCCGCAATATAGTGAAGAGCAGCTGAGGCTGATGGAGGAACAGGAGGCGGCTGCCTGTCGCGGTCGAGGAGCCCGGACTGGCTCGAGCTGAGGCGGACTGCTGTGCCTGTGCTCTCGCTGTGCGCTACGGACACAGATAGAGTCCGTCTGCTGCAGAGAATTTCAACGAAGGGACGTTTGTGTTGTGATGTGAACCACCATAGTTTCGCCTGACTGAACATCCAGGTATCATGCAGTAATACACCATATTCAGAAAGAAATACAAACGAGGAGTAATTCACTAATGAATTTGCCAATGTAACTTAACGTTAACGGGGTTTGTTGTTGTGGGAAGAAGGAGGCTGGAATCGGCGAACATTTAAACATTTTAATAGTAAAATGAACAAATACACAACGAAAGTATAAGCCAACAGCCCCTCATTGAAGACTGAAGTCCACACACAACATAAAATCAGGCCTGTTCCTCTCTCGATCTGCCGTTTATGCTTCCGCTCCTCTGTGAGAGATACGAGACCGGTCGGTGCGTCTCTTTACTTTCATTATCACTTACTAGAAATTTTGCGTGAAATGAATTTCAAACTCTGGTGGCAGCTAACGTTAGCCTTGTTGACGAAAGAATGATTTCTTTGATGTGCGCGCAGTTCCGGATTAGTGGGTGTGGCTTGCGGAGCTGTGCAATGTGGTGCATTGTGGGTGTTGTAGTCTTTCATACAAATGCACCCTTCGGTTATTTTCTGTCTTTTCTCGGTAAAGAGGGCAACAAATTCAAAAATTATTTTACATTTCGACTACATATATGATCCACTTTCAATAAAGATTCATGTTGAAATGGGTGAAATGCTCCTTTAAAGCAGAGGATAACTCACGCGCGTTACACTTAGATTGTTAATAATGTTTTGGACCAGGTGACATTTTATGTTTTGGCCCTTCAGTTGAGTTCAAAATAAAATGGACACAACGAAAAACACTTGATTTTTTTTTTTAAATTAGTCGTTTAGATTAGTCGACTAATCAAAAAATTAGTCGAAAGATTAGTCGTTAGAAAATTAGTCGTTAGTGGCAGCACTAGTTATAATGGGGATGAAAATCTAAATTCTCATACAAAACTATTTTTTGGCCTTGAAACATTTGTAAATTTTGTAGTAAATGATTGTGTCTATTATCTGACTGTTACATATTTTATACGGTTAGATTTATAACTGGGGTTTTGAGCTAGGTGCTCAAAAAAATCGACATAAGTGTAATGTAACTAAAAAATCACTACTAATCAAATTGAAAAAAAAAACATACCCTAACATATTGATGGCAAAGGTTTCACATTGAAAGGAATGGGCTATGATGCAATAAAGGGTGCTTTTGGCATCTGTACAGTGAAGTGCAAAGCATAGGAGATGTGCAGTATCAAACGCCTTGGGTGCTACAACTGGTTACAGAGACTGATTCAAAATTATATGTATCTTTAGCATGATGTATAACAACATTTATTCATCTTACTTTATTTTGAAAGTTTACTTTAATTTTTTCTTTTAAGAGGACATTGTTTTAAGTTCAGAATTTCAAGTCTTGGGGTAAAAAATGCCTTTAAAGCACAATGATTTCCTAAGCTGCATTTTTAAACACTTTTGGAAATTACAATCAACTTGGTTGGGGACATGCTTTTGATTATTATCATCAATAGACACCCTCCTTTTTATGAATATTTATGTTGAGTAAGCAGCACACATTTATAATGCCACAATATATTGCTTCTTCCCAGTACACAATATTCTTGACCAGTAGGATCCATTATAATGAGCTGCAGAAATTAAAATTCAGATGCAATTTGTTATGGTCTGTGGGCTACATTGGAGTCCTGAAATCTAACACTGGTGACTCAATTATGTAGTAGGGCAAATGGGGATTGAAAAAAAAAAGACACAGATAGAGTAACCTTTATTCTGCAGTAATGTAGCCATACAACTGAGCGTCCTGGGAACTATGCCAGTACATATGACCACTTAGTGGTCTCACTTTTGGTCCATTTCTGGACAGCCATTTTCGACTGTGGCTTCAATTACCTCATTATAATAACCAACAGCAGATCCATAAAACAAATTACAGACATGCTGTCTCAATATCTGTCTTCCAGCGAATAAAAACTCATTCATATCACCAAGATCAAAGCTGTCTGAAAAAAAAGACAATGTACAAGTGATGTTTGATTACAGATGTGCATTTAAGGGCTATAAAGTTTTACTGTTTTTATTTTTTTATTTTTTATTAATTCAACTCACAATGTGAATTATAATGTGAGACTAACAGTACCATTGGTTTTTATAGGTTTTATAGTTTATTATTGGCATCCATCCAACATAATACAAAGAGAAAATAATCAAATGAGATGTACTTAGTTACGCTTTTTTTTTTTTTTTTTTGATAAACATCCTGATAGCACTCAAAAGTTAGAAAAGAAATATTAAAACGTACATATATTGTATCTTCTGTGGAAGTCTCAGGACAAAAAAAAGGTTCATCCAATGCATTCGGTTCGATATGATGTCCTACCTGCCTGTCAACATATGTATTTCCATATGTACCTGCACACACCCTGCACGCACAGACATCACACATCATCGGCACATTCTGTAAGGCTATGCAGAGTTGTAGACAGACAGTCACAGAGTGCCACAAACAAACAGTAGCCGCCTTTTACAGTTCGTCCTGAACCAAAACAACGAGCTTATGATGCGTTCACGCAGTGTCGTAATCGTAGTTACGAGAATCCAACCAGTGACATTCTACTCGGAGCTGTTCACGTCATCAGACTCAGATTTATGTGTTTCTATGTTAAAACTATATCAATGGCGAAATTATGGTCAGGTGGTTAACAAATTACAAGTTGTTAACGTGCATTGGGCTTCATTCACGAAACACGAGATACAATTTTTTGTGTAAATCATTTGTGAAGCAGATCTGACATTGTCCCTTTTCACCTAGCCGCCCAATCACAGTGGAGGAGGGGCAGGAAAAATACTACACCGACCAACCATCCTACTTGTACAACGACTGAACAACAATGGAGAAGTTAATATTGCTGGTTTCTGCGTTTTTATAATCAGTAATATTCTTCAAAATGAGATTACATGTTGATGCACATTATGGCATATTCCGTATCATCATAGCAACCAAAGTGTCTCAGCTGGAAAAATACTGCGCCTACAAAGAGCTCTCAAACGCCATCAGCTGGTCGTTTTCAGAATTATTTTTTTTTTCTTTTTCTTTTAAGCTGGCTAAAATTGCTTTGGACATGCGTTAATTGAATATTTATTGTTAGGCATATGGCAAATTAGTCTCTTAAGCGTTTATGCAATATACTGGAGCCAAACTATTTTAATCACAACTAAAAGAGTTTTTAGTTTTTCTTTGTTCAATTTGCACACTGAATATGGGTTGGAGCTCTTAATTTTCAACTCTCAAAGTAGTGCACCAGATTGATGAATTTAACATTTAAAAATCACAAAATTTTCTTACGGGGGAGAATGCCCCCAACATAGGTACACTCACCGATACTATTGAAACATCTTGTGAGAAATACTGGCTGTTAACTTTTAGCCATTCCTGCTCACTCATTACATGGCGTTGGTGGTTTTAATAGGAATTGTTTGTATACATATTCAAGGACGTACAAAGTTCGGTTGTGTTTATGTTCATATGTAGTGGGCCAGTCTGGGCCAAAATGCCCGGGACGATTTTTTGTCCCAGTCCAGCCCTGGTGGGCATTATGCTAATTGTGGATAAATGTGCACACACAGCCCTATTTACAAATTATTGGAATTCATTATCATACACACGTTTAACTCAAATCGGATGTTTACAAAGCGTTTGTGAATCTGGAGGAGAGTTCTCGGGAAGGTCCGTTTTATGCGCAAATTACTCTGAATTTACTCATATATTTATGAAAGTTTAACGAATGAGGCCCATTATTATTGTAATGTTATGTGCTTTGATACATGAGGTAATTTAGTGCTTTCTCTTGTCTTGTGACGTCTTCAGACTCGGCTGTGTGCGATCATGTGTTTTGAAGGAGGCGTGGCTTTGGTGAAGTTTCGAAGGGATGGTGGGATTTCATGTTCTCAATGCTAGCTTGCTATTGCTAACCTCTCCGAAATTGAATACCCTTTAAGTATTTAATTAACTGAATTATTAAAGTATATATGACCACATTGTTATTATTTAGTAATTTTTCTGTTTAAAAAAAAAAAAAAATATATATATATATATATAATAAGAGGTGTGAATCTTCACAATATAAACAATTACGATTCGGTCAGTGTAGTTTTGTTTATAAACTTATTCTCAATGCATCTTGTCCTCCAATTCTTTTATCAATAATACACACACTTAAAACTCTGAGTGTAGGCTACTTAATTTACAATAACACAGTTCAGAATTTATATTGTGAATTTTTTTTGTGCTTTGGTGAAGTTTCGAAGGGATGGTGGGATTTCATGTTCTCAATGCTAGCTTGCTATTGCTAACCTCTCCGAAATTGAATACCCTTTAAGTATTTAATTAACTGAATTATTAAAGTATATATGACCACATTGTTATTATTTAGTAATTTTTCTGTTTAAAAAAAAAAATATATATATATATATATATATAATAAGAGGTGTGAATCTTCACAATATAAACAATTACGATTCGGTCAGTGTAGTTTTGTTTATAAACTTATTCTCAATGCATCTTGTCCTCCAATTCTTTTATCAATAATACACACACTTAAAACTCTGAGTGTAGGCTACTTAATTTACAATAACACAGTTCAGAATTTATATTGTGAATTTTTTTTACAAATCGATTCTATTATTTTTATGCATCATTCAGAATTGTTCATCCCAGCATCAAGATGCATCACAAAAACTATTATATTCCACTCCCCTAACTGTGATGTGCACAATACAATCACCATTCACTATGATAAAAAACATATCCACCCATCATTTGCTGTAGGCTATTTCACGACTCAATGTCACGGTCATTTCCCACGGGACATTTGTACTGGTAAAATGTATTAGATGTAGGTCGCTTTGGATAAAGGAGTCTACTAACTTTACTTTGCTTTACTCTGGTTATTTACTAACGAATGTTGTAAACTACACTGCGCCGAAGGGAATCTGTGAATTTAACTGTTCAACTGAAGAAATACTCAGCAAAAAAAATATTATTTGTAGCTTACATAAAACATTCAATTAAGAAATAAACGGACTGCTCAGTGTTGGCTGATTAAGCATGAAATGCATGTCTGTTTCCTGTGTAACTTTTAAATTACTAGTAAATCTTTGCTCTGGTTGGGTGTCATTTGCTAGTGTGAAACGGAGAGAGTCATTCCCGAAACCTCCTCTCAGCAGGGGTGCTGGGCTGGCCTCAGCAGATAAGCCCTTTTCCCACTTCAGGGAGACCGAGAGGACTTTATGGGCTCGGGATAAGGGATTAATTTGATTTAAACATAACATGAAAATTGCGTTTTGTACATGGAGAGGAGAGAAGGCCCAGCTCTCCATCATGTTTGTGGGTAACATTTAAAGATGTGCAGGGATAAACAAGAATGTGCCTGCTCTTTTAAAATGTAGGCAACATTTCTAATTTTACAACCCAGACAAGACTTTGTTTCTTAATGACCCTTAAGTTTGATCAAACGATCAAAATATGAGGTAAATATTTTATATTTTTGAAGGAAAAACAAAACAATACGCATCTTAAGGTTTTTATAAGGTTATCGATTATCTGTTATTGGTTATCTGACAAAATTATTTTGCAAAAACTGCATACTACAGCTACAGGTTTTATTTTACTGTGCAAAAAAATAAATGAAAACAGAATCGGTTATCAATATTTTATTGGTTTTCTATTGTTTTTACATGTGTTTAAATTGTCTATGACAGCCTGGTAAAAAAAAATATGTCCGCACAATTTTGCATGTTTCTTTGCCTTATCACAAATAAAAAAAATGTGTGTGTGTATCGGTTTTTTTCACATGGCAGAGTGATGGAAGAATCTAAATTTGGTTTTCCAAATATGGTACGATCACCTGCCTTTTGTACCACAGACCCAAGGGTGTTATCTTAAATACTGGCTAGGTTCAAAAATGGAAAATGTTGTTGTAGGAAATGCACAAAATATACATGGTATAAATAGTGAAGATGTTGCTGTAAGTACTTTGTGACTTTTTCGTGTTTCCTTCAATCAATTGAGGGACAATAAAAATCTTATCTTTTTGTCATAAGCCTATCAGCGTCTTGGGGAATAGGCAGGGGAACACCATGAATACCAGGTCTAGCAAACAAAGTAATACACTCACATTCCAGCATGTTCTAATTATTTATTTGTTCTAATAAATTATTTAGGTATCCGTAAGTATGTCAGGGATCAATCAGGTTCATTCACACCCACTGCACAAAGATCACAATCACCTGAATATTAACCACCTGCACCTGTCATCTAATCCAGCATCACTGAGCACTACAAAAGAGCACACTTCTCATCCAGTCTCCGTCGAACCTTGAACTAGGAACCGACCAGCTAACTTTCTCTCTGTGATTCCCAGATTCTAATACTCATCTGTTCCAGTGTGACTCCACAGAATTCCAGCGAAAAGGACTTACCTACTGCTTCTCTTCCAAGACCCCACGCTTCCTCCTGGATTCTCCCCGATTCTCCTGTGATCCTTCCCTGTGTTTCCCGGTTTGCACATTCTTTCTACATCCAAGCATATCTCTGCAAGATATCATCGCACTATCATTCCTCTGCAAATTATATTCCGCATCTGTCTGTTTCATCTGATGCTCACCTGCCATTCTACTATTAAAGCTTTCTGAATCCAACTAACCTTGTTGTCCTCGTGTTTATCCTGACAGAAGGTTCGACCAAAACCGCCATGGATTCAGAAAATCTCGCTCCAGAGATAGATCCAGCCGAAATTCCTCTGCCTGTGTTTGATGAGCACGGAGCGTCAGCCAATCGCGCTTCCGCATCTGCTGCTTCATTTCCGTGGTGTGTGACAAGCCCGATAGTAAAACCAACGCCCTTCTCAGGCAAGGAGGAGGATTGCAACGGGTTTCTCCTTCAATGTTCCCTAGCGCTAGAGGTACAGCCATATAATTTTCCTACTGAACGCTCAAAAATCTCCTTTGTTATTTCATTACTCACTGGCAGAGCACTGCAATGGGCCGAAACCATCTGGAATCAGGCCGGTCCACCCACCAATAACCTCCAGACTTTCATATCCCATTTCAAAGAAGTGTTTGGGTGTCCTTTAGGCGATTCATCCACCTGTGAACAGCTCTATCATCTGCGACAAAGTACAAGTTCAATCACTGAATATTCCTTGAAATTTAGAAACTTGGTTGCGGCAAGTGGATGGAATGAGAAAGCACTCATCACTACCTACCGGCAAGGTTTAAATCCCGCTCTTCGATTACAACTTGCAATATATGATGATAGTGTTGGTTTAGAGAAATTCATCCAGTTTTCCATCCGAGTGTCCCGACGTGCTCAGAGCTGTTATCCTGAGAATCGACAACCAGTACATCCTATTTCTGTTCAATCATTGGAAAGTCCTTTGGCAAACGATACAGAACCCATGCAGATTGACAATACCCGTTTGACTGTCTCTGAAAGAGCCCGACGGATGTCAAATCATCTCTGCCTGTATTAAGGAGACAACTCCCATTATATCAGCGTCTGTCCTGTCCGACCACCACGTCTCCTGGTGAGTTTATCCACCAGTACCCTTAGTGTTGCTCCATTATCTGCTACAGTGTCATTGATTACTGCTGACGCTAGTATTTCAGTTACAGCCCTCATCGACTCCGGGTCAGCGGGTAATTTCATCTCGAGCGACCTCTGCAGGCAACTTCAACTCCCGAAGACCCACTCTCCAACCCCGTTCACCGCAAAATCAGTGACTGGAAAAGCCCTGAATCCCGGGTATGTGAAATATCAAATCAAACCCATCACATTACGAGTAGGGTGTTTACACAAAGAATCATTCACTCCTCTGATACTTGAAAACTCCACGGCAGCAATAATTCTGGGCAGACCCTGGCTCATACAACACAATCCCGTAGTTTGTTGGAGGAAGGGAGAAATTCTGCAATGGGGGTCAACATGTTTCTCTACTTGTTTTCCTGAACTTCCCAAGCCGGTTTCCCCCTCTCCAGTGAATATTCCCATCGCTGTAACATCCATTGAAAGCCCTCGGGAAAATCAGTCTACAGACATTCCTTTCTGTTACTCCACGTTCGCCGATGTCTTCAGTCCCGAAAAAGCCTCCCATCTTCCACCACATCGACCTTGGGATTGTGCTATTGACTTACAGCCAGGTGAACCGGTACCCCAAGGTCACATTTACTATGTTTCCATCCCTGAACAACGAGCCATGGAGAAGTACATACAGGAAGCCTTGATACAGGGATACATTCGCCCATCCACCTCTTCAGCAGCCTCCAGTTTCTTCTTTGTCGCCAAGAAAGACGGAGGATTGAGGCCCTGTATCGATTACCGCGCACTGAACAAAATAACCATTAAATTCCAATATCCCCTTCCTTTGGTTCCCAACTCTCAACAACTGAGAGGCACACACATCTTTACCAAGTTAGATCTCAGAAGTGCGTATAACCTTATTCGAATCCGTGAAGGGGACGAATGGAAAACTGCGTTCATTACCCCATCTGGCCACTATGAGTACCTCGTTATGCCATATGGATTGGTCAACGCCCCTTCCGTGTTTCAAGATTTCATGAATGAGATACTCCGTGACTTCCTGAACAAATTTGTGATTGTCTACATTGACGACATACTGATCTTTTCTCCCAACAAAACTGTCCATCGACACCATGTCTTTAAAGTACTCCAACGTTTACGAGATCATTCCCTTTTTCTCAAGGCAGAAAAGTGCACATTCCACCAAGAGACTGTCCCGTTCCTCGGTTATGTCGTCAGCAAACATGGAGTGAAGATGGATGACGGGAAAGTCACAGCAGTCACCTCATGGCCAACACCTCAATCCATAAAAGAACTCCAACGATTCCTGGGCTTCGCAAATTTTTACAGACGTTTCATCAATAACTACAGTACCATAACCTCTTCACTCACCTCTCCCTTAAAGGGAAAACCCAAGTCTTTAACCTGGACTCCCGAGGCAGACGCATCATTCAACATCTTGAAACAGGAATTCACCTCTGCACCCCTTCTACGTCATCCTGATCCAAACCTCGCCTTCATTGTGGAAGTCGATGCCTCCACGACCGGAGTCGGTGCCATCCTGTCTCAACAGCAGGAAGATACCATCAAACCTCTCCCTTGTGCATTTTTCTCCAAGAAGTTATCTCCAGCAGAACAAAACTATGATGTGGGAAACCGTGAGCTTCTCGCCATCAAGCTGGCTTTGGAGGAGTGGAGACATTGGCTCAAGGGTGCTCAACATCCATTCACAGTCCTTACTGACCATAAAAATCTGCAATACCTCAAAGAAGCCAAGAGACTGAACCCAAGACAAGCCCGTTGGGCCCTTTTCTTCACCCGTTTCCATTTCCACATAACCTACCGCCCAGGATCCAAGAACATCCGCGCTGACGCTCTCTCCAGACTCCATGCTCCCCCAGATCTCGTTGAAGAACCTGATTCGATCTTACCAACCTCGGTATTCATCAGCCCGATCCTTTGGGATATTGACGACCAGATCCAAAGAGGCACACGACGAGAACCACCTCCACCTGAGTGTCCAGACAACCTTACCTATGTTCCACGTGAGTTTCGTCTACCTCTTATTGAATCTGCGCATTCCTCTGTGGGTACAGGACATCCCGGAGCCACGCAAACGTTTAATCTCCAACCACGGTACTAGTGGCAAGAGATGAGGGGAGATGTTAAACGCTTCATCCAAGGATGCCAAATCTGTGCTAAATCCAAGGTTCCACGCCATTTACCATCCGGGAAACTCTTACCACTCCCTGTCCCTCAGCGACCTTGGTCACATCTGGGGGTAGATTTCATCACCGATCTACCATCATCTGGAGGTAACACGTGCATCATTATCATCGTGAATAGATTCTCTAAGGCTTGTAAATTGATTCCATTACCAGGACTCCCCACGGCCCTCGAAAGCGCACAGAATCTTTTCAACCAGGTGTTCCGTCATTTTGGCATCCCTGAGGATATTGTATCCGATCGTGGGCCCCAGTTTATATCTCGGGTCTGGAAGGCTTTCTTCTCTCTCCTTGGGGTCACGGTCAGTCTGACATCTGGGTACCATCCTCAGGCGAATGGGCAAACGGAAAGAAAGGTGCAAGAAATAAACCGTTTCCTCCGCACTTTTTGCCAGAACCACCACGAGACATGGAGCCAGTTCCTCGCATGGGCCGAATACGCCCAAAATTCTCTACGTCAAGGCACTACTGGGCTAACACCTTTTCAATGTTTCCTGGGTTTCCAGCCACCTTTGTTCCCATGGTCCGGTGAACCGTCCGAGGTTCTCTCAGTTAATTACTGGTTCCGAGAAAGTGAAAGGGTTTGGAACGAAGCACATTGTCATCTCCAACAGGCGGTCAACAGACATAAGATGTTTGCAGACGTCCGAAGAGGTGAAACGCCTACATATGAACCTGGTCAACTTGTCTGGCTTTCCACACGGGACATTCGTCTACGCCAACCATGTCGAAAGTTTAGCCCACGATACATCGGACCTTTCAAAATTCTCCACCAAGTCAACCCGGTCACATATGGCGCTTTTCCACTGCATGGTACGCTCGGTTCGGTACGGTTCGATTCGGCGCGGAACGGTTCGCGCTCGGTTGCTTTTCCACTGCAGTTAGTACCCATTCAAAGTGGGTGGGACTGATCGTTACACTGTTTGTAGGTCCGGTGATAGCCGTGTGCGGCTAGCTGAGCTAGCTGCTACTTCTTGGAACACTTTTTCATTCTGTTTTGCCCCATCCAGCTCTCGCTGGACCCGCTCCTAGGCAACCAACGAGAGGAACGTCTGCACCTCGACCACGATTCAGCCATTTCCTTTTTAAAGTGTTGATCTCTTCTTTTTTTTTCAAGTAAGTAAAACACAGGTGCTACCGTGTTGGCTGTTGTCTACTGGTTATATGACTCTGTATAGCGGGTTTAGTGTCTCGTGTCGCAAATCCAATGACGCTGGTAGTGACGATTCTGTCTGTCTGACCAATCAGTGATCTGCAGTGTTTCACGTCACATTTTAGTACCGGTACGGTACGCTTGGAACCTCAACAGATCAGGTACCATTTAAAGCGCGCCGAAGCGCACCGTACCGTACCGTACCATGCAGTGGAAAAGCACCAATACAAGCTTCAACTCCCTCCTCACTTCAGGATTCACCCTGTGTTTCATGTATCACTGTTAAAACCTCACTATCCTGCTGTTCTCCCTCCTTCCACAGAACCTGATCCTGACATGCCCCCCATCGAAGAAGATCCCATCTACACTGTTCGTGACATCTTGGACTCCCGACGTCGGGGTGGTCGCCTAGAATACCTGGTTGACTGGGAAGGGTATGGACCAGAGGAAAGATCCTGGATTCCGCGAGAAGATATCCTTGACCCAACACTTCTCACTGAGTTCCACCAGCAGCATCCACAGCGACCTCGAGGCAGGCCACCATGACGTCGGGGTCCTCGGTCCGCTGGCGCGGACCCTGGAGGAGAGGGTAATGTCAGGGATCAATCAGGTTCATTCACACCCACTGCACAAAGATCACAATCACCTAAATATTAACCACCTGCACCTGTCATCTAATCCAGCATCACTGAGCACTACAAAAGAGCACACTTCTCATCCAGTCTCCGTCGAACCTTGAACTAGGAATCGACCAGCTAACTTTCTCTCTGTGATTCCCAGATTCTAATACTCATCTGTTCCAGTGTGACTCCACAGAATTCCAGCGAAAAGGACTTACCTACTGCTTCTCTTCCAAGACCCCACGCTTCCTCCTGGATTCTCCCCGATTCTCCTTTGATCATTCCCTGTGTTTCCCGGTTTGCACATCCTTTCTACATCCAAGTATATCTCTGCAGGATATCATCGCACTATCATTCCTCTGCAAATTATATTCCGCATCTGTCCGTTTCATCTGATGCTCACCTGCCATTCTACTATTAAAGCTTTCTGAATCCAACTAACCTTGTTGTCCTCGTGTATATCCTAACAAAGTAACATTTAAATGTACAAATTTTTTTTTTACATTTGAGTAGATGCTAAAACGTATGTACTGATAGCATCAATAGAGAACATACAGAAGCTATATAAATGTAAAATATTTATGAATACTTCATATCATACATATATATATATATAATCTTTACTGTTTTGTAGATATATTTTAGATCCCTTGACCCATTCCAGAAAACAAACAGGCTGAAATAAAATGAAAATGTCCAGTGACAATAATTTTAGTTACAACCATTGTATATATAGTCCCTGCCCAATGGGCGTGCGCATGTGACAGGAAATGCGTGCACATGTTCCAGTCTGAAAAATACCAAAGCTCAGTGCCCATAACGCACATTAAATCCCCTTTGGAGTGATATTTGAGGCTAAGCATAACCCATGATTTACGCATGAAAACCCATGACAACACACCTGATTCAGATCCTCAGCTCGTTAGGGTAGACTCTCGTCCATATCCTAACGAGCTGAGGATCTGAATCAGGTGTGTTAAATAAGGGAGACATACACAATATGCAGAGCAGTGGGTCGCGAGGACTGGAGTTGAGAACCCCTGGTCTATAGTATCTCTTTTACATTCATTCAGGACGAGCCTGATGAGCCAGAGCTTGATGGTGTTGCAGTGGCCCTCCTCACTGTCACCAGTGACCATGACCATGTCCAGTTTACTACCACCCTGTGAGAATCTCTGTCGTCATTGAAAGTGATGCCATGGTCAGCCTCCCCAGACTTGACGATGCCTTCCTGGTAATCTTTGGACTGATCTATGCACCTCAGCTATCCCAAAGCACTGACCAACACTTTTGAATTCACTCAAAAGATTTGACTTGGTCTAGAAAGTAAACTATCACCCAGGTTGCAGACTCATAAGAATGACTCAACTGAAAGAAGGCTGTAGGGTAAAGCATTAAAAAAGGCTAGTTCAAAGTTATCTCCTTTTGTCTAAATAATACCTCAAAAAGTTACTGCACTACTTTGCAGGTGATCAGCCAATAGGCCCAAACTACACAATATGGCTTTGTTCTCATTAATATAATGCAAAAGTAACGCTAAAGTTTCGTATGTTTTAATGTTTTTCTCAACCATTGTGGGCTGCGAAATCAGAGGATTTTAAGTTTTTCTTCTTAAAAATCTCTCAAATGTATGAATAAAATTAGTTTCCAAATAATCAGTTAATCTACTTCTTCAGCTTATTTGAGTATATTTTAAAATAATTTTTTGTTCTATATATTTTAATTTATAAATGTTTATTATTTATTTTTCTATTCCATATTAACATTTCAGTGTGCTAAAAGGGAGCAGGCAAGAAAATACTGTTCAATAGCAGACGTTCATGTATTAAGTTATATTATATTAGTTATTAGTATTAGTATTAGTTATATTATATTATAGTTTTTAAGTTTTGACTCACATGTTTTTAAGTAAACAAACTCAACATATTTGACTAATGTGTACTTAAAACAATGACAACACAAACAAATAAACATTGAGTTTGGTTAACATAAAATTGTGTGGTTGTGTATTTTTTTAAAGTTCTGTGAAGTTCCAGTGGTTTGAAAACTCAAAACTTTAAGTCATAATAACTGAAAATAGAGTTGCCTTAACAAAAAACGGCAAGTCATATTAACAAATCTAAGAAGAAAGACCCAAGGTCTAGCTAGGACCAAGGAACAAGACCTTTTCGACGCCCATGCGTCTTCTTTCTTCTTAGATTTCGGTGTCCTGTTCCATGAGGACGAACTAGGCTGAAGCGCAAGTGACCCCTTTCTCATATTAACAAATATTTGAGTTGAGCTAAATGAGCACATTAATTTAACTGTTATAAAAAGGTACACATAGCAAGTCATCCAACCATTTAAGTTCTGGAAAATTTTGACTTTTAAGTTAATCATTTAACCAGTCGATTGCCTCAATTTGTTTGGGTTCTGGTAACTTATTCGGGTTTACAGTGACCAACAGTGAATAAAACACCATCAGCTGAAACAGCCGATTAGTCACATGGGTTTAATGTTCGCTATGTCAGAATCTATTTGGTAAATGCGTTTCATTATCACTATTCGCATTAACTCATTTTCGCACAAGTCATAAACCACATCAAGCGAGCGTAAATAGGCCTATTTTTTGTGAATTAAGAGATTTTTTTCTCGATATTTGCCATTTCCATCACTCGTTTTTGATACGATACTTCAAAATGTGCATAAAAACATGCTGATGAAACATAGCTAATGCTGTGTGCTTGGCTAAATGAGCTTGTTGTATGTGCGTAGCCTGATGGCATTTTGAACAGCTGAGAACTTGCGAAGAGCTTACAAAATGTATGAAGTAGTCAAAACTGCGGCAAATCCCTCCGTCACACACAAACGAAGATCTGTTGCCAGGAGAAGAGGTTCAGATGCCTGTGATGGGCAACATCGCGACTATGACGACAAAAAAATGGTTTTAGGGGCGCATCTTGTGACATCATGTCCCTTTTTTTTGTCTTTGTTACATGTTGCGTTCATATTTCATTTGAACCGTACCATAGTTTGTTTGGAAGCGAACTGAGTCCCATCTCTTCAACGGTCTCGGTTCGCTTGTTCAGGTGGCAGCGTTTACATTTATTCAAATGAACAGCACTAACAGAGCAATCGCACCAGGGTTCATTTTAATCAAACCAAACATGCCAAGTGTGAACACACCTAAATCTTTGGCCACGTGTAGCTTGCAGAGTCAGACAGTATGTGTGTCTACAGATGTGTGCATTGAAGCAGGCTCACAATAAAGTAATGACTGCAGCAAAGCAATCCAGAGTTAATGTCAATCTGAATTACCCTCAGTTTGACCTGTGGGCTGCCAAGTGAATCTGCGGGTAGTTTTCAATGCACTTTTGCACCTGCTGTTTATCATAGTGATGCTCAAACTAAAGAGGTCATTCCAATTAATTTAGAAACCTCAAAGAAATGACTCCCATACATAAATCTGTCTTCAACTACAGGCACTTTTATGTCCTATTAGGTTGATCATTATTTAAACAGACTACCCTTGTCCTAGGCTTTCAATCCAAACCTATGAAAACCCATTATAAAAATATTATTAAATCTATGATGACCTAAAGAATAGAGTGAAATTGACATTTCCATATTGACGCTTCAATAATTGTGTGCTAATTATTAACATCAGTTACTTCTGAATGTGTTTTAAATGTATCTCACCGCAAATTTAGACTCCATTTCTGTAGCTCGAACATTAGAACATTGTGTTAGCAACAACAATGTTATAGGTTTGATTCCCAGGTAATGCATGAACTAAAATGTATTTGAATGCATGAAATAAAATAAAGGGTATACCTTTCAATGTCAGTTGTTTTGGATAAAGGCATCTGCCAAATGCCTTATTGTACATGTGACATTTCATGAGTGATGTTATAATAATAATAATCATTTGTTACATTTATATAGCGCTTTTCTCAGCACTCAAACACTTACATAGAAGGGGGGAATCTCCTCAACCACCATATATATTTGTTTATATATAGCCTAGTTATATTTGTTTCATTGTCAGTAATGGTCTGATGGCCACAGCAAATATTTGCCCTTTTACTCATCTCTTTACAAGTGCTTTTTTTTTCCTTTTAGAGTATACAATTATCCCCATATGATATCTGTTACGCTACCAAACATCTCATGAACCTCACACAGAGATAACGTGATTAGCCATTAAGACGATACTGGTCGCCTAAGCCAAGCTCAAGACATTAACAACCCTATGACACCCCCTGCTGAGAAACTTCTCTCTCTACCACATGCAACTCTAATGCGAACGATAGAGATAGAAGAAAAAAGGAAAACTGTGTTTCCAGGATGACTGACTATCCATTGACTTAATGCGATTTTTATAATCGCACTATACTAATGTCCTTGACTTTCCCTGGAAACCCCCATCCTCCCCTCTTGACCTACAACAGTTATAAACTAAAATGCAATTTGTTCCTGTGGTTTAATTGAAATCTTCAGGGTAGCTTTAGTCATCTGCCAAATCTACTCGTTTATGATGACTGAACCTTGTTCAGGAAATGGCTTGTTTTCTACAAAACCAGCCAAATAATGAAGCAGATGTCAACAGCCATAAAGCCCCAAGGGATAGGCATACAAGAGCCTGTTTGATGGAAAGCATATCACCCTTGCTCAGGCACACGTGACCAGTATCTTGACATTTACTTAGAAGGTTTCCTGGTTACCACTTTGACGCTCAGAAACAGAGTAAAATCACTTCTCAAGCTAAGGGAAGGGCTATACATCAAAACAGGGTAGTTATTTGTCAGCAGAGATAGAGTAAACCATACATTTTTTACTTGTATGAGATTAGTGTGTCAGTGTTAGTGAGGCTGGACACTTCTTTTGGTCAAGGCAAGAGCACTCTTTTATGTACTGTACCATGTCTTCGACAGGTCTCGTCTTTCCTCCTGTGATTTTAGTGCTCCACATATAACTAAGTAAATATTGATTTTTCCATCCAGACTGTTGTCTGTAGAATCTACTTATTAAGACTGGGGCAAACTCTTAATAAGATCTGTCTGTAAAACCGTCATGGTATTGAAATGTGGAGGAGGCTTGTCATATCCGCTGCCTTGAATTAAAATAGCATGAAATGTGAAAATTTGTTTGTTCCTGAAATGATTAAATGAATACAAAAATTGCAAATTAATGGCTTGAGTGATGTATGAAAGTACTAATGATACAACAGAGACCATCTGTTTTAGGTCTTTAAGAATAATACACATCCCTACTACATAATCAGATTTTTCTGATTGGATTATTCCTAATTTAGCTCAGTAGACCCTCTCAGTATCAAACTAAAGTGAAACAGACAATCAGAGACTGGGAACAAACTTAATGAATAAATGGATATTACATTTAATGAATAAATGCATGTGATCACATTTAAAATCGGATATAATATTATGTGCCATTTATATTATCTAAACCTACAATACAGTTGTTATTTTTATACTGTGATACACATAATACGTTATCTGAGAGGCTATTTGAGAAGTTATCCTGTGCAATTTATTGAGAACATATCCAGCAGACTCTTAAATAATAAGTATAGACTGTGGCAGAGTATCAAGCCTTACTGATGGAGGATAATCTGTAACTCTTTTCTTTCCCCTGCAGCCAGCACGACCCAGATGACGCGAAAGCCTCTCTGCATTTAAAGCAGCAGCTCAGCTCAGCTCTGGGGTACACTAGAGACTCTTTGTTGGTTGGTGAATCAAGGACTGTGAAAAGTTTAACTCTTGGACCCCGATCACACTTGGTATTTGCCTCGGCTCATCCGAAGTGTTCAGTGCCAAATACAGCTGTGATGTACACAGCCGTGGTGTGAAGCGTTTTGTGACCAGATCTCTCAAAACACAGAGGAAGTCAGAAACACATGACCAAATCACATTTATAGTGTTCTTGCACCCAAAGAACAGTGAAAGACCATCTACTCACCCATCAGTCAAGCTTTGAGTTAAAACAGACATTTTACCCTTTTCCAGAATGTGGCAAAGAACCACCTGAGACATATGTTAATAGGTGGTTTTTTTCTTCAAAGGAAAAATGATAATCGATACAGATATATTAAAATCGTATTATTATCTCATACTAAAACATATTAAACTGTTCACCATGGAGTTAATGATTAAGTGAGTGTATGATGTTGCCCTATTCGGACGGTAAATGTTCCTCATGGGGTTGTAAGGTATTTTCAACATTTACAGGGGCTAGTCTGTGATTTTATTGCTCCAAATCCAGAATGTCGGTGTTTTATCTCAGCGTCCACAAAAACGAATTATTGCTGTCCGAATACATCTCTGAGTTGCAGAAGATCAATTCAAATTCACTCTTTAAATCCTTTTTGACCACTGCAGAGCACCAAATACTGTTGCCTTTCTCTGTAATTTGCCATTTTAAAATATTACATACAATTATTACATTAAAAATATAAACCAAACAGCTTTATGTTTACCTCATGTAAATAAAAGGCTGCATTAAAGTATTTCCCTAATTTCCACATTTTTTAAATGACACATCATTTTGAGATAAAATGCAAGACACAAAACCATTTAAACTATAGCTCATCTACCTTCCTATTATTAAACAGGAGACTTAAATAATCAAATAATGAATAGGATATAATTTTCTTATTATTAAATTAAATATGAATTTATTCTTATTACTCAAAGCATGACATTTTATTTACAGCAGACTATCATGCGATGACCTTGTGAGCCGCAAGTTCCCGGATCACAAAACTCGCTTCTCCGCAGTGAATAAATTGCCATCCGAATGCATGAGTTTTATCACTGAGGTGCCATGCAAATGTATTTTTACAGATGTCCACATAAGAAACAATTAAAACGTCCAAATGGGGCTTTAATGTAAAATAGTCTTAGTGATTATTTTTTGTTATATTCAAAACCCATAACCTCAGGAACATATTCCACATATTGTGTGGATTTCAGTCCGTGTCTGTTAGCTTTAGTTCTATCTGTATGCTACTGTAGAGTAGGCTACTCCTAAACCATGACTAAATGAAATGAAATAAAGCAATCTACTACAAAAAAGAGAAACAATATTTGATAATGCATCTTGCAATGAGGATCTCTCAATTTTGGAAACACTTTACAATAAGGTTCATTACACTGTAAAAAGTGAACAGTTGGATCAACCTAAAAAAATTACTTCAATTGGTAACACCTAAAAAAATTAAGTTTTCTCAACTTAAATTATCACGCTAAAACATGATAATTTAAGTTGAGAAAACTTAATTTTTTTAGGTGTTACCAATTGAAGTAATTTTTTTAGGTTGATCCAACTGTTCACTTTTTACAGTGTAGTTAACATTAGCATTTATTAATCTTAGTTCATATTAATTTCAACATTTAATAATACGTTATTAAAATCAAAGAGTGTAATTGTTAACATTAGTTAATGCACTGTGAACTGTGAACAAACAATGAACAGCTGTATTTTTATTAGCTAAAATTAACAAAGATTAATAAATACTGTAACAAATGTATTGCTCGTTGTTAGTTCATGTTAGTTAATAGCCTACATTAACTAATGTTAACTAATGAATTGTAAAGTGTTACCCAAATTTTAGTTTAATCAAAGACTATAGGCTATTTTAAAAAGCCTTTGAAGTATTCCTTTGCAACTTCCTGTTCCGATAGAAAGTCGTAATTGCATGAACGAAACCTGTGCTCATCAAGGCATTTCATGGGTCTTTAAACTAACATCTTTGTTAAGTAATGTCACTGGGAAATTACTAAGCATCCTAGCCTCGACGGGATCATAGGCTAACAACAATGGTCTGTTTTCAAACAGCAGAGAAAGGAGAGCATGCAAGCATCTTAATGACCTTTGTAATCTAAATGAAATAGAATGTAGATTCAGAAGCAACATTTTAATCGTTGTTCGATTTATTGTTTTTCATTGTCACCTCCTTACAAAAGAACCTAATTAATAACCTGCCTTTTGGCTTGTCATCTCGTTTCTCAGGGAAATGAAATGCCCTCTGCAACATTAACACATGGTTACCAAACATTAGTGGCAGTTATTTTAATTGAGCGTGAGAAGTCTTCTCCGTATCTGACTTAAGATGAAGGGAGCTTAGAAAAATTGAAAGCGCTCTGATAGATCCATGATTCCACTTGGCATTTCAAATGCAATTTCAGGTGTTATTATCAAAAATGTGTGCACTGCTGTGACCTGACACCTGGGAGGAGATGTGCAGAAACATTGTCTGGTTTCCACTGCTTTCTACTATCCCTGAGGTGCATAAAGCATTCCAGCAGCAGCTGGCACAGGCTGTTGGCTGTTGTGCCAAGAGATCACAGAAAATGTGTGCTCATAGATTTTACAGTTCACTGTGCTGCTGCAGACTGTCCCAGAGAGCAGAACTTTTGATGTTGGAAGAGTTCAGGGGGCAACAGAGCAATTGCAGCCGTATGTGGCTGAGAAGAAGTTAAGTATTTAAGCGAGCTGCCCACTGAAGCGCTAAACACACCTTTGACATCTTAGTAACCTCAGAGCTGTGTGAGATGAAAAAGTTGTAACCCCATCACTCTCATCTCCATGTACAGGGCATTAAACACAGAGGTCTGTAAAAACGCATAGTTGGATGTCTTTGGTTTATATGCCAAGAAGTGTGTAGCCACAAATGGGTTACAGCAACATTGGCTCAGCCAATTCCATTAGTTTAGGGAAGGGGGGCTGAATAATAGCAGATGGGGGAAGTGCTTGGGAAACCTCTTTGGGAAAGCACTATTTTTCCAATTCCATTTGGAGCTGGTTAACAAAAATGAGACACTTCACTTTACATTTTGAAAATAGCTTGTATAATAGCAAAAGAGTTTCTCAGTAAACACATAATCAAGCACACTGACACTCTACACAATCAGAGACATAAAAATGCACATATGGTGAGGATAATTACAGTGTGTTTTGTCTTAAACAACCCTGGATAATTAAACCCAAGTCAAGTCACCTTTATTTATATAGCGCTTTTTACAACACAGATTGTTTCAAAGCAGCTTTACAGAAATAACAGGAAAATAATGCAACAGAGTCTGTTTCTGCTGCAGCAGATCTAGAAGAAAATAGCATTTTCATAGTCCAGCTTAAGTAAATTCAGTGATGGTTAATTTGTGTTGTAAAAAAGTTATTCATTTAATTCATTAATATATATATATATAGCCACTTTGGAGAAAACAGGGATGTCATTGTCCAGCTCAGTTCAGTTCTCATATAATGGTGTCAATGCAGGCAGATCAATATTATTGTTGAATATTTACTGTCCCCAAATTAGCAAGCCAAAAGTAACAGTGGCAAGGAACCAAAACTCCATCAGGTGACAGAATGGAGGAAAAAGAAAAACCTTGGGAGAACCCAGGCTCAGTCGGCCCAGTCCTCCTCTGGTCAACGAGCGAACAGTGTATGATCATTATAGGTCAGAAGTCAGATTGGATTGGAACATTCAGAATAATTCCACAATCTGGAATTTCACAATCTGGCATCTGACATTAGCAATTTCATTTAATTTCTTTAATAATACACACAAGGTAGAGAATATGGTGAATTTATGTTTACCAACAAAAAGCTAATGGAAAGACAAGCTAAAAATATGCAATATATTGCCTTTCACATCATGTTATATTACTCGTTGTCTTACTGTTGTCAGTATTTTAAGTTTTTACATTTTATGTGTAAAAAAAAAACAAATTTTACAATTTAATTTTAGAAAATAACAGATTTTTTTGACAATCAATTTTTTTCATTTTAAATTGTACTCAAAACTCTGTCAAATTTGACATTAATGACAAATTCCAGTAATTCACATTTTTTATACAGAAAATAGTGTATTTTTCACAGATTTTTATGTATTGAAAAAAAAAGAAAAAATACTGTATGTAAAATTTACAAATATAATCTGTAATTAAACAGTAAAAAAACTGTTAAAGGATAAAACGGTCAAATGACTGGCAGCCCAAAAAAAAAACTGTAACATTAAAGGGGTCATATAATGCCATTTTCGTACAAGCTAATATAATTCTTTAGGGTCTAAATTAAAAGTTTGTAATATACATTAAAAATTCTCATTAGTATTGTAAGAAAACACTTATTTTACCTAGTCAAATACAGCTCTGTTTTTTAGCACGCCGTTTCAGTGCATGTGCCTTTAAATGATAATGAGCTTCGCTCACCCGCCCCTCTGTTCCACAGTCTATGCTCTGTTCTGTGCATACATGTTTGTAACACAATACCATAGACTGTACAATACCCATAACGCATTGTTCATTATAAACGTGGGATTATGAATTATTTCAGAACGTCGTACATAGAAAACCAGCTTTATACCTCCTCGAAAGCAGTCTGGTGAGAAATGATGCGCGCAAATATGAAAGCATTGACGTTGATCGTCGTGGGCAATATTCCCTTCGAAAACAAACTCGGCCACTGCGTCTTCAGCGGTTCGGATTTAGGAACATTAAAATGACTGTTGTGATCCTTATTGCACCCAAGAACAGAACACCACTTTGCTTAGACTCCATTCTGCTCAGTGACAGTGCTCCAGTGTACATTTCAGCACAACACCAGTCCGCGCGCGCATGATTGACAGCTCGCTCACGAGCGAGGGCGGGTCGTGGGAGGGGCATCCGAGCGTGTGACGTCACAAAATCGAACGGCTCAATTTGAGGCAGGGGAAAACATATAAGGAGATTAAAACAAAATCACTGGATGGATTTTTATCATTATATGATGGTTGTGTACAGGCTCTGTCAACACAAATTTCAGTACAATCAACTTGTAAAAGTGCATGTACCATTATATGACCCCTTTAAAGTAAAACATCCTAAAATAAATAAACTGAAAAACAATGTTATTTTACAGGTATTTCCCGAATTATCACGATCATATACCTAAAAAAAAATCATAAAAATTTAAAAAATAAATTACGATCATAAAATAATTGTCAAATGACTGGCAGCTACGGCTGCCAACCAAAAAACATTAAAACACTGCCGATAAAACAATGTTATTTCACAGGTATTTCCTAAATTATTATTATGATCAAATACCTTCATTGTAAAAAAAACGTTAAAAAAAATGACGTACTGACATGACTTCTCTGAATATACAGGGGTTGGACAATGAAACTGAAACACCTCTCATTTTAGTGTGGGAGGTTTCATGGCTAAATTGGACCAGCCTGGTGGCCAATCTTCATTAATATCACATTGAACCAATAAGAGCAGACTGTGAAGGTCCAATTAGCAGGGTAAGAGCACAGTTTTGTGCGTGTATCAGGATGACAATGCACCAATACACACAGCAAGACTGGTGAAAGATTGGTTTGATGAACATGAAAGTGAAGTTGAACATCTCCCATGGCCTGCACAGTCACCAGATCTAAATGTTATTGAGCCACTTTGGGGTGTTTTGGAGGAGCGAGTCAGGAAACATTTTCCTCCACCAGCATCACTTCGTGACCTGGCCACTATCCTGCAAGAAGAATGGCTTAAAATCCCTCTGACCACTGTGCAGGACTTGTATATGTCATTCCCAAGACGAATTGACGCTGTATTGGCCGCAAAAGGAGGCCCTACACCATACTAATAAATTATTGTGGTCTAAAACCAGGTGTTTCAGTTTCATTGTCCAACCCCTGTATTAGCTGAGGACTTTAGTTTTATACAAAGTCTATGAGTAATGTCATAATTTTTCACATGACCCTTGTAATATTGTGGCAATAGTATTATAACAATCTGATATTCTGAAATGTAAAATATACTACTATATATATATATATATATAATATATATATATATATATATATATATATAAATATATTAGAATACAAAATATATATATTATACAGAAAATGTTTTACGCTGGTTTATTTATTTAGGAGTATAGAGACATGAAAAATCAATATATGATTCTCAACAATGGTAAAAATCAACTCTTTTTTGTGAATTTAGTTTGTATTGTGATGATTTCAGAGTTGATCAGATTTTTTTTTCATTGTCACCATTGTTGCAATTTTATACACTGATTATTGATGTCTGAGTGAGTCTATGTGATCCTGTCAAAACATTTTATCTATAATGACTTCATACAATCTGAGTATCACAGCATTGCCGGATATTCTATAGCAGTATTGGCATGCAAAATTAACATCTAATATTTAACAACCTAATCAGATATTACACTTCAGGCGGTATCAATAAATCAGGCCACTATATGATGACTAGCATCACTAAAAAGTGACCAACGTCATCTGATCTGAGTTTCTCTTGGATTCCTACCATAACAAATATGTATCAGAGACACACATTAAACCATCTAGAGAAAAACTAAAGTTAAAAACTGAAGAGTCAAGAGCACAACTAAAGCAAATCACCAAAATAGTGACATCAAACTTTATTATTTTCAATAAAACATCGCCTTCTAAACCTCTGTTAATTCACAATAATGTTAGTATGAAAGAAATAAAGTCTTGATTGTAATTGTGAAAATTTGAAAAAGTGAAATTGAAAAAGTGAAGATGCTGAGATCTTGGGAGATTGGATAAGTGTTTAATATTCTGATTTAAAATGTTTCTGTATTGTCTGTTTTGTGGATCACTGTTAAGCTGAAGAGTAGAGCCTGTGCTTCAGTCCAGGATGAGCAGAGAAACACTGATGTTATGCTGCATGTTGCTTTATTTAACTGCCAGTAACTGTAGTTGCTGATGTAGTGAGTGTAGTCACAGTAAATCATGCATGTAGTTAACTGCAAGAGATTCACTTTTACAGCGAATGTGTTTTTTTAAAAAATTCAAGAAATATATGTGAAATAACTGTGAAATAACACTTTGTCTGTTATAAAGTTTCATGAAGATATCTGTAAAAGTCTTTTGCACTTATTTAAATTAGGATATTTTACATTAATTTTATGGTTTTTGTATGGCAGCCATTGCTGACAGTCATTTGACTGTTTTTTTTTTACAGTGAAGGTGTTTGATTGTAGCTTCAGGTAATTCAGGTAATAGCTGTAAAATAACAGTGTTTTTCTGTAAAACATTTAAGGAAAATTTCTGGAAAAGTTTGCACTTCATTTAAATTTGGATATTTACTTTATTTTTACTGTTTTTGTTTGGCAGCCGTAGCTGACAGTAATTGACCTTGGGTTCTAGAAAGGCACTATATACATAATACAATTCCCAATCTTGCAGGTTGTTCCTGAATGTAGGTTGTGCAGGAACCAGCAGACCACAGTGATATGGCATATTTTACTATGACTATACAGTGTCACTCCACCTCTTGTACCTGCTTCAACTCTTTAAAATACTGAAAGCGTGCTTGTCTGCTCTGCCTTTTGGGATATATGCCCAGGTATAATGCTGTTCTCCATCACTTCATGAACACAGCCAGTAGTAACAGTTTCTCTGTTTGCAAGCTGGGTCTCTCTGGGTCTTGCAATGCTGTAGTTATATGCTTAGACAGGATAATTACTATAGTCTGTCTTGAGGGATTTCTTATATAATATTTAAAATTACACAATCAATTTGATAGGTTACTATATATTTGTGGAGTGATACTTTGCTCAATGAGATTTCAGCAAGTGCAGAGCTCCCTCATAAAAGTGATGAGCCAACTACCAATGGGAGAACAGAGAGCCATCTGCAGACTGATACAGTTGGATACCAGCTAGACCAACTAGATGCCACAAGCTCAGAGACTAATCCTCTGTGATTTCATCACTTATGTGAACGCAGAATAGAATTACCTTTTACTGCATGTGGCTTTCAAAGTTATCGAGGACACAATATTTGGGGATTCAACATGTTATCACAAAGAAATAAAAAAAAAAAAAAAAATTTAAATGTTACTAATTTCAGAATGTTCAGAGAACATTCAAAAGTAACGTTCCCAAAATGTTTGCGGAATGGAACATTCCCTTTAACGTTCGCATTACCAAAAAAAAAAAAGGTTTTTTACAACATTTACAAAAACTTGACATTTTGAACGTTCAGAGAACATAAATAGAAAATATCAGAAATTACGTTCTCATTGAGCATCATCGTCAGTTCTGGCAGGCCAGGTAGTCAAGATGCTGCTAACGCTATTGGCCAACAACACGGTCTCATCAGCGATCTGCTCAGCTGAGCTGCATCAGTGCATCAGCTGTTTCTCTCCCCTCGCTGCTAATGAATACGCTCAAATAGGGTGCCCCTATTTGAGCAGATTCAGTTCGCTCCTAACTGCTTGCTGCTCGCTCGCTGCAACCCACCACCTCCCCAGCTCCTCCTTGTTGTGTATAACGTGGCATGTGCTATTCTGTCATCGTTGCTGCTCTGTTCATTGGGGGGAATAGCTCCCAGTACTAAACTGTGAGCGTTAATGCTGCTGCTGTCCTCTGACTATCTGCTATTTCATGGTGCTCATGAAAGGTCAGAGGACTCCCTGAACAGAGCCATACCGCCAAATTTTAATTATCAACCTGATTGCAATTATCAATACAAATTTCCTAATTTTTATTGTCATGTGTGTATCTTGATTTAATGGACCTGACAGAAATAACTTAATGGGAACTTTAGCAAAAAAAAATATTTTTATTAGGTGATTGGCTCTTTGTTGTTAGCGTTCGTCATCTTGAAAAATGTTCTGAAAAAGATTCCAATGATATCATTGATGTGTGTCATTATCATTATAGTCGTGGTGTAGCCGGGCTATCACCAGATCAAGCTCAATCTTTTAAGATTTAACATTGGTCTGGGGAGTCTATGTATGCTATGTATTTTCTACTGCACAAGAGGCGTGATCAACGGGCATAGTTCAATTGACTCTGTACGCAATTGGATAGTCCTTTAACCAATCAGACCAACAATCCGGTTGACGTACTTTGCAGCGAAAACTTCAGGCAGGAAATGTGTCAACAAACATCAAATCGCCGGCAAATCAGGCTGGGTTTACCCAGTCTAGTTGTCAGTCTAGTTGTGGTGTGGACTTTATTCTCACAGAATTAGAAGAACAATTATTAAAACTTTAATTTGCATCACTGGTGTGAACAGGCCTTAAGGCTTAATCAGGATTCTTTAATAAACCTAATTTGTATTAAGAAATTTCAGTACTCATGGCACAGCACTATGTCAGTGTATTCAGTAGATAGTTAAACTGAATTGCAAGTAATTAGTGAATATTACACATTTTTCCTGAAATATTTGATGTGGTTCAATTATTGTGTAGTGAATTAGCATGGGGTCTGTGTATTGAGAATTGCCCTATCAGCCCTTAATCTGGAGCCAAGCAGAGATATTGACTAACACAGAAAGTCATCCTTCCCTACACGTCTGACATCAGCCTTGTTTGTCTTTCACCATATGCCATCCACTCCAGAGATACATGTAAGTGACAAACACTGGGTCTTATAATACAGCAAGTTATTAGCTGCTTATATTCTCCATTTAATTACTTTTTTATTTTATTTTACTTGACAAACTGGCTACTGTTTATTTCATCCTTAATCCTTAAGAAATTGTTCATCCTTAATAGGAAAGTTCAGAATAGTTAGGGTAGACTTCTGATTACTGTCTGAATTCCCAGGTCTAGTAACACATTTGCAGCATTTTGATTAATGTTGAACACAATTATCCTCACTGGACATGCAGGTCAAACATGCGGGTGGCTCAGCTGCCATGGGAGTAGCACACATAAACTGTATTTAATCATCATTAAAAAGGAAGGATAAAGCTGGATAATTCACATTTCTAAGACGTGTGTCAAGTAAACAATGTAAACATTTAACGGTTTAACAGGTTAATTATGTCATGCATTTGGACATGTTTGATGTGGTCATAATTCAGAGAAGATATAAGAAAAAACAAATGGGTTATAATTGCTTTGAAAAGTAAAAATACAAATAAAAACTGATATGACTCAGTATATATTCAGAAATGAAGTAGGTAAGTAAATTATTAAAAGATTCTGACTTTGGCATTTCTTGCCACTGGCCAAAATGACTGATCAGAAGAGTTTCAGGGTTTTCACAAAATAAGCTGCAGTCAATGCATGCGAGTTGGTATCAGGGATGAAATAGTATTGCTGAAATAGTATAAATTTAGCCCCAATAAAGATTTTTTTTTTCTGTTCTCCACTGAAATATTTTCTGTTTATCTTTCTGGATTTCTTTCATTTTGATTGAGAATTCTCTGGACTTCTCACAAAATTCTAGAATGGATCTCTGTCCTAAAATCATTTCTATGCATCACAGGAAAGCAGTTGACTTGACAAAGGCTGAATTGCCTGTAGCAAAGGTGACTCTGAACCAGAATTTAATTTGCTCAATTGGGTCTGTCCTATACACCAGTACACATACACCTTCATTTTTTTACTACTGTAAGTATTGTGCTGTTTCTCCCTACAGCCAATCTCGTGTTACTTTTTCCCACTGGTTCTCAAGAATACACCATCTGAGCTATATAGGTAAAAGGCCCATGAATGAAAACAACCTTAGGGTGCTGATAACGCAGTTGTCTTACCTGATCCCAGGGACAGATGATTCCTCCAAAAAACATAAAGAGGTAACCCATGGCAACCAGGCAGGCCCAGATCACCAGGGAGAAAACATGGAGCAGCTTCTTGAAGACGGACTCAATGCAGACCAGAACAAAGATAGTGAGGAAAATAGCCAGCGCGGTGGGGACAGTGATTACAAAGGCGATGTGATCCTCGATATCCTGCGGAGAGATTGCAGTGTTACAAAAAGACCTTTAACTGAGCCTTCCACCTGCACCTGCATGACAGCCACTAAATAATAGTTTATCAGATAAACTAGAGACTGCCTATCAACTCAAAACCCCACAAATTCTACCTTCAAACTGAGGGACTGAGCAGTGACCGTTGCTGGTTAATTTCTTTCCTCTATAGGTTACACAGTGTCCCTGTTACTATTAACAATGCACAGTGGTTATAACAACAAAATATAATTATAAGCAGCGGCACAAAATAATTACACATTAAATATAGGTTATAAATAATGTCAATGTCAATTTTATTTATATAGCACCATTAATCACAACCGGTTGTCCAATGTGCTGCACAATGAAGACATAACAAGACAATACAATATAATTAATAACAAAAAAAATAAAAAAATAAAATGCAATATAACTTCACATTCATTATATGCCAATTCACAAAAATGAGTTTTTAGCTTAGTTTTAAAAACAGACAGTGATGATGCAGAGCAAATACATAGAGGCAAATAATAATAAAGTAAAATAAGTAAAAATAATAATCCTTACTTATACTTATGTCTGCAAATGCAATTACACGTTTTCTCCAGTATTGCTACGCTAGTGTACTGAAATTTGGTATTGTAGCACTATATCATTGTGGTCTCTCTTGGATTAGTCTCAGCCTTAGACGTCATGCTCACATTGGCTGAACGTCTTATGCATATGGCACACGTTTCTGGAAACACTTCCTGAGTTTCGATGTCGCGATCTGATTGGTTGAATTCTACAGGATGTCCGGGAGACATATGTCAAGTCAAGACAAGTCACCTTTATTTATATAGCGCTTTTTACAATACAAATTGTTTCAAAGTAGCTTTACAGAGATAACAGGAAAATAATGTTGTAATAGTATTGTTAAATTCAGGATTAAATGTTAAATGTCCCCAACTAAGCAAGCCAAAAGCCAATGGCGACAAAGGCGAAGAGAGGCAAAAAAGGCAACAGTGGCAAGGAACCAAAACTCCATCAGGTGACAGAATGGAGAAAAAAACCTTGGGAGAACCCAGGCTCAGTCGGGGGGCCAGTCCTCCTTTGGCCAACGAACGAACAGTGTATGATTATGAGTTAAGGCCTCATTATGCTTCTGCGTCAACTCCACGGCGTAGCTTCGTCGTCACTCCTACGGCGTCGTTGCCGTTTTATGGTTCTGCGTCAGGTTGCGTTGCATCGCGGTGCATCTGACCAATCACAGCCCTTGCGGTCTGCATCGCCTCGACGCGTAGTTACAATTTTTTGGAGGTGCACGTCAAGCTACGGCGTAGGGGTTGAGAAAGGGGGTTCGCGGTGACGCAGAGGGGTCTGCGAGGGTACGCCGTCGTTTCGACGCAGAAGCATAAAACAGGCTTTAGGCAGCATAGTCAGGAGTCAGATGGGATCAGAACTTTCACGATATTTATCCAGTTCATCTGGTAGGTGTCGTGTTCTTTATCGGTCCGCCAGGAAACAAATGGCATGACGCCAAAACCCCTTGTGGAAGAAGAAAGACGTTGTGTTTACAACTGTGACGCTGGATTTTCAAAAGTATCTGAAGTTTGCGGCTCTATTGATGCAGTAAACTTGCACAATGTTCTTAAATGAATAATTTATTAAATGCACAGGTGTCTGTTATTGTAGGGACATCACATTATATTGTCACACCTCTAAACATGAAGCGAAACAAAACAAACTGTTATTGGTTGTGTTACATGTCAGTCAAACGTTCTCTTGGACGGTCTTTGGCCAAGAAATGCTGCTATAGAGTCCAGAACTTCTGTTGACAGTTGGAAGACTACACTTGGATTAACTGCTTTAGCTTGTTTTATTGTCATAATTAAGGTTCTTTGGATAAAAGCATCCCCTGAATAAGTATTCGACAATAATTCTTGCAGTTTAGGTCCATCCCTAATCAAACTCCTTTAAATTGAGACCTCCTTTGACAGAGCTTGATGATGTGGCAGCTTTACGGTGCGTTTCCACTGGCATGGAGCAGACCAATTTTCAATTCATTCCTATGGGAGTTGGGCTTTACATTTATGCGTTGAATTGTGGGATTGACAGCAGACAGGAGAAAGTGCGGGATGTCTTTCAATCGGAAGGCTGCATCCTAGTAAGGCTGATTATCTCAACTGACAAGTCATCAAGTGCCGCTGAAGGCAGTCTCAATTTGAAGGATCCTTGGAAAGAAGACTTTGTTTTATGTCCTTCATTCAGATCATTTTGAAGTGTATCCTTCGCGTCCTTAAATCACCCACAACCCTTTGCACACATTCCAATTCACGAAAAAGAACTGATGGAAAATGAATCGGCGCTGAGATTGTCCATTATGAAATGTAAGACAAAAAAATAATGTTTTCGGAGGTGATGGTATGTACATGTTATCTTTTGTTTTGTTGTATATTAATCACTTAACACTAAACTGCCATGGTTATGTCAGCCACTGGTAGACCATAGATTTGGGTGATATTCACTGTATTCACTGCCATTGTATTAACAGAAAGCTGGTCAATATAAATATTTTTAATACAAAGTATTTTTCCAAAATTAAGTTTTAATAGTTTTTCGTGCCATGACCGCCCAGAGAATTTGGAGAAATTTGGAGGAATCCCAAAATTCCTTAGCAGAAATAATAGTAGGCACAACTGAGACATGAGAATGTTCTGAGAAAAAAGTCCAAAGTGAGAATGTGCTGTGAGAAACATGGGAGATCTCTTTGTTGTCTTTCTGTAATCCCTTTTAAGACTCCATTATAAAAATAAAAATAAATTATTGCTCAGGGGTTTCTTTTTTTTATGACATTGGGGATTTAAACTTTAATGGACAGGGCTGCGTTTCCCAAAAGCAACGTAAGCTTTAAGCCAAGATCTCAGTTGTCATTAATGTCACACTGTACGACAGTTAAGACGCGTTAAAAACTGACACACGAAAGAAAACGTCTTGGGTTATGACTGTAACCCTTGTTCCCTGAGAAGGGAACGAGACACTGCGTCGATATGACACTTTGGGAAATGCCCCCAGCATAACATGTCTGAAGCATGAATGAAACTATTCAAATCCTGATTGGTTTTGCATTATGACGTAACATGTGACGGCATACATGGAAGCTACAAAAGGACGCCGGCACACAACAGAGTTAGCTTTTGCGATGAAGCAAGTTTCTGCCAGGCAGAGGAAGGCGTGGCAAAGGGACGCAGTGTCTCGTTCCCTTCTCAGATGTTCCCTTTTGCAACTTCTGCCATGAAGAAGACCTCTGGACATAAATCTTCAGAGCTCGGACAAGGCAGAGCAAATTAAGTCTTTCTTCATCCACTGTCACGTGAGGTGAAGGATGAAAAGCCAGCAGAACTGTAGGCCATGCCACATTAGATGGCACTTTAGGCACATAGCTTTATATCGCCTGGAGCAAACTCCAGGCACCCATTAGATATAGAAAGGGTCTGAAGATCTCCTGCTCTTCTTAGAGAAGTAATGGCTAAAAAAGCTACCTTGAGGGAAAGGTTCTTGGCTTCAGCCGACTCCGGAGGTTTGAAGGGGGCCTCAACCAGCCCTTCGAGAACCACTGCCAGGTCCCATGTGGGAACTCTGGTCCGAGGCGCATGTATCATCCTCCAAGCCCCAAATGCGTACAGGCGCCGCCTCGGCCCCCCTTCACCATGGCATCCAACCCTAGCGGGGCTGGATGCGAGAGAGAAAGACCACAGTGGACAGTGTGTTGCCTCTTGAGACGCGAACAGATTCACTTCCACTTGGCTGAACCTCTCGCATATCGACTCCACCGCCTAATAGAGGGCATGGTTTCAGACCCCCTGGTCATTTAGATAGGACACCACTGACATATTGTCTGTTCTCACAAGAACAGGGTGACCGTTGAGGTCTGGCAGGAAACTCGTCAGAGCTCAGAAAACCACCAGCATCTCCAGGCAATTTATGTGCCAGGAGGAATGATGGTCCTGTCATAGACATCTCGTAAGCGTCTGTCGAAGCGGCTTTCCAGCAACATGATGCTCCCAGCACTGGACCTTAGGAAAGAAACCGAGATTTCTTCTACATAGATAGGGAACGACGCATCTATGCATAACCCTGATCATGCGGAACGGGTTCCCCCTCAGGGAAAACCCCTTGGTTTTCAACCACCACTGCTGGGCCCTCATATTGAATCAAGTTAGACGCTGCTGCCATGAACCCTAACACTCTCTTTTTTGAAAATGTTTTACAGTGATGGCCTGGCCTAGCTTTACCCTGGTCACCGTGGATGGGCTCGATCCGTGCAGGCAACAGTTGTGCCCGCATCGTAACCGAGTCCCCCACCACCCCCAGGAACATAGTTCTCTGGGCATGTGCCAACACACCTTCCTTTTTGTTGAGTCTCAATCCCAAGCTCTGGATGTGGACAAGGACGACATCTCGATGCTGATCTGCCAGCTCCTGCGACTGGGCCAGAGTAAGCCAGTCGTGATTTAGCAACCCCCTGATACCCTTAAGCCTCAGCGGAGCTAGAGCTGCATCCATGCATTTGGTGAAAGTATGAAGGGAGAGAGCTAGGTCAAACGGAAGAACCCGATATTGGAACGCTTCGCCCCCGAAACCTCAGGAACTTTAATGTGAGATGTAAGGATGTGGAAGTATCCGTTCTTTAGATTTATCGTGACAAACCAATCCTTGGATTTGATTTGGCTCACAATGTTGGAAATAGTGAGCATCTTGAACCTGAATCTCCTCAGAGACCGATTCAAGTGCCTTAGATTTAAAATTGGACGCAACCCCCCGGCCTTCTTGGGAACTATTAAGTAGCGGCTGTAAAACCCGAATCCCTGTCCGGCGGAGGAACACATTCTATTACCTCCTTTGCCAAACAGGCAAAATTCCTCAGAATTAAATGCAGCCATAATAACCAGACAAGTATAACATAGTCTGAATGGTTGGCTGAAACATTTAGCTCAGATATTCCACCATTTTAATTCATCAGAATTAAATGCACCCATAATAAACAGACACGTGAAACATGGTCTGAATTGTAGGCTGAATTAAAATATTTAGCCCAAAGTCAGATAATATTCCACCATTTTAATTAATCAGAATTAAATGCAGCCAGACAAGAGAAACCCAGTCAGAATGATAGGCTGAATAAAAATATCTAATATTTATGTAGCCTACAGTATACCGGTCTCGTAATCTACATGTTGCCTCGACAACGCGATACGAGCCGTTCATAATGCATATTGGCTTTCTTCCCTCAAGATGAAAGTCAATAGGGGTGAGGCTGAAACACCCGAAAGCACACATATTTTTCTTTTGCTGTACGCTTCGAGATATTTCTCAATGAACACAGCCAGCTCTCTCAAGAGCTGACTGTGCATGCCTCGCACCCAAACAGTATTACACACCGATCGCGTGTGTCACCTCCCGAAGTTTAACGTGCACAAGATATGCTTTCAGCTGTGCTTATGGTAACAATTCTAGTTCCCACAGGACAAACAACAACAAATAGGACAGACAGTTGTACACAGAGTGCTTGCTGAAGAGCAAAAAGCTAACTCTGTTGTGTGTCGGCGTCCCTTTGTAGCTTCCGTGTATGCCATCACATGTTCTGTCATGACGCAACGCCAATCAGGATTGGAATAGTTTAATTCATGCTTCAGACGCGCTACGCTGGGGGCATTCCCCAAAGTGTCGTATCAACGCAGTGTGAGTTCCCTCGAAAGGGAACTTGTCCGGAGTTTTACATCATCAATCAATGACACGTTCGTGACTTTCAGCTGCATTACATGCAGGATTGAAATGGTGGCTACAAAGAAATCTCTAACGTTCATTTTGGTCATTGCTTGTCTTGAAAAATGTTGTAGGAGAAGTCACACTGAAGCACTGTGAGGCAAACCTTCTGAAACTCCCAGAATTTTGTTGGAGGTAAAAATTTTAGCACAACGGTCAGGTAACACTTTATTTTACGGTGTCCGTGATACAGAGTAATTACTTAATTAATTACTTAGTAGTAGACATTGTAATAACATGTAACAAAATGTAAATTAACATGTAACTAAGTTATGGAACAGCCTGTACAGATTGTAATTACACACATGGCCGAGTCGGTTACATACATGTTACAATACATGGTACAACGTAACAAGTACTTAAATATGTTACTTAGGTAAAAAGCCTGCAGTCACACATGGTAATTTTGTACCTTCTAAAATAAAGTGTATCAAGGTTGTACTTAAGTTCACTCATGTGTATCTACATACCGTATCCATCTGAATTAACCCTCTAGTTTACAGCTTAAATACATGCAGTAGCTTCTTAATTACATTCAATTTACAAAATATTACACAGGTATAAGCTATGTAAAATAAAGTGTATCAAGATTGTACTTACAGTAAGTGTACGTCATGTGTATTTGCAAACCTTCTCCATATGTACTTTAGTTTGAATTAGGACTAACTCCCTAGTTCACAGCTTAAATGTATGCGGTAGCTTCCTAATTACATTGCAATTACATAATATTACACAGGGATAAGCTACGTAAAATAAAATGCATCAAGATTGTACTTAAGTGTACTTCATGTGTGTCTACATACCTTATACACATGAAGTACACTTAAGTACAATCTTGATACACTATTTTAGAAGGTACAAAATGACCATGTGGAACTGCAGGCTTTTTTCATAGTAACATATTTAAGTACTTGTTACATTGAGTAGTACAAAGTACTTTCTTATATAATTACATTGTACCAAGTCGGTAACACGTATGTAACCGACTCGGCCTGTTACACATGTGTAACAGTAGCTGCCTATTACATGTGTGTAATTACAATCTGTAAGTACAGTCTGTTCCATAACTTAGTTACATGTTAATTACATTTTGTTACATGTTGTTACAATGTCTACTACTAAGTAATTAATTAAGTAATTACGGACACCGTAAAATAAAGTGTTACCCAACGGGCATTAATCAGCTGTCAGTGAACATGTCAAACTAATCAAATACTTCAGATTTTAGCCTAGGATCAGAGGATTCTTTTAGGAATTTCAAAATTTGTCTCAGACGGCCAACCATTCTAGAGGCCTGGGAGAAGTTAGGAAGACTCAGTACATTGGAATGGTTTTTCAAAATGCCAGTGGTGGTTTATTTTAGAAGCAGCAGCTCACAAGGTGCAGTCCACATGAAGTACAAAAAAAAAAACAAAGAAAAAAAAAAAAAAACTTAATGCAACATATACTGGTGCTAAAACAAAAAGAAAAATGCTGTGAGCAGCAAAAACTGGCACTAAGCAATGCCTAGTGGCACATCCACCAAATCATCAGCATGTCTCACCTCAAACATGTTCAATCAGTTTGCACAGTATACACAGGATGCAACCTCTCTCAAACCAGATCTAACAATGGTTTAAAACACAAGTTTCCCGCCACACTAGTGGGACGAACCATTGTCACGGGGTGGAACCTTTCCCCATAACACTCACTGAAGTCCACAGCCAATCATTGGCACACAAATACAACTAATGTTCATGAACTCATTTCTACATGCAATAATCATAATACAAACATGCATAACATACAATGACAAACTCAAACATTTAACACCTCACAGCACTCAAGAATCTCTCCAACCTAAAACATGGTAAGTTCTGGCTATGCACACTACCAGAACCCACCTCCAAAACACTGGGTCAGACAGGTAAGATCTAACCTGTGCTATAATATGCAAATGTATACAATAAAGAAATATCTTAAAGGGTACCTATTATGGCATTTAAAATGTTCCTAATAATGTTCTGGGAGTCCCCCACAACAGATTTACATGCATGCAATGACAAAAAACACTTTTGTTGTCTTATAATATGCATTTATTTTTACCTGATTTGCTCACCGATTCCCAAATGATTCATTTGACGACTCATTTTTCAAACCCCGCCTTTGCGTGACGCTAATCTGCGGTGATTAGTCAGATGACCCAGTCAGTTATTTTTTGCGTTAGCCCAAAGCTTAAACATATTGATAAAGCACTGCAGTACTACAATACGCTCTATTCTTTATGACAACTCCAATAACAACGACAAACATTTTACATATTTCAAAAAAACACACACGCTGAGCGTAACTGACACACACACACACACACACACACACACCAACAGCACGACACACACACCCCACACACACACACACACACACAGCAGACCTAACATGCGCTGACGTAACACACACACACACACACACACTTATTGAGCATGCTACAAAACCCATAAAAGCAACAATAACAGTACTTACAGGTTGTGATTCGGAGGAGGAAGCCGATCCAAATAAACTTGGTACTGAACGTTCCTTCAGTATCAACCAACTTGCGAATCCATGAAAGCATTTATGTTTGTAAAGGAATCCTCATTAAAATGACGCGAACACAGCTCAAGGTGGCTACTTGTGTGGTATAGTTGTAAATATAAACTCTAGCCACTGATTGCTCGTCCCTGGGCAGTGAAAAAAAGTTCGCTTTTGATTCGCACTTCAGAACAGCTCGTCGACATGTTGTTTTCACTGTTTTCTGGCGCGCGCAATGAGTGGGCGTATCTTATTCAAATAACTTGTCTAAGTGACGTCGTAAAGCTAGAGAAAAAGCATCGTTCGTCTATCGATTCATATCAGCGACTCAGAGTCGACTCTTACTTTTGAGAGACAATAACTTTGTATACGGTGAACTTTCATATTTAAAACTTTGCAGGATGTTTTCGTTCACTTAGATCTATGTTACACACTACATGAAAGGTAATTTTCAAAATTCCATAATAGGTACCCTTTAAAACAAACAATGACGTTATGTCATTATTTAAAACATTTACACATTGAACACTTAATGCTGGAATTGTCCATCCACATATACATAGTCAACATACTAAACTATTCCTGCACTCCGCACCCAAAGTAAATTCAAAATATCAACAGGCTGGCACACTAGTGATGATGTCATTGACCTGGTTCATCATCACACGGGCCAGAATCGCACAGTGTTCATACTTAAGGGTTGCCACCCATTGGGGGCAATTGTTCTATGATCAATTTAGGCTCACGATGCTTTTAGGAAATGCAGCCTGGAGTAGGAGAGACAGGAAACAATGGGAGAGGCATGAAGAGAACGGGAGCAGGAAAGTACCTTTAGTTGGGACACAAACTCATGCTATCCGAGGTGCAGTTGTGTCTCAATGCCGATGTGCTGCCCACAAGGCTATATGGCTCTGACAGGAGTACTCTAAGCGAAGGATACTAAGTGGTGATTCTCATTTATGTCTCATTTAGGTATCCGCTTTGTCTTCAGATTTCTTCAATTTTATATTTTATTTTCAATTTGTTATATTCCTAATAATAAATACTTAAACTGTCATTTACCATTATACATTTCAGAATATTAAGGGTTACTAGTTTATGTATCCTGAATGCCCAGAATTGTGTATGCAGCACATTTTCTAAACACACTAGAAAGGGATCAGATAAGTGTAGATAGACTGTATGTTTTGTATAAGAGATAAGTACTTTCTTTTTGTCAAATGTAACAGTGTACCAGTGCTTCGTGGTTGTTGCATAACCTTTTTTTCTTTGTCTAGCATTGAAAATGTTGTCTTGTACAACCCATTTTGCATGCATGTAAATATAGGTCACGATTTTCTCTATTAAATCATTGTGCAACAAAAAACTGTCCACACTATGGACACAATAGTGGGGATGAATTAGAGTAAAGCTAACCAGAGGAAAGAGAAAAAAATCACATCTTAAATGGTTCTGCTAGACATTAATGAGGTTGCATTAGCATAAAATTGAGACTTTTGCTTGAGTCTCCTGTTTCTCACACTTGTGAGGAAAAAAAAACTAACACTCTCACAATGGTCTCCTTTAAAGTTCTAGAAGAGACCTCAACAACATCACACACTGTGCTCAGAATTTTCTCCTGAACTAAAGACTCTTTAGATATTTGTCTCCTCCTAAGTTTCAGAAGAGATCTGAGCAACATTGCACTCTATACTCATATTTTTCTCCTTAGAGAGACTAAATTTGTCACATTCGTATTCCCTAAAGTTTCAGTGTGCTCATAACTTTACTTAGGGAATTTACAAACAAAGCTTGCCTCTTTCCAACTGTAATTGCTTGTATCGCCTGTGTGTTGAAAAAAACATAGATTAAACAGTTGCTACACAGACCAGTGGTGGCTCCAGGATTTAGTGGGTGTGCTTGGAGGGCTTGGTGGGCGAGGTGTGACCTTCTTCAATAGCCTGCATGTATTATTCATTTTCAATTTTACAATGTCACATTTTAAAGTGTGCAGATATGTTATCAATTTTGTTGGACCTCTTTATTCTTTATCAGCTTTAAATCAAAAACAGTTTATTGAAACCTGCCGACTGACAGTCCCACCTACTGGCCTGAACAGATAAGTGAGCTAAATGAAAAGACAAACGGGAAAAAAAATGGAAAAGAACACAGGGTGCTGAGATGTGTTTTTAAAAGTTTGAAAAAAAGACCACGAGTAACTGAAAAGGAGACAAGGCACAATGGTCAAAGATCGTCAACAGTTTATTTTATCACCACTAGGCTAGGGCAAAAAAAGTGCAAGAGTTTATATTAAAACCTATATTATTTATTATTAAAAAAGATATGGGGCTTACGACAGTAATCAGGGGCTCAAGCCACCAAAGTAGCTATTCGCCAATTGCAAGAGGACAATATGTCGTTTGTTACCGTCTGAGATGTGTCTTAAGTCCGTGGTCATTTGCTTCATATTTACTAGAGCTCCATTATGATCGCTGTTGATGAGGAGCTTAATATGATCGCTATTCATTAATGCGTGCTGTACGTAATTGACGCCTGCCCCCCAAGCCCAGAAGCTCAAACTTGCTGCGTAACACATGAGAATGAACGTCATTGGTTGTGTGCATTAATGAAAGAATTTATATGTGATAAAGCCTATAATAAATCTGTTCAGCATATAAAGCGATCATGTCTCTTCAGAAAATTTGGACTAAAACGCTTAATTTATATAGATTAGTTTTACGATCTCTTTATGAACTTTTTGAAGTACCAAAAGTGGTAGCTGTCAATGGAGGGACAGAAATTGCTCAGATTTTATTAACAATATCTTGATTTGTGTTCCAAAGATGAACGAAAGTGCTACGGAATGGAATATTTTTTGATGACTAATTATCATTAATAAGTTAAATATTGTATAACTTTGTGGCCCCGCCAAGATATTTGTTACCACCCCATATCCCCTCACTCCCACCACCAAAATGTATTGTCCCAATTTTTTAATTCATATAAAATGAGATTTCAAGGATAGTTTGACTAGTGAACTAGGAAATGTTAGGTTATGGTAGCTATTGAAGTGTTGCTCACATTAGCTAACTGCAATTAGAGTATATATATTATCTATGATAAACATTAAAGGTGCTCTAAGCGATGTCACACGTTTTTTAGGCCAAAACATTTTTCGGTAACACTTTATTTTAAGGTGCTATTAATAAGCAGTAATTAACAGTTAATAAGACACTTATAAGACCTTATAAGATGCATATAAGATGCATATAAGCATTAACTACTTCATACAACTTCTGAGGACGCTTTGTTTCACTTTTCCCGCTCTACTCAATCGTGCCGCCGACGAGCCTCACAACAGTTACAGCCAGGGTGAGTGTAGACTCCATCCCCTGGGGTCCAGCTGGGTCATGACCACTCTGGGCCGCTCAGTTGCCTCTCCGGGTCCGTCTTGTGCTTTAATTAACCCTTATATGAAGTAGTTAATGCTTATATGCATCTTATATGCATCTTATAAGGTCTTATAAGTGTCTTATTAACTGTTAATTACTGCTTATTAATAGCACCTTAAAATAAAGTGTTACCAACATAACATTGTTTAACGACAAGAAGAATTTGGGGGTGGGGTTTGGGGTGTTAGTGTGTGGATGAGGAGGAGGGAGGGTCTAGCTAGCCTCCGTTTTGTTTGACAATACTTTAAACGTCAACAAGAAGTGACGTCACCCGACATCGCTTGGAGCACCTTTAACTAAAACGCATATACTACTACTGGCGAGATTCCTAAGAGGTTAACAAATGCCTTAAAATGTCAACAAAAAAAGCAGTAATTTCATCAAGAGCGAGTGTGCTTTAGAAACACTGAAATGAGTAGGCTTTAATGCTGAAAATACTCAGTCGTTGCCACATGACACGGATAAAACTAAATGTGCTTTTAGCACAACTTACTGGACATCGTGAAAGATGCAAGAAGCAAATATCTTCCTTTTTTTCAAATAATATTATTAATATTATTAGCATGGATTTAATTAAATGTTGTTTGATTTGAGCTTAACATGGGAAAAAACAATGGAGTATAAAAAAACAATGAGCTATATAATAATAATATTATTTGTTTAATTCAAGATTACTTCTTTGGGAAAAAAAAATCTCAATATATTACACAGTTGCATTTATTATTATTATGCATTATTATTTGCAGTAATCTGAATTTATCACCACAACAAAAACGCAAAGGAACGATATTGTTGGAATCACTTTCAGAATGATTTGTTTCCAGGGCGTTCATAAGCGATAAAAACATTGACAGCCAATCAGAATTCGTGCTGCTCGAGCTCGAACAGAGCTCGAACATTTAAAACGGCAGACGACATAACTGCATGGTGAACAACAATACCATGCATTGGTGTAGCCGCTAACATAGTTATCGTTATTGTGTGAACATGTCTTTCAGAATTCAAAAATTCATTTTACTCCAAAAACTTTTATTGAAACCAATCTGCCAAAACTACTAATTTTCTACTTCTGGATTTTTAATGCATTATTGAGATGAATAAATCAAGACCGCCTGCACAGAAACAGATAAAAGCCTCATTATTGCCTCTTTAGCCCGGCCCACTCACGCGTTACATGGACAGACAGAATAACTACAACAGGATAACTAAAAATAACATTACCTTCAAAAGGATCCTAATGTTAGGAAATTGGTTGTTTATTTTCAACAATGTTAAAGTCTCAGTAGAGCATTATTTGTTTGTTAAGTTCATTTCACTGTGTTGGTGGATTCTTTGGTAAACCAGTTGCAATAGCGGATTTTTACCGGAAAGATATTGACCCTACATTAGTGCTGCAAAATGTAGATAACGGAGTTTGTTCTAATCTCTGATCACTGATTATTTTGATATATAAGGACTTATGTACAGTCAGGCATTTTGTCACAAAATTGTTGCTTTTTATGCAGCAGTAAACCAAGCCAGTTCCTCTTAGTAGCATGAAATTCGTCTGTTATAGTGACTTGAATTCTGCACTGAAGTTTGTTTTAGATAGTTATCCAAATAGCACAGACTTTATGGACTACACAGAATTAGGTTTGTGTCTGTGTCTGTCTAAAAATCTCCTCTCAAAGTTTTTAACAGAACTACAGCTAAAAGCATTTGTTTGGGTCGGTAAATTGACAGGCCATGACCACTAGTGACTGTCTTTTAGCAGTGTAGGTGTACATTAGTTGAGTTTACATACACATCAACACATGTGAACATTCTATGTGCAATGGAGGTTTTTCTTTTGGAATGGTAAAAGCTTTTTAAAAAATGTTTTAACTCTATGAAAACTCACCAAAGTATACATGAAGGGTAATGTAAAATATGAATGAATGCTAAATGTTTTTTGTGTAATTTTAGGATTTATGGTATGTATGGTTATGTTTGGCCTAGCAATAAAATGTTTACATTTTTTTTAGATATAGAAATTAAAAGTCTTATTGTTAATGCAACTCTATTGACATTTCCATTAAGATATGTGCTTAGATTAGTGATGGTTGCTAGACCATGTTTTACATACATGATTACTAGTGAGATCACCTGTTTAGGTTGGCTAGCTAGAACAAAAACACAAGATATTACTCCCTTTTATAGAAAGCTTTAATTATTTTAAAGGTACAATATGTAGGATTTTTGCAGTAAAATATCCCAAAACCACTATAGGCCAATGTTATATATTTTGTTTAGTTGATTACTTACAATATCCCAAATGTTTCCAACTGTTTGTAAATCGTGGGAAAATTGCGATTTTAACCAAGGAAACAGGGCGTGAGCAGGGGAGAGTCACAAGTCAATGGCGTCATATCCGCATTACCCACGGTTTCCGGCCAGGTTTGACCTTGTACTTCAATAGTAACCAAGGCAAGCAGACTTTGAGACAAAAAGAGGACTAAAATGAAGATCTACATCTTTCGAGATGCCGAGAGCTCCATGTCCACGCCTAACTTCGACTTGACAGAGACACGAGTGTTGCATATCAACACACTTAAATGCCGTGTGATAGTGTAACTGTTAGAGCAAGTGAAACAGCGCTGCATTACCTCAAGTTTAATTCAACTAATAAACTGACCTGTGTGAGTATTAATTCAGCACTTGCGTGTAGTTCGGTAGAAATAAATGTCCTTATTCCTTTATATCTGCGGGACTCGCGTTGCATGTGGCGCTGGTATACGTCTATCAATCGCGCCCTGCTTCATACCACAGTCATGTTAAAAACATCAGTGTATTCACTCATCCATAAAAGATCATCAGCTTGACGACAAGATCCATAATTCCGCTTAATGCTGAATATACGTCATCAAAATACGCCTTTGTTATTGTAAGAGGTTAGCGACCCATGGTGGCGAAAAATCCTGCATATTGTACCTTTATTTGCTGCTTTAGAATATTTTTTGCATGGCACTATTACTGACCGTGTTTTCTGATACATATTTTTTAAATAAGAAAAAGTGAAATTGAATTAACGATCATTTTTTTTCAGTTCCCTTCGTATGGAAAGTCCGTAATTGTTTTATTTACTGTTCCTACTGTATTTAAAATAAAAATACATTGTACACACATCTGTACATAACACACACTATTGATAAACAAATCCATTTTTAATTAGACTAAACAGTTGTTTAATATTTTAAGGGATTTTTCAGTATTGAATGCAGTATGCATTATTTATAATATTAAAAAATAATATTACTTATTATTAATATTAATAATATTAATAAGTATGTCATTTTAGATTACATTTTTTACTAGCTTACTAGCAATGTGTTATGGGATTCTGGGATACATGTGACACTGTCTTTTTGTCTGACAAGGTGGCAGCATAATTAAGTTGCCTACCATTTGGAACAAATATTGTGTGTAGATGAAGATGCCAGACAATGCTTTCTCCAGAAGCTCAGGTTTTGGAACAGCACTATAGCACACCAAAATATAACTCAACATTTTCAAAATAAGACAGCAATACACATAAAAGTTCAAACAGGGACATCTAAATGGATTCGAGCTCTAATCAGTAGCCTCTTAAAGGGATACTCCACCGTTTTTTCATATTAGACAATGTTATTCTCTTATCTAAGATGATTTGATACATGCCTCTCTCGTCTCCGTGCGTGCACTTAATCGCTCTGTCGGGCGGAGAACTTTGAGAGCAGTTAGCTTAGCCCCATTCATTGTATATGGGCCAAACAGAGATGAAGTTAGAAGCGACCAAACAAATCCACGTTTTCTCTATTTAAATATAGTTACACGAGTAGTTACACGACCAAGTATGGTGACTCTAAATAAAATGTGGCGCTTTTTATAAGCGGGTAAAATGGATAACTATAATGTATGGCGGAATAGCACTTATTGGGAGCACTTCGACTCGGCGCTGTAATATCTTCACTCGTGAAAAGTCCTCTCCCCCCTCCCTCTCCCTGTCATTTCCGTCAATAGAACCAACGTGACTTTTACTTCTACCTGTGCTACTAGCAAACTGCAAGAGATCATTTACAATGGCGGACTATGTAGATAATTATGACTTGTTTGTAGCAGACCCAGAGCCATATCTGTTTGAACCCGAGTACACAGAGGAGGAACTTATGGAAGCTTGTTTCCGCCACAGAATGAAAAATAAGAAAGGTAATTGCGACTTTTTATCTCACAATTCTAACTTTTTTTCTCACAATTGCGAGATATAAAGTCGCAATGCGTGTTATAAAGTCAGAATTGTGTGATATAAAGTCAGAATTGCGTGATATAAAGTCACAATTGCGTGATATAAAGTCAGAATTGTGAGATATAAAGTCGCAATTGCGTGTTATAAAGTCAGAATTGTGAGAAACTATTCTGAGAGGAAAAAAAGTCCGTCTTTTCCCCCCATATAATTGGACTTTACAACTCGCAATTGCGAGTTTATATCTCGCAATTCTGACTTTATCTCTCGCAATTCTGACTTTATCTCTCGCAATTCTGACTTTATATCTCGCAATTCTGACTTTATAACACGCAATTGCGACTTTATATCTGCGACAATTACCTTTTTTATTTTTCATTCTGTGGCGGAAACAAGCTTCCATAAGTTCCTCCTCTGTGTACTCGGGTTCAAACAGATATGGCTCTGGGTCTGCTACAAACAAGTCATAATTATCTACATAGTCCGCCATTGTAAATGATCTCTTGCAGTTTGCTAGTAGCACATATTGACGGAAATGACAGGGAGAGGGAGAGGGGGGAGAGGACTTTTCACGAGTGAAGATATTACAGCGCCGAGTCGAAGTGCTCCCAATAAGTGCTATTCCGCCATACATTATAGTTATCCATTTTACCCGCTTATAAAAAGCGCCACATTTTATTTAGAGTCACCATACTTGGTTGTGTAACTACTCGTGTAACTATATTTAAATAGAGAAAACGTGGATTTGTTTGGTCGCTTCTAACTTCATCTCTGTTTGGCCCATATACAATGAATGGGGCTAAGCTAACTGCTCTCAAAGTTCTCCGCCCGACAGAGCGATTAAGTGCACGCACTGAGACGAGAGAGGCATGTATCAAATCATCTTAGATAAGAGAATAACATTGTCTAATATGAAAAAACGGTGGAGTATCCCTTTAAGAGTTCCAGTGTTTAAAGAGCCCGGGATGTCTGTGAAAAGCCTTTTCACCCCATAACATTATAATTAAAGCCACAAAGTAAGACAGCAAGAGACAGCCTGATTATCAGCAGCATTTTCTGCAATAATTTTCTCACTTAGGAGCAACACTAAACCTCTGCTGGGACCACTATATTGACACTCTAAAATTATCTTTGTTAAAAGTCATGGTGTCAGGCTATAGTGACATGGTGTGATTTTGATGGTGTCTCGTCTGGCTTTTTCATAGCGACAACATTTGCTTCTCTATTCTATAATCCCCACTGTTGCAGGATTGAAGTACTCATAGCCAGAACACACAAAACCACTAATAGCATGGGAAAAACTGCCTAAGACTCATGCATAATTGATGCAAACCAGCTTTCAGAAGCGCATAAGAAATGGAAAACCTGATAAAAATTGGAAGTATCGGGCACTATCCTATCCATTTTATCATAGAGGACACAGAACAGGCCTGCAATAGCCAAAAGCCACAAGCACGATCTTCAACCTAAATGCCACAAAGCATGCACGGGGAACGTTAGCCCTGCGGCCACTTTATCGGATGTGTGAGGCTGAGTGAAAACAGGTCATGGGGGGGAGCAAAACGTCAGGGTTTCAGAGTACGATTATAAAAAAGGCTTTTTTTCACAATCAGTGTGATGTGTGCAACCATGGGCGTCGCAAAGAGCATTGCGACAACCCAAGGCGGGCTCAACAGCCACTATGATGTGATATTTAGGTCAGGCAGTCAAAAGACAAGAGAGAAAGTAGCGCACGCATTGAGAGTGTGTATCTACAGGGGTTGATGTCATACTGTGAAATGTTGCTTGCTTATGCATTCCCTTGTCTCTCTAATGCATTAGGGCTGATTTAATCGGGCGAAACTTATATTTCACTGTAGATTCCAGATATTTTGAAACATGATTGGCCTTAAAATTGAGGGAAAAGCAAACAGAACTTTTGGACATACTCATGTATCCTGTCCACGTGAATTCTGTTTTTAGGTCAGACAGTCAAACTGTGATGGAAATACCTCAAAACTTCTGGGAAAACCTGTGTAAACTGTCTCAGCACGTGAGCCAGCAATATGTACAAAACTCTGATTCAGACACCCTGACAACACTAAAGCAGTTCTCCTTGGTCCCATGATCCCTTTCTGCTTCATCTGCAAGTGGCACATATATAATCTTCTGAAATGTCAAACAATTTAAATGAATCAATGTTGATATTGTGATAGTATTAGCACAAAACTCAAACATCTCCCTGCAAAATAAAAACATAATTTAACCAAAAGAATCTGGCACTGTGCTCTATGCATAAACAGACATAGTTTATTAGATTTCTGTATATGTTTTCCATATAATACAAATTACACAGCTAATGGTTAACAAATCATTGATTGCATTATAGAGAATAATATTAGGTTTGAATTCACAATGATTTCAATTTTGCTCCAACTGAGCTACTCCAAAATGCAAACAGCTTTACTGTTGACAGGTTAATAGTTTCTACTTAATATGTTCTGGTTAATTACCCATGACTTTCCATATGTGTTCCCTTTCCTTCCAAACATTGATTACTCCCTGCTGCATCTTTATGACTTTTACATGAATCACAGAAATTCAAAGAGATTACATACTGCTTAAGGTAAACAGAGACATATGGTTCCTGCAGTCCATACAAACAAAGCTGATTGGATGGAACTTCCTCTAAAGTGTGATTTTTTTGGGGCACAGGAAATGTATTTTTCCTATACACATGGCACAAAAATGTCCAGGTGTGGGCTTGTAGAAGTATTGTTAACTGTTTTTTAAAAAAAACAAAGAAATAAGCAAAATATTAATTATATACCCTATCCTGTGTCACTTGCTCAGTACAGTAGCAACAGGGCTCTCTCTCTCTCTCTCTCTCTCAACCAACCAAAAACACTGTTTCACATCCTTTTCTGCCTTTTCCCTAGTCACCTTCCCCCCAGTCTCCAAACACTCACCAGCCCAGAGGCGAAGAAGACAGCCAACAGAGCCAGGCAGGCACCCATCACAATGAGGAGCAGAAAAACAAAAAGTGGATGCTGCTGGCTCATAAGATAGTACGAGTCATACAGCCAGTCTGGGGACCTTTGTCTCCGGCCACGCACACCTCCTCCTCCTGTTACATCTCCTCCTGTCCGGGAGCCCCTCTCCAGCAAGTAGGTCCGCTTACGCATGGCCTCCCTCCACATGGAGCTGGCGTGGTGTTCCTCTCTTTCGGACAGTGGCTGGGGTTTGTGAGGGTCGCGCTCCTCCTCACACAGGTCCTTCAGATGGAGCACTGAAGCTCGGGCTGTGGTGCGCGACCGGTACACCGGCAGGATGGCTTCCATTGTGGAGCGCAGCATCGCTCAGGCAACATGTTGAACTGCAGACTGGCAGAATGAGAGTGAAAGGAGGCAGTGTGTGTGTGTGCGAGTATGTATGTGCGAGGGAGAAAAAGAGAGAGAGAAAATGGGGAGAGGGAGGGTTCTGGATTGAGGCAAGGAGAGAAGTAGAAAGCAAATGTGAATGAGAAAGACACAGAGAGAAAGGCCAGACAGGGATGGAGGGTGGAAAGAGTTTCCTATCAAGATGATGTGCTAGGTTTATTGTTCACCCCCTGTTTTTCATAATTTATTTATCCTCAAGTTGTTTCAGTCCTGCATTCTGTGGAACACAAAATAAGTAGAATGTCAAAGCCTCTGTTTTACATACAAGGAAATGGATAGTAGTTTCTATAAAAAGAACAATAAAAATAGTCTAGCCTTCCCTTGTGCTGGAGCTTTCAAATCTCATTTTTGACACCAAAATGTGAATATGATGTCTCAACTGGCGCAATGTGTCTAAATATACCACAAATGAGATTTAAGTTGGAGGTCTGCATTCCCAGGGGACATAATTATATTTCTTGTGGTGCAGGATAAATTAGAGTTGATTAAAGATGGAAACGTGCAGGACTTCTATTATTTGTAGGCACGAACGAGCGGCCTGACAGAAGCCTTTAATTTTTTTATTTGTACGTGTTTGTTTACAAAACAGAGAGTATAGCATCATAAAGCATGCAGCCATGTACACAGCAGCACATGCATCAAATAAGCTAGCCCTAAGAGCAGGTTAAGCAGGTGGTTCATTAGTACAATGACAGATCAAAGTGTGGACACGTTGTAGTCAAACTTCGGATCTTAATTAAGTGGGAGTGGCCAGGAAAAAATCAATGTAAGCAGAGGGCAGGTGTACAAGGACTAATGCCCGGCAGGAACGGGAGGAGCTGAATTTTAAAAAAAATACATTGAATATATAAGTTTGGGAGAGTAATGTTTCCGGACTTGCAGATTTGCAGACAATGTAGATTTGCAAGTGAGAGGAGGTAGAAGGGTACCGAATGAATGCTCTTAATACAAGCATCTGTGCCTTGAACTTGAGCCACTGGCAGTTAGTGAATTAAGACAAAGAGAGATGTAATATGTACTCTTGTGTTAAGACCTTGCCATCACATTCTAGATAATTTGCAAAGATTTGCTTTCTGGATACAGCAAGGCAGATTAAAAGGGAATAGCATAGTAGACAATGAGTTGTACAGCCTGTTTAGGTAATCTGTTTAGGAAGTCTTTTTTCTTGATGTTGTAAGATCTGCTAAAATTACTACTGTATTGTGGTCTGTGAATTACAAATTTGCACACAAATAAAACAATAAAACTACCCAGGATAACACAAACTACAGCTCTGAACCCTAACCCTAACCCTTGAAAGCATAGATTAAACTCTCGTGTCTTTTCCATACAGTACCTTCCCCTTCTCCTTCTTCTCTACCACCTCTACCCCCCTTCTCCCTAGACAGCTTCTATATTCAGCTTTCTTCCCTTGCCCAGCTTCTTTGTTTATCCGTTAAGGTGGTTGTCAGATACTGGTGAGCTTTGCAACAAGTACTATACAAGAGAAAGAATACCACACAAAGTTCACAGTAAATAACAGTTTCTTTCTTCTTCTTCTGAGACAAGCTGCCATTTATAAATTGAATCAAATTGAATTAAAAAGTCTCAGATGGAGACTCTGCAAATTGACTCTGCTGGGGACAGAACCACATATTTTACTTTAATGTAGTTCTCTGAAATTAAAATTGAATCTCAAAACTTGTCAGCTATTGTTTTGTGCACCAAAAGTTATTTTTTGCATGGTAAAAAACTGTCTGAATGTTAATAACAATGTCAGGGTTTAGAAATCCCGACGTGTACTAATGACACAGTTAATCACTGTGATCGCAGCATAGCTGGGGGCTGCTTATCTTCTCAGAATTTGGTGTCACGTCGACCCTCATTCGTTTGAATGAACTTTATGACCAAAGGGTTTGCACAGTTTACATAGATATCAGCACACAGACACAGAACATATAATTGGGTTCATTTACCCAAAATAGAAGATAGAGAGTTATTAAACAAACATGCTTAACTCAGAGATGTCTTACTTGAGGAACACAAAATTGTTGAATACAGTAGGACTCATTCAAAGTTGCTGGTATGCAGAGAGAGAAAACAAGTTTACAATTCATGGAGGACTGAATTTTGCAATAATGATTTTTCAGATACTTTTGCATAGCCAAGTAAAACATGACTAAATATGCTGACCTATGCTCTGAATGTAAGTGACTAACTGCCCCTTGGTGTCTTACAGTGAACCTTCGCATACTATTAAAGGGTTAGTTCACCCAAAAATTCTGGCATCATTTACTCACCATCATGTCGTTCCAAACCTGAAAGACTTTCTTTCATCTTCGGAACTCATATTAAAGGGATAGTTCACCCAAAAATTACTAAATGTACTCACCCTCAAGCCATCATAGGTGTATATGACGTTCTTCTTTTAAACAAATACAATCTGAGTTATATTAAAAATGTCCCGGCTCTTCCAAGCTTTATGATGGCAGTAAATGGAACCTAAAAAGTGCATCCATCTACCATAAACGTAATCCCATTGGCTCCGGGGATAATAAAGGCCTTCTGAAGCGAGGCGATGCATTTGTCTAAGGAAAATATCCATATTTAAAACTGTTATAAACTAAAATAACTAACTTCCAACAGACGGCCGATTGCGGCGTGAGAGTAAACCCTGACCTGTTCGCAATGATGCATCAACGAACCCGAAAGCGCAGAGGATAGACCAAAACAAAACACGGCTCACAAATTAGAAGTCTAAAATGAGAATTTTTTAAAGAGAAAATTTCAGAGGATTTCAATATAAGAGAAAAGGAGCTTGAGTTTGTTGCCCAGCCCTATTTGTTTGAACCACGAGAGACGTCAAAGCTTACGCTACTCCTACATCGATTCAGGGGTTACTCTTTTCCATAAGTTAACTTGCCGTCTGCCGGAAGCTAGTTATTTTAGTTTTAAATTTTTTTTTTTTCTTACACAAACACATCACTTTGCTTTAGAAGGCCTTTATTAACCCTATTAACACCAAAAAGTTCATAAAGGGATCGTAAAACTAATCCATATGAAATTAAAATTTGGACTAAACCGCTCATATGGATTAGATAAACTTTTTGAAGCATCAAACTGATAGTTGTGTAGCTGTCAATGGAAGGACAGAAATCGTCTCAGGTTACGACTGTAACCATAGTTCCCTGAGAAAGGAACGAGACACTGCGTCGATGACGCTTTGGGAACGCCTCTGTGCGTTGGAAGCACGTGTGTCAACTAATCCAATGGTGAGACAGAACGTCACGGGCGGGTGACGTCACGACCAGGAAAGCAAAAAAGCACATCCAGAATGACCGGCATTAGCTTCAATTAGCTAAAGCAAGTCCATCACAGGGATTAAGGAAGTATGGCAGGGCGACGCAGTGCCTCATTCCCTTCTCAGGGAAGTATGGTTAAGCCGCACAGAAGTCTGTAACCTTTCTGTACACTCGGCAAGACCCATTGAGATACATTTGGCAGAAGCCTCCACTATGCCAGATAATCTACTAAGTGAACCAGCCTCTAGAGGCTAGTCTCTGGTGTACTCAAAAGCAGCCACCTCGGTGAACTGAAGCATACTGGCAGGAAACAACCTCTTGTAGACCTTGAGTTTTAAGCTTGCTGGAAACCACTTCGCCCGAAGCACCACGGGTGGCGTGGTTGGCAGAACGGCCTCCTGAAGGCCCAGAGTGGGGCTGGCCTCAGAAGTCTGACACTGGTGGCGTCAGGACTTCTTTTAGGCCGATGCATTATTCACGAGAAGAACGGTCCTCAGATCCGCCTTCTGCTTAGGAGGCTTCTCCTTTTGCTGTGCCTAATATGAGGAGCTCAACGGCCCCAGAGGGTGTGCTTCCACCTGCTTCTTAGCCTCCTTAACCCTCTGGGGTCTAAAGTGTTTTTGGGGTCCTTGAGATGTTTTGACATGCCCTGACATTTGTGCTTGTTTCAGTTGCTTATAAGCATAATAATGGCAAAGTTGTCATTACACTCTATTTAGCACAAACAGGGCTACCATAATATGATTTGTACATGTACAAACATGTACAAAGCACTTAAGAATAAATAACTTACTACATCAGCTGGATCCGTTGCTCCTCGAAATGAAACTACCAGCAATTCTGAGGTACATTTTCTAAGATTATTACGATAGTATTATTCCTCACAGCGTAGCAAGACGAGGTAAAGTACAAGATTCTTATTAAACTTGATGTGTTTTATCCAGCTGATGTGGGCGTTGGCATGGCTTGCCTCAGAACATTTGCGTTTGAATACCATGCGCTCTCCCGTGTCACATTAACACTTAAAGGTTGTGTAGGTAAGACATTTATAAAAAACTTTTTTCCAAATTTGTTTAAACTTTTTTATATATATCAATGCATAATTAAAATCTAAGTACTCTGAAAAAAAGAGTATAAAAATCGATTGACTCTAGACCGTTTAATCTGCATTAAACACAGCTCATTATTTCGAACCGGGACGAAACAACGGATTGGCCTAGGCGACTGTCACTCTCTCGCAACCATGGCAACCACCCCTTCGCCACACAGGACCTGCCCTTTTGCGCGCACTCGTTTGGTTTGTGTAATTCAAGAGCCACGGAACCTAGGATTACCAAAACAATGGCAGAGAAAGACCAATCTAAGTCCACATTTGCAGTTCACGAAGGCAACCCAGTCAAAAAAAGGAAGTCATTTACATTACAAGAAAAGGTAATGAACAAAAAGTTGTTGGATAAACAAAGAAATAAAACTCGGGTGAATATCGGCGAATACCCTAGTAGCACGACCTCTTGCACAACCTCCTCTGCTTCGCCCTCGACCACGGTTCTGTCCTCGAGCTGACGATGTGGTACTTGTCTCGGGAGTGTAGTCCTCATCAGAATCAACTATGCTTTCATCAAGCAAACTCTTACATGCAGAACATCATATATATGTTATAAATCTTACACGAAATTCATCTACATCACAGTGTAAATGATGGCAATGGAACAACGTGTATCACGCAACCTGTGTTTAGCTTTGCCTTATAGATAACTAGCTCGTTAGCGAATCAATAAATATATATTGTAAAGTTTACCAATATCAATATGCTAGTTTGATAGTGAGTAATAAAATACAACTTATTTGTTTAACTTCATAATGATAAAGTTAGATTTTTTTATTTACATGTGTGTCTGACATGATGTCACTACATGCACTCGTTCCTCTACTCTTCGCTCGTCTCAGGTAAATAATGCGTCTTCAGCTCAGCTGTCAGAGTTGCTCGTTCATGTGTTTTGGGGGTGTGGCTTTGGAAGGAGACCAGAAGGGAGGGGGTGAAGTGAATGGAAATAATGAGCTGTCTTTAAAACAGTCGTGAGAGGTCTACAGACACTCGATTTTTATACTTTCTTTTTCAGAGTACTTAGATTTTAATTATGCATTGATATATATAGAAAGTCTAAACAAATTTTGAATTTTTTTTTTTTAGAAATGTCTTACCTACACAACCTTTAATAAGCTATAATGAGCTGAAAAGAAAAAGACTGACATCTCTCTTTTCATACAGATTACATTTTATATCAATTACTTCATTTAAAAGAAGAGAATTCAGAAAAACCACTCGTGCCTGTATGACAAGTATCAGAATGGACTTCACTGACAGAGAGAAGGCAAAACGCATCATGTTTTTTTTTTCTTTATTTGACAAAAAGCACAACACTTTGTTTTTATTGTGAGTATACACACAAAAAATAAACACTTAACAGGATCGAATTATGTATAACACTTATTTGTAAGATCAAAATCAACAGAGTATATTGAGTCTCTTTCGTACTGATAAGAAATAAGCTGGTGCCGGCGATACCGCCGACCACAGAGGGTTAAATGCCAATCCCAATGCATCTTTTTCGTTATCTACATGTATATTAAACTCACCAACAATTAGGACTTTATCTGCAGCCAGTACTAACTCTGATAGAAAGTCAGCAAATTCTTTGATAAAGTCTATATGGTGCCCTGGTGGCCTGTATACAGTAGCCAGCACAAATCTCAAATGTGATTTATCATTTACACTAGATATTGTTATATTAAGCACCAACACTTCAAAAGAATTATATTTGAAACTAGACTTCTTTGAAATTTGGAACGAATTGCTCGATTGCTACTGTGCTCGATTGCTTCTGTCTGCCTTACTGCTGCTGCGTTAGTTTGCGTCTGTAAGCTCATATCTTTCTGTTTTGAATCATTATTTACTAGCATATCCTGTTGTTTATACTGCTAAATATAACTTAGTCAACATCACATATTAACTTTACATCGCTAGCTTCAATCTAAATCGTTGTTAGCACAACACGCTAGTAATTCGCTAACCTGTTAACGTGCCATCAGTGCGCTTATTTATTTTATTATGCTCACGGCTTTTACCAGTCCATCAAACAACTGAGGTGAGTATCAGTCAGTCAAACAAACATGGTGAGTCATGTCATCATCTCCTGTTACTGTCATTTGCACTTCATGTAACATGTATAGAACAGCCTTCTCAGTCAGCACAGGATTTACATGTTATAAATGCAGGGAGATATCAGGCTGACAGAGAAGATTTCAGAACTAGAGACACGCATCCAAACTTTATTTAAGGTTAATTGTAAGAGTGCAAGGGCTTTAGATACTACTTTGGATGTGATTAGCTTAGAGAACACTGAACATTGTTCGATTCCAGCTGTGGTAGAGCCCGTGCAGCAGGGCAATTGGGTTCCATAAATGAAAAGGTTTTAATGATATCTGTGCATCATTAAATATAAGCGAATGTTTGACTAATCCTTTTAACTTTAATGAAAATAATGTCAAAGTCTGTTAGAATTTTCAGCTCATTTTCAACCCTATTAGAAGAAAATAAAAAAAAACCTAGGTATTTATTTGAAACAGTGGCTAAACTAACGAAAAATAAAGCTTCAAGCTCAGATGTTTCCAAGCAGCTCAGCAGTAATGACTTTATGAACTTTTTTACTTACAAGATTGATAATATCAGGGAGAAAATTATAACTATGCAACCATCTACTGCAGTGTAGTCTCACTGACGAAAAATTTGATTCATTCATTGCTTTAGGAGAGGGTGAGTTTTATAAACTTGTTAAATCATCTAAATCGACAACATGTATGTTAGACCCTATACCGACTATACTATTGAAAGGGATGCTTCCTGAGGTCATAGATCCTCTTATTAATGTCATTAATTCATCTTTGTCATACAGATTTGATCCTACAGAATTAGTCAATTACAGGCCGATCTCGAATTTACCTTTTCTGTCAAAGATACAAGAAAAAAGCAGTATCTTCACAACTATGTTCCTTTTTTTAGAAAGAAATGGTATCTGTGAGAATCTGTGAGAATCAGGATTTAGACCGTATCATAGTACTGAGACAGCTCTCATTAGAGTCACAAATGATTTGCTCTTATCATCCAATCGTGGTTGTATCTCTCTATTAGTATTACTCGATCTTAGTGCTGTATTTGACACTATCGACCACAACATTCTTTTAAATACTCGAAAATTATGTTGACATTAGTGGAATTGCACTAGCATGGTTTAAATCATACTTATCTGACCGTTATCAATTTGTAGCAGTAAATGAAGAGATGTCTTATCGGTCAAAAGTTCAGTATGGTGTACCCCAAGGCTCAGTACTAGAACCGTTGCGGTTCACTCTGTACATGCTACCCTTAGGAGATGTCATTAGGAAGCATGGCATTAGTTTTCACTGTTATGCTGATGATACTATATTTCTTCACGCCCTGGCGAAACTTACCAATCCACACAATTAACGGAATGCATAGCTGATATAAAAAACTGGATGACTAGTAATTTCCTACTATTTAATTCTGAAAAAACAGGGATTCTAACTATTGGACAAAAGATTTCCTCATGTAATAACCTAGAATACTGTCTAACACTTGATGGCTGCTCTGTCAAGTCCTCGTCGTCGGTTAGGAACCTGGGTGTGCTCTTTGATTCTATGTTATAGTCTGTAATATCATTAACAATAAGTGCTTTTGAAGTAAGGGATCGAATATTCAGCAACCCGAGCTTTATCATTTGTATTATATCTTTTTTTTTTGTTGTTGAACATCAATTAATTTTTTACCCTTAGATGTGTTTGGAAGTTTTTTGTATTTCCTAATTCGGGGAACAGACACAGTCTCTATATGATGATATCTAGGTGAAAGAGTCTCTATGTGATGGAATTTATCTGACCTCAGTGACGTGGATTAATAATCTTCCTGATCAGTTTCATCTCCTCATCATCCCAGATAGCTTAAAAGAACTCGATGTTGCAACAGAAGCTATTGACTCTCTTTTCCAGCTTATTAGACACAGTTACACCTTATCTTAAAGAAGATTAAGGAAACTCGTTAAATCATATAATCAACAACATGCATGTTAGGCCCTATTCTGACTATAGGCTACTGAAAGAGATACTTTCAGAGATCATATATCCTCTTCTTAAAATTATTAATTCATCTTTGTCAGTAGAATATATACCGAAAACGCTAGCTGTTATTAAACCTCTAATTAAAAAAATATAACTTGATCCTAGAATAAGTCTATTTAAGGCCGATCGCAGAATGACGCGCTTGAAGCAACATGGAGTCACAGTGATTCGCACTGAAAAGCTCAAAGCTAAAAGGGAAGAGATATTGATGCGCAGTTCCAGAATTATATCAATGCAATATTTTATTGAGCCTTTTCTTTTTAACAGTTTAAAATTTTCAGTTATTGTGCGTGTGAAGAACAATTATAGCGCTCTCTAGTCCAGTGTTGTGATCTAAAAGACACCCAAAGAAAGTTAAATGAACAGCAATAAACTCTAGAAAGATAAAGTCATGTTATGCAAAACCATAGTCCTTTATCTACAGATCAAGTATAACAATAGTAGCATTGAATTATCTTGGAGAGAGTTTCATCATGTTGACTGCCGTGACCGAACGCGACGTGCTGTTTGAATGCTGAATTTAGAATGACTGACAGCCAAGGGACAGACTGCTTACTTACTTTTGTTTAACGACTTCAATATTCATCTTTACGACATATTAAATTATGGAATGGCTTTAGAACACTTATAATAGGCAATAGTGCACAAAAAGTTGATGGTTCTTTGTAATGTTTTTGTGCCTTTTGTGAGGCTTAACAATGGGGTGATGGGTGGTTTCGTGGCTATACGACCTGCTTAACGCATTATAGTCCTTCACGTCTAGTACGATCTCAAAATTCTGGCCAGTTGATAATACCTAGAATATCAATGGGAAGTGGAAATACTGGTTTAATTCAGCCATTTTTTAACCAGAAGCTGATTCAAAAGAAGTGGAAGAGTGAATTATACAGGCTCATCTACAAGTCGATGTATCAGAATGATAATGCATTTTTTACGTAGCCTATCGCTTTTTACAACGTCGGACACATAATTAATATGATTAGCCTTTTGCTTGACTACATTATTACACAGCTAATAAGGTGTTGCTAATGTTACAAAAACTATGTTCCCATTCGCCATCTCAAAGTCAGACAGCTGCCTTCCAAAAATCAGCATCCTTAGAAACACGTTGAACAAATTAGTGTTACAATAAACTCTGGAAGCAAGTGCAGATTACTCAGTTTATTTAGAGAGAGAAGTACAGGATCCAACAGGCAACAGGCTAGCGGCGCAGGGACCCGATGGTCAGATGTGACAGGTGCAGGAAGTGATGAGAGGTGACGATCAACGAGACAATCCAGAACATCCACAGGGAACAGACAGGAACAACGAAGGATAACTGGAACGTAGGGGGATCAGACACCGACACCAACAAACAACGATCTGACAATGGAGATGAGAATGAGATGAGAATATATACACAGGAATGGATTGACTGCAGCTGCTGATGAGATGATGAGTGATTAACTGAACGAGCGCTGATGAGCAGCCACGCCCCTCTGATCAACACACACACACACACACACAGATAACAACAGAGACAACGAGACGAGAAGAAGACATAGGATTTACCAACCGTGACAGTACCCCCTTCCCTAGGAACGCCTCCTGGCGTTCCCAGACTCCCTTACCTGCCGATTGTAATCATCGATAAGGGAGTGATCCAGGATGTCTCTAGCTGGTACCCAACTTCTCTCCTCCGGACCGTAACCTTCCCAGTCCACCAAGTACTGGAATCCGCGCCCCCTCCGTCTTGAGTCCAGAACACGATTGACCGAATAAGAGGGTTCCCCATCTACGAGACGCGGCGGGGGGGGGAACTGGGGCTGGCGGATTAATGCGAGCAAAAAAGACGGGCTTAATTTTAGACACATGAAAGACGGGATGGATTCTCCTGTACACTGGAGGGAGATTCAGGCGGACTGTCACCGGACTAATGATTTTGGTGACAGAAAACGGGCCAATGAATTTAGGTGCAAGCTTATTCGAAACGGAGCGGAGAGGAATGTCCTTGGTAGAAAGCCACACTTTAGAACCGACGACGTATACGGGAGGCCTTCGCCGGTGGCGATCGGCTTTGGCCTTGGTGCGCGCCCCCACTTGGAGAAGAGTCTCACGGGCTCTAGTCCAAGTGCGGTGACACCTCTGGACGAAGGCGTGGGCGGAGGGGACCGCGACTTCGGATTCCAGACTAGGAAAGATAGGTGGCTGGTAGCCTACACTACACTCAAATGGAGAAAGACCCGTGGATGACACTGGCAATGTGTTGTGGGCGTACTCCACCATAGACAGTCGCTGACTCCAAGAGGAAGGATTCTTGGACACTAAACATCGCAACGTTCGCTCCAGATCCTGGTTGGCTCGCTCAGTTTGGCCATTGCTCTGGGGATGGAACCCAGAGGACAGACTGACAGTCGCCCCCAGAAGTTTACAAAACTCTCGCCAAAATTTGGACACAAATTGGGGTCCCCTGTCAGAAACCACGTCTGTCGGGAGGCCATGAATCCGAAAGACGTGGTCAACGACAATCAACGCTGTCTCCTTGGCTGAAGGTAATTTGGGCAAGGGAATAAAATGGGCAGCCTTCGAGAACCGGTCCACCACGGTCAAAACTACCGTGTGACCCTGGGAGGGTGGGAGGGCGGTGATAAAATCTAGTGCGATATGGGACCAGGGTCTCGAAGGTACCGGCAGCGGTTGGAGTAACCCATCTGGAGGTCGATTGGAAGTTTTACCCGTGGCACAAACTGAGCAGGCCAATACAAAATTGTGAACATCACGAGCCATGAGAGGCCACCAGAATCGTTGCTTGACTAAAAACATAGTACGATTAACTCCCGGATGACAAGCCACATTGGAACAGTGTCCCCACTGAATAACGCTGGACCGTAAACTCTCTGGCACGAACAAACGGTTCGGTGGGCAACGAGTCGGAGGCGTTACCCCTTCTAAGGCCTTCCTGACCTTCGATTCGACCTCCCATGTGAGCGTAGAGATAAATAGGGTCTCTGGTAAAATGCACTCGGGAGTAGACGGGCGATCGGAACGGTCAAAAATGCGCGATAAAGAATCGGGTTTGATGTTTTTAGAACCCGGGCGGTACGAGAGAGTAAAGTCAAAACGTCCGAAAAAAAAGAGCCCACCGAGCCTGCCTGGAATTAAGTCTTTTAGCCGTACGAATGTATTCCAAATTCTTGTGATCGGTCCAGACGATAAAAGGTACCCCCGACCCTTCTAACCAGTGGCGCCACTCCTCCAATGCTAGCTTGACCGCCAACAACTCTCTGTTGCCAATGTCATAGTTGCTTTCGGCAGGGGACAAACGATGGGACAAAAACGCGCAAGGGTGCATCTTGTCGTCTGAGGGAGAGCGCTGGGATAACACTGCACCTACCCCCACCTCTGACGCATCGACCTCCACCACGAACTGACGTGATGGATCAGGGGTTATCAGAATGGGGGCTGAAACAAAGCAACTCTTCAGTTTGGCAAACGCAGCTTCTGCTGCGTCTGACCACCTGAACGTCGTTCGGGGGGAGGTCAAGGCGGTCAGAGGCGCGGCTAGTCGGCTGAAATTGCGAATAAAACGCCGGTAAAAATTGGCGAACCCCAGAAACCTCAGTAGGGCCTTACGGGAATCTGGACTTGGCCAATCTACCACAGCCTTAACCTTGTCAGGATCCATGCGCATTCCCTCAACCGAGATGATGTGACCTAGAAAAGGAACAGACTGTGCATGAAACACGCATTTCTCCGCCTTGACAAAAAGCCCATTCTCTAGCAACCTCTGAAGCACTTGTCGGACGTGTTGCACGTGTTCCTGGAGAGATGAAGAAAAAATCAATATATCATCCAGGTAGACATATATGAATTGATCGACCATGTCTCGCAACACGTCATTGACAAGTGCTTGGAAAACCGCTGGGGAGTTGGAAAGGCCGAACGGCATAACCAAGTATTCAAAGTGCCCCCTAGGGGTATTAAAAGCGGTTTTCCACTCGTCCCCCTCCCTGATGCGGACCAAATGATATGCATTTCTTAAATCCAATTTCGTGAAGATAGATGCTCCTTGCAACCTCTCGAAGGCTGAAGACATCAACGGCAAAGGATAAGTATTCTTTACCGTGATGTTGTTCAACCCCCGGTAATCAATACAAGGTCGCAACGATCCATCTTTCTTCCCCACAAAAAAGAACCCCGCCCCCGCTGGAGAAGAGGAAGGGCGGATGAATCCCGTTGCTAGAGAATCAGAAATGTATTTCTCCATGACCTCTCTCTCTGGGACCGAGAGAGAATATAATTTGCCCTTAGGCGGAGACGTACCTGGCAATAACTCTATGGCACAGTCATAGGGACGGTGTGGAGGAAGAGAATCAGCCCGAGACTTACTGAACACCTCCTTCAGGTCCCGATACTCCGTGGGCACGTTAGCTAAATCCACTGTCTCCTCCTGTAACACATGAACAGAAACAGACGGACAAGCAGACACAAGACAGGACTTATGACAAAAACTGCTCCATGCCGATACTGATTTGAGTTGCCAGTCTATTTTAGGGTTGTGACGAGTGAGCCATGGGTGACCGAGAATGATGGGTGCAAGCGGAGTGTCCAGGATATAGAAGGAGATGGTTTCTGAGTGGTTGCCTGAAGTAATGAGGGTGATGTCTTCGGTGACTTGAGATATGGTGGGGAGTTCTTGGCCATTGAGAGCGTGTACTGCAATCTGATGGGTGAGGGGTCTGAGGGGAACTTGGTGGTTGAGTGCAAAGGTGTGGTCCATGAAGTTACCTTCGGCGCCCGAATCCAGCAGTGCTTGACAGTCGTGATGGTGGTTGGACCATCGGAGTCTAACCGGAAGGAGAGTCGATGTTGGTGAGGTCTTCTTGGCGGAGATCCCACCCGACAGTAGCCTCATACTTACTGTCGGGCTGGGCCTTTTAAAGGACAGTTGTAGGCGAAGTGTCCGTTTCCTCCACAGTACATGCAAAGGCCCTGGGATCTCCGCCTTTCCCTCTCCTCCCGGGAAAGCCGGGCTCGACCCACCTGCATGGGCTCGGGATCGTAGGCGGGGCTGACCGCGTCCCCACCTCCAGCGCGTTGACTCTCGGATACCACCAAGGAACGGTAATTGGGTACTCTCCGATCCACCCGAGACAGCCTGGCGTCCACTCTCAATGCTAGAGCGATCAGATCATTTAGTTTGGGAGGTAGGTCCATCGCGTATATCTCCTTTTGGACGCGGTCAGCCAGCCCATGCAGGAACATGTCCCACTGCGCCTCCTCGTTCCATTGGCTCTCCGCCGCTAGGGTCCGAAACTCGATAGAATAGTCCGACACAGATCGTTGTCCTTGCTGTAAGTCAGCCAGCATTCTGGCTGCTTCTCTGCCCGCCAATGCTCTGTCGAAGACGCGTTTCATCTCGTCGGAGAGCGCTTGGAACGAGGTACAGCAGTCGTCCTGATTCTCCCACACCGCCGTTCCCCATAGCGCCGCTCTCCCAGTCAGCAGCGTCAAGACAAAAGCCACCTTGGTCTTTTCCTCACGAAAGGTTCTAGGCTGTAGAGCGAAGTGCATGGAGCATCTGGTTAGAAAAGCTCGGCAAAAATTAGGTTCACCTGCATATGTCTCCGGAGTAGGCAAGCGAGGCTCCGACTGGGAGGGGTCCACTGGTGGTATTTGGGGAATCGGCGGTGGGGTCGGCGCAGCGGGCATGCGCAGCTGTTGGACTTGCTGGGTGAGCCCGGACACCTGCGCCACTAACGCCTGAACCGCGCGAGCGGTGTCGTTGATATTTCTTTCTTGATTCTCCATGCGGCGTCTGCTGCTGTTGACAAATTCCTCTAAGTTTTCTGAAGTACCACCTGCTGCTTCCATTTTGGTCAGATCGTTCTGTTACAATAAACTCTGGAAGCAAGTGCAGATTACTCAGTTTATTTAGAGAGAGAAGTACAGGATCCAACAGGCAACAGGCTAGCGGCGCAGGGACCCGATGGTCAGATGTGACAGGTGCAGGAAGTGATGAGAGGTGACGATCAACGAGACAATCCAGAACATCCACAGGGAACAGACAGGAACAACGAAGGATAACTGGAACGTAGGGGGATCAGACACCGACACCAACAAACAACGATCTGACAATGGAGATGAGAATGAGATGAGAATATATACACAGGAATGGATTGACTGCAGCTGCTGATGAGATGATGAGTGATTAACTGAACGAGCGCTGATGAGCAGCCACGCCCCTCTGATCAACACACACACACACACACAGATAACAACAGAGACACGAGACGAGAAGAAGACATAGGATTTACCAACCGTGACACTTAGAAGGTCAGTAGAGAAAGGCATATAGTTCACCCTATAACATCGTAATATACATCAAATACATAATTCACCCGCTATATTGCTAAATCTACCTGATTTTTCATATCAACAGACAAACATACCAGGATAACCTGGCTTCTCTTGAGACTCCCCTGCTTCAGAGCATAGTTATTGGCTGCGTTCCAAACCGCATACTTCCCTACTATTTAGTATGGGGAAAAGAGTAGGCGAGCGAAAAAGTATGTATGAATCCAAAAGAGTAGGCTAGAATTACCTGGGTGACGTACTAATTATCGCGAGATTCGGACTTAAGTGCGTTCGAATATGCCTACTTTCCTACTATATAGTAGGCGAAAACAGTATGTGAAAGAAGCAGTACGTTCGAAACATCAGTATTCATAAAAGAGTAGGCGAGAAGTTCCCGGATGGCTTACTGCTTCCGGCCCGATTTTGAGTGCAGTCCGATGGGTACTGTTCTATCCCAGGAGGCCACGCGAGAGGATACATCACATAAAATAAGAAGAAGGATAGGTCATACTCGAACATGACGCCGGACGAAATGATGACGGACGAGAGTGTTTTCAAATGTGAGTTTTAGATATTACAAATCAAATGTTCGCATGTGTTGAACTAGCCTACTGTACAGTAAACTGTTGAATTGTTGAAGGTGCAAAGACGCTATATGATAAATTTGTGATTTTGCTGTAAATCACATTTTATTGTATAGCTAACAGAGGAGCTCCAGTAAGGACACATACGTCTCCACACTGGATTTGCATACATTTTAAACCGTATGCATCTTAAATAATTACTAAATGTCTATTTAATATCTGGTAAGAAAATCTAATATAAGAATTGCATATTTCTACGTCTAATAGATATGTAATAGACTTCTGAGTTACGTATGTGTACTATTGTTTAACATAATTCACTGTTGTCAAAACTGTTTACATTAGAAAAATGTGCTGTAAATAATTTTATATAATGTTAGTGCATTTTTGTAGGATCTGAAATGTCTACAGACTGGTGTGGGTGTGATATAGCCTAGTGGATTTGATCTTTATTGGGCTTTTTTCAAATGCATTGTAGAATTTGTAAATGTTATTTATCTAATATTGTTGATATTGTTGATATTGCTTAAATGCTTATTTGCGCTTTGTTGAAAAAGAAGAGTGTTATGTCCATTTATTAAATTATTTTCGCTTAGCATACCAGTAGCTTAGTAGCGCGCGCCCGTAATGTGCTTCGTTCAAGAATAAAAATGACGACCAGGAAGCCATCACTGAAGTGCTCGTTTTATTTATTTTTATCTTTTTATACTTCTTTTCAGGGGTACTACATGAACACTGAATATGAGGAGCCCAGAGCTGAATCCTGGAAACGGTCTCATGGATGAGTCCCTCCATCACTCTATCTGCCCTTACTGCAGATTGTGAAATGCAGCAACAAGCAGGCACGGCTCAGCTCTGGTGACTTCATCAGGATAAAGCCCATGCGAACCGCTGTGTTGAGATGGCAGTATGTGGGGTTCACCGCCTGTAAATACATGCTTGTAGTTTGAATAAAGCATTGTTTCATGTGTTGTTGTCTTGTATATGCATTTGTTTATTGTGATGGTTACTTTTATTTGTTCTTTTACTCATTTATTCATGTTTCTTATTGTTGTCAGTAAATAAAATATAATTATTTAGCCTAATGTATGCATTCATTCATTGCTTGACTGACAATTTAGATGTTTCACTGCATTCATAGTGTGTAGCTATTCATGTATAACTATCATATGACAAAACAAATTACATTTGGCTTGTTTTATTAAATGATATAATTTTTAGTATATAAAGTAATATAATTAAGTATTGGTCAGCATTTGCAATGCAATTCATTCTAAGGTAATATTAATTTTTAAGGAGCAAACTTATATAAAGTAGGCCTATAAAGTCAACAGTTTTCTCCAAAGGAGATCTTCGAGCAGCGGCCCGTCTCCTTGTGCAGACATTACAAACGCCGAGGAAAACTGTTCTAGGTTGTGCTGTCGAGTTCTCTTACGAGAGGTTCTCTCGTATTGCGTAAGTTTAGCTTACGCTACGGGAAAGATTCATCTTCTCGAGATATTGAAGCCAAAAAATTATCCTAATTTTGTATTCATTGTCAACGCAGTGCAGCAGCTAGCAGACCTAGAGCAGGCAGTCTTGCGTGCTCATTGGCTGCCCTGCGGGCATCTGCTGCAGCCTACCAGTGAGCCCCGCGTGACGTCACGCCCAATGAAGGGCGCTCGCGCCTTCATAGCGTCATAGCCCGCCAGAATGGGCGTGGCTAAACGCATAAGTAGGGGCTGTAGGCTGAAATTCCCTGATTTTCGTCTGTTCAGCGAAGCCTTTCGCATCGCTGGATCTGAGAGAAGCCGCGCCGCCGTCGAACAGCGAACAGCCAGCTTAGGACAGCGCTGAGGAAGCCGGCCATCTTCGCCACCTTCAGCCATCCGTGCGAGCTACGCTATCCGGCGACGTATCCTTTTTCATATTGCATAAATTGTATTCCTTTGAACTCCTAAAAGAGCAGCAAGCGTCTTTTTCAAGATGCCTCGCATTTCCTGTGGCTCGTGCAGGGCCCCGCTCAGCGCCGGAGACCGCCACGTGATTTGCGCTCTCTGCCTGTGCCAGGAACACGCTGAGCTCGCCCTCGCGTCCGGAGGCTGCGAGCTCTGCGAAGCGCTTCCGCATTCGACCCCGCGGGCTCGGATCGAAGCCTTCAAGCGGCCGGACCCTGTGGCCAAAGCGACGTGCTCGCCGGAGGGCCTCCCTCGAGCCTCGCTCTCGCCGTCCCCGCCTCCCTCCACCGACGCGCAGCTGCCGCTCACGAGCCTTACTGCCGTCGCGTCTGAGGACGAGGCCGAAGGACACGCCGCAATAAACTGCTGCTCCATCCTGGCATCGAATAGTGAGGAATGGTCGCTTGACTCCTCCGCCTTGTCGATCCAGGAATCCGGCGAGCTGCCCGCGAAGTCGTGGAATTCTCCCTTTTCTTCGAGGCTTCAGTCTCAGACCTCCGCGTCGCTTTCCCAAGTGGACGGGGCCACCGAGAGAGGATACACGGCTATTCTTCCTGTGGAAGAGACGCTTGCAGCGCACCTTTGCCCGCCTTCCACGAGATGGCGCTCAAGGTCAGCCCTCCCGTCCAAAGCACGCAGAGCCACGTCCGCCTTGGTCGGCTGCGCATATGCCGGCTCCGGCCAGGCCGCGTCTGCTCTCTACCCCATGGCTGTCTCACAAACCCTGCAAGCCGACCTCCTCCGTGAATGGGACGAGAAGGGCCAGGACCCAGTTACGGATCTGAGTAGCGTGACGGATCTCTCTCTCCGCGCCACCAAGACCGCAGCCCAAGCCATCGGACGAGCCATGGCCGCGTTGACTGTGACAGAGAGGCACCTCTGGTTATCGCTCTCCGATATGAGGGAAAATGAGCGCGCCACCTTCCTGAACGCGCCGCTCTCTCCTACTGGTCTCTTCGGCCCAGCGGTGAACGGGATCGTTGACCGTTTCTCTGAGGTACAGAAGACCACGCAGCCTTCGCAGCGACGCCAGGGCGGCCGCCCTAGGTCGCGTTCAGACAGCCATCACTGACCGCCACCCCCCAGAGGGCCTCGGCAAAAGATCACGCTGAAGTCTGAGCATACGAGGCCATCCTAACCAAGAGAGAGTAAAGACGCGCGCTTCCCGCTGCGGCTGGACCGCCGTCAAAGATGTTTTTCCTTGACAGTCCCCTTCAAACAGGCTACTGCAGTGTCTCATTTGGCAGCCAACGAGCCGGTTCATGTACCCTCTCGCCTGCACACAAACGCCGTTTTTTCACGGCGACCCAGAGAAATCTCAAAAAGAGTATAATGTCTGGTCCGGCTCACGCCGTTGGTGTTTTAACTGTAGTGAAAGTGCCCACGCCCCAGTGTTCACCCCTACACACAAGCACATCAAATCTCGTGTCACTCACAGAGCACACTCTCATAAGCGCAGAAAGCCGCTCGAGTGTTGAATATAAGAAATGTGTCCACAGGTTTGTGCCCACTATCTGCCTTCTCTGTTATCCGGCTCACGCCATTGGTGTTTTAAGTGTAGTGAAAGTGCCCACGCCCCAGTGTTCACCCCTACACACAAGCACATCAAAACTCGTGTCACTCACAGAGCACACTCTCATAAAGCGCATAAAAGCCACTCGAGTGTTGAATGTAAGAAAGGTGTCCACAGGTTTGTGCCCACTGTCTGCCCGCTCTGTCACACGGTCAATAAAACAGGTTATGAATGTAAGTCTCGTGCCCGTCGGAGAGCGTTCACGCTTACTAACACACACCTCCCCCTGGGCACTGCCCACTTGTTCGAATGCCAAGAAACGCAGGGCACTGATAAGACGCTCCCCATCCATTAAGATCGGGGCGTCAAATACACTTGTAAGTCTCGTGCCCGCGCACACGCGCTCACGCTTACAGAAAGCTTTTCCGCCCAGAGCGCCGCTCGCGCGTCAAAAAGTGAGAATAAAAGGCTCCCCTTCCCTTATGATTGGGACACCTCACATAAACCAGACGGTCCCGGTTCTCGGCGAGCAGCCTTTCCCCAGATCCGAGGGCGCGCGCGCCGCGCCTCCGGCTCCGGCTCAGTTTCACAAGCCCGCAAATGGCGGCGATCTGAACCCGGAGGCCATTCGCCCCCTAGCGGCTCACATAGCCGCGTGGGAAACTATCCCGGGGATTTCAGAATGGGTTCTGAGCACAATAAGGCAAGGCTATACACTTAAATTCGTTCGCCGTCCCCCGCGCTTTCGAGCCCGGACCGCGACGATAGTGAATGCGGAAGTAGCACACCTACTTCACGCGGAAATAGCGAAGCTGCTGTGCAAAGGGGCTATAGAAAGAGTGCCGCCTTCTCTGACCGAGTCAGGCTTTTACAGCCGATATTTTCTCGTACCCAAGAAGTACGGAGCTTTCAGACCCATCCTAAATCTGAGACATTTGAACAAAGTGCTTGCAAAGAGACCGTTCAAAATGCTTACGACCAGGAAAATCCTCGTGCACGTTCGCCCGAGGGACTGGTTTATTTTTGTCTAGATCTGAAGGATGCCTATTTTCAGATTCAGATATTACCCCGTCACAGGCAATTTTGAGATTCGCCTTCGACGGCCAGGTATATCAATACACCGTCCTGCCGTTCGGCCTGTCTCTAGCCCCCCGTACATTTACGAAGTGCATGGACCCGGCGCTCGCCCCCCTGAGAACTCAGGGGCTGCGAATAATGAACTATCTGGACGATTGGCTGATATTAGCACAGTCAGAGACAGAACTGCTATCTCACAGAACAGTGCTTCTCAGTCACCTGGAAAGCTTGGGTCTCACAGTCAACTGGACCAAGAGCTCATTAATGCCCAGTCAGTCAATTTCCTTTTTAGGAATAGAGTTGAATTCTGTGGCTATGACGGCTCATTTGTCGACACAGCGTGCGCGCCGTGTTCGCCACCTAGCCGCGTCCTTCCAGGAGGGCAGCTTTCTCCCTTTAAAGACGTTTCAAAGGATGCTAGGCTGTATGGCTTCAGCAGCAGCGGTGCTCCAGCTGGGCCTACTGCGCATGCGCCCGCTCCAGCGCTGGTTGAATGCTCGCGCGTCTCGCTGAGCCTGGGTTTCTGGCGGCCAGAAAGTCAGAGTGACTCAGACCTGCATAGCGGCTCTGCAGCCCTGGCTAGTGGCCGACTGGTACCGGAAAGTCATTTCGACAGACGCGTCCAATTCGGGTTGGGGTGCGCTGTTCGAGGGCAAACCGGCCTTTGGCCAGTGGTCAGACCGAGAGAAGTGTTTTCACATAAACTGTCTGGAAATGATAGCGGTCGAGAACGCGCTGAAGCGCTTCCTCCCATTCATACGGGACCAGCATGTTCTCGTCCGCTCGGACAACATGTCTGTGGTTTCCTATGTAAACCGTCAGGGGGGCGTCAGATCCAGAAACCTCTGCAATCTGGCGGAACGCATCCTTATTTGGTCCCAGATGCACCTGCGCTCGCTGAGGGTAGCGCACGTGCCTGGCCATTTAAACGACGGCCCAGACAGACTGTCCAGGGACTACGTCCCCCCAGGGGAATGGTCCCTACACCCCCAAACAGTCCAGAAACTGTGGCGCCTATTCGGCAGAGCGGAAGTCGACCTATTTGCGTCAGAAGACAACGCTCATTGCCCGATGTTCTTTTCGAAGAACGAGGACGCGCTGGCCCAAGTATGGCCCAGCCTCCCACTGTATGCTTTCCCTCCGGTCTCTCTGTTACCGCAGGTAATCAAGAGAATCAGGGAAATGTGCCATTCGGTGCTCCTCATAGCTCCGCACTGGGAGAATCAGAATTGGTTCCCGGAACTAGCACGGCTGTCACAGGCAGCTCCGTGGCCTATTCCGGTGAGGGCAGATATCCTCTGTCAGGCTCGCGGCTCGATCTGGCATCCCCATCCAGAGCGCTGGTCTCTGCACGCATGGTTAATCAACGGGTACTCGCTGCCCTGCCAGAAAGAGTGATGAACACGATCACACAGTCTAGAGCTCCTTCCACGAGAAGGCTCTACGCGTCTAAATGGTCGGTGTTCTCCAAGTGGTGCACCGACAGAGATCTGGACCCGCGGACGTGCGAGGCGGCGCATTTGCTCACTTTCCTACAAGAGCTGATGGATAAGGGGAGGTCCCCATCCACGCTCAAAGTTTACGTGGCGGCCGTGGCGGCATTCGCGGAATCAACGCACGGCCAGTTACTGGGAAGAAACGAGCAGGTCATCCGCTTCCTTAGGGGAGCTAGAAGGATGAACCCGCCGCGCCCCCCGTTGGTTCCTATGTGGGATCTTTCCTTGGTCCTCGAGGCCCTGAAAGCCTTCCCATTTGAGCCACTAGACTCCGTGGAGTTAAAGTACCTGTCACTAAAAACCGTTTTTCTGACCGCGCTGTCATCAGTCAAACGTGTGGGGGACCTGCACGCGCTGTCAACCAGCGCGACGTGTCTGGAGTTCGGGCCGAATGACTCTAAAGTCATCCTCAAACCTAGACATGGCTATGTTCCAAAAGTGATGGGCACTCCTTTCAGAGCGCAAGTCATTTCACTGTCGGCCCTGCCAGCGTCAGACAGTGAGACAGACGTGAATCTCCTTTGCCGGTCAGGGCGCTGAGGTTCTACACTACGCGCTCCGCCTCTTTCAGGCGTGCGGAGCAGCTGTTTGTTTCGTTTGGCGGGCGCACCAAAGGTCTCGCTGCCTCGAAACAGACTCTAAGCAGATGCGTAGTGGACGCTATAGCTGCCGCTTATGCGTCAAAAGGTCTGCAATGCCCTCTGGGCATCAGGGCTCATTCCACTAGAGGCATGGCCAGCGGGATTTCTATCCACGATATATGTGTAGCGGCGGGCTGGAGCTCCCCGTCTACCTTTGTCAGGTTCTATAACCTAGAAGTCCCCGCCCTGCAGGCTAAACTTCTGTCAGTCTAAGCGAGTTGTGCGTTCTGCCCAGATATGTCATGCTCAGACCACTCACTTGACTCAGCTCTCCTGGTTGAGCTGCACTAGCAGGGATGTGCTATATGCTTATACAGACCAGTGCTCTGCTCTGTTTTCCCCTATGTGTGCTTATGTACAAGTGATGGCCGCGTAGCTGGCCACCTTATTTTCCACTTATTGGGTTCCCCGAGAAACCTCGGCGACTCATGGGTGGTTGCTTGGCGCGCACGGCGTTGACAAAAAGTTCCCGTAGTGTAAGCTAAACTTATGCAATACGAGAGAACCTCTCGTAAGAGAACGTACTCGGTTACTAACGTAACCTCGGTTCTCTCTAGAGAGGGAGCGAGTATTGCCTAACCGGCCGTGCTCGCGCCTCGAGCGACTTCGCTTCAGTCGACGAAAACCAGGGAATTTCTGCCTACAGCCCCTACTTATGCATTTAGCCACGCCCATTCTGGCGGGCTATGACGCTATGAAGGCGCGAGCACCCTTCATTGGGCGTGACGTCACGCGGGGCTCACTGGTAGGCTGCAGCAGATGCCCGCAGGGCAGCCAATGAGCACGCAAGACTGCCTGCTCTAGGTCTGCTAGCTGCTGCACTGTGTTGACAATGAATACAAAATTAGGATAATTTTTTGGCTTCAATATCTCGAGAAGATGAATCTTTCCCGTAGCGTAAGCTAAACCGTTAGTAACCGAGTACGTTACTGATGTTATGAAGTGTTAGTGCACCTGTCGCTCATATCATTTAAACTTATAAACTTATTACATACAAGATCATGGAAAGATACCATCGTGGTATCTAACAATGAACAATCATAATGACAAAACAGGAAACAAAGATCATTGGTTTGTGTACATCATAATATGATATTTATACACAGGAAAAAAAGAACAATAAAAAGGCGAGATACTATTTATATCTACTTATTTATTTATTTATTTATTTATTAATATTATTTATATCTTTAAATAGTTCTGAGGAAAATAAAGAAATTAACAACATATTCAAGAGATGACGTTTTTGGGGTTTCTTAATAATAAAAAAATATCATTATAAGGATAAAACTGCTTAAATCAACCCTAAATGTATTCACACAAAAAAAATCGGCAGCTGTTTCTTCAACAATACAACAAAATGAGCAACTTTCATCAATATCAAGATATTTACAGATAGATGAATAACGTGTCGTTCATCTTTTAAGTTGTTGCGCTAGATAAGGCGTCGTAGGTCACATGATAACGTAAACATGGCGATGATGTCCGAACGCATTCATACTCAACGAGATTTGCTATAACGTACCTGGGTGGTAACGTACCTGGGGTGGTAACGTACCTATGGTGGTGATGGCGCAGTGGATAAGACACATGCCTTTGGTGTGAGAGACCCTGGTTTCGAATCCACAATGTGTCCCTGAGCAAACATTAACCCTAATTGCTCAGAGGCGTGCGACCTCTGAAATATAGCAATTGTAAGTCGCTTTGGATAAAAGTGTCAGCTAAATGAATAAATATAAATGTACCTACTCTTTTAGCGCTCGTTAAGTAAGTACTCATTGAAATTAAGTAGGGGAGACCGGGGGCAATTGTAACACACTCAATTCCTACAATCAGAAACAGCTAGAGTGATGACACTTAATCTGTACATGCCCAGTAGGATTTCTCTTATCTGTGAAAGAAGCAAAAAAAAAATCACTTTAGCAGAAGTTGTTAACGACAAACTGATTTTGAGGTATGAAATTTATTTTTGGATGTACAGTATTTTTTCTGCTGTCTAAAGTTTAGATGTCTGTGAATTTAAATTTGTATGCATTTTATCCTAGTTATTGTTAAAAACACACATGAACATCCTATGCTAATACAGGTTGGGCTAGCTAGAATAGAAGATTTTGTCATGGCTGCAGTATCGGGGCAATTGAAACACTGTTGAGCATGCACAAGGCCCATTGTAATAAGCTTGTTTGTGTGTGTTGACATACTTTTCTGGTAAAAATATTTCACTAAATTCTATTGTAAAACTTAATTTTAAAAGGGTGTATTAAAATAAATGTTTGTTCAGTATTAAAATCATCAATTAACATACATTTTTTATATAAAATAATGTGTGTTTTATATGTGCTTGACAAAGTGTGAATATTATACGCTATATGTCTGCAAAAGCAAAGTTCCTTTCAATTGTCAGTTTATTTGTATAGTGGATTTAAGTGTTTGATTGTATAAGCCCAGCAAACAAAAAATGATTAGTTCACTTTAAAAAGCAATTTTGATGAAGTTAGAACAGAGACTTAGCAAACTTTGTTTCTTTGCAGTAAAATATGCCTGTTTCAGGCCAGGAAGACGGATAGGAATAGTAACATTATTAAATACAACAGCAGTAAAGTGATTACTTTGAGGTAGGTTTTATTTAAGATAAAGTGGGTTAATAGGAGTTATTTCTCAGTGTTACAATTGCCCCCACACACTGTTACAATTGCCCCATGGCGGGGCATTGTAACACTCTGACTTCTTGCATTTAGTTAAATATTTTAGTCTTGTTCTTATAAGTGAAAATAATAAATTGTATTTTTAATTAGTGCACATATATGTGTTCTTGTATCAAAAGATGACTATCTATCTCAAGTAGTTTGTGAGTTATTAAGGAAATTTAAAATATGTTACAATTGCCCCCGGTCTCCCCTACCTACTTATTGAGTATGCGGTTTGGAATGCAGCCACTGATACTTAAGCATGTTGTGAGATTGGTTACAAGGTAGTTTGTGACATAGAGAACACAGGAGATTTCAAGCCACGTTTTTGAGACCATAATTTTTCACTGCAATTTTAAGGAGATAATACTCAGATGATGACTTATGAATTTGAACATATAAAAACATCACACACACATGGGTCTTTAAGATTCCAGCATCGATATTTGACCAATGTTTTACAATAAAACAGTAATTTTACTTATTTAAACATTAATTAAGGAATATCATTTTATGTCCATGTTTTAATGTAGTAAATCTCTGTTGTGCAGCACTTTGGCAAAAATAAAATTATAAAAGTTATATTTTCATTTTAAAACATTAATTAAATTGCTAGTTTTATGCATTCATTTGATTATTAGCGTTTTTTAAAAAGTCATACAAAAGAAAAAAATATCGTAATAAAATACATTAATATAATTTATATTATTATAATTAACATAATAAATTATTAAAGGTTGTGTAGGTAAGACATTTATAAAAAAAAAATTTCAAAATTTGTTTAGACTTTCTATATATATCAATGCATAATTAAAATCTAAGTACTCTGAAAAAGAAAGTATAAAAATCGAGTGTCTGTAGACCTCTCACGACTGTTTTAAAGACAGCTCATTATTTCCATTCACTTCACCCCCTCCCTTCTGGTCTCCTTCCAAAGCCCACCCCCAAAACACATGAACGAGCAACTCTGACAGCTGAGCTGAAGACGCATTATTTACCTGAGACGAGCGAAGAGTAGAGGAACGAGTGCATGTAGTGACATCATGTCAGACACACATGTAAATAAAAAAATCTAACTTTATCATTATGAAGTTAAACAAATAAGTTGTATTTTATTACTCACTATCAAACTAGCATATTGATATTGGTAAACTTTACAATATATATTTATTGATTCGCTAACGAGCTAGTTATCTATAAGGCAAAGCTAAACACAGGTTGCGTGATACACGTTGTTCCATTGCCATCATTTACACTGTGATGTAGATGAATTTCGTGTAAGATTTATAACATATATATGATGTTCTGCATGTAAGAGTTTGCTTGATGAAAGCATAGTTGATTCTGATGAGGACTACACTCCCGAGACAAGTAGGCTACCACATCGTCAGCTCGAGGACAGAACCGTGGTCGAGGGCGAAGCAGAGGAGGTCGTGCAAGAGGTCGTGCTACTAGGGTATTCGCCGATATTCACCCGAGTTTTATTTCTTTGTTTATCCAACAACTTTTTGTCCATTACCTTTTCTTGTAATGTAAATGACTTCCTTTTTTTGACTGGGTTGCCTTCGTGAACTGCAAATGTGGACTTAGATGGGTCTTTCTCTGCCATTGTTTTGGTAATCCTAGGTTCCGTGGCTCTTGAATTACACAAACCAAACGAGTGCGCGCAAAAGGGCAGGTCCTGTGTGGCGAAGGGGTGGTTGCCATGGTTGCGAGAGAGTGACAGTCGCCTAGGCCAATCCGTTGTTTCGTCCCGGTTCGAAATAATGAGCTGTGTTTAATGCAGATTAAACGGTCTAGAGTCAATCGATTTTTATACTCTTTTTTTCAGAGTACTTAGATTTTAATTATGCATTGATATATATAAAAAAGTTTAAACAAATTTGGAAAAAAGTTTTTTATAAATGTCTTACCTACACAACCTTTAATGATAAAAATAATCTGTTAATCTAATCCATAATCAATTATTAAATGTAACTGATTAAACATGTTTTTGATTACTGGAATTTGAATAAACAAAAGTTTGCAATAATAAAGTACAGTATTAGTCATTTTAACTGATGATAATAATTGATTGCTTAATACCGTATACTGTGAAACCGTGATGTGTTCTGAGATGGTTATCATACTGTTAAAATATCATACTGTTACAACCCTGTTCTCTGGCTTCACCTTGGTCTCCAGTCTCCATGACTTTGCCTAAGTCTTCCATCTCCCTGGCTCCGCCTTGGACTGCACCGCCTGAGGCTCCACCGTGGGACTTCATCCCTTCGTCTCCTTCAGACCATTCCACTTCGCCGGCTCCCAAGTGGTGTCTTCCTCCATCAGGGTCTTCTTCCTCCATCTGGGTCTTCTCCTTCACCATGCCAAACTGGTTGGTATTGTAGGGTATCTGGGTGAACCATTACATCCAAATTAACACACACATTCCACCACACACACAAGCCCATGAAGCTTCCCCCAAACCAAGCTAACACTGTTCGAGTTTGGTTTCCTGTTACCGATTTATGACTCAAAAGAATGTGCAGGGACTTGATTCCTGGAGAAGGAAAAATTAAACATTTTATATATGCATAGGATATATATATATCCTATGCATAACCTTGTGATACATGTTCATCCCATGACTTTCCTTTATGTGTTTGGTGTGTGCGTCCTTGGAGACTCTAATGGGTTAATGTTTCCTTGATTTACATACTATCACGAACCCCCCTCTCCTTCCAAGAGAGACCCGGAGACCACTCAGAAGAACCTCCACTCATGGACACGCGCACACACATACACAAACCTTTAACCGCATCACTGAAAGACAGTTATATGATATATTCGATATGTATTCATGTTTGCCCATGTATTGTACTACATATAACACATATTGGAGCTTTAAATGAACCTAGGGACCCCTAGATGCATTCTTAATGTAACTGTTTTTCCTGTAACTTTTATATGTCATGTTTGATATTGTTAGAATGCCCTGGAAATGACTCCGCCAGATATATGTATGAACACACCATGAAAGGTATGATTATGTGTATAACACATCTCTGCAGTAGAAATGAACATTTCTACCACAGGCCATAATTTAATTAGACCAGCAGTCTGACAAGACAAAGAGAAATCTTCCGCGGGAACTTCCCTCCCAGCTATTGGTGCAGTCTTCCAAAAGAAGGCGTGAACCGAAATGTTTTTAAAGAGGCGCGCAGAGCTCCTCCTCTCTCTCTTCCGTGCTCGTCCAGGTCTCAGAATGTAACGTCTCGTCTCTAGGCGAGCCTTTCGCCTTTCTTTTAGGTGTTCTATTTTAGTTTGTGTTCTTCAGTCTTAAGATAAGTCCCCGTGTTTAATTCCGATCGACGAGTGAAAAGAACACCGCGTGACATATCTCTTCAGCAAATCCAACTACAAGGGACATTCAAACGCGCGCTCTCTCTGAAGGAAAAGCACGCGCACGTGACCACGTGACGCGCCGTACTGAGAGATGCACACGCGCTTCTCTGGGATCTCCCTTCGGAGATTTTTCGTTCCTGTTAGTCAAAGTTTGTTTTCGTAGTCGAATTGTTTTCTGTTGGCAATGTTACCTCAAAGACTTCTAACCTCTGTTCCACGCCACGTGACGCTTACACACTATGGACTCTGCTCACGCACACGGCCGAGACCGGGCCGTTCAGGAATGCAGCGACCCAGAGAGACCAATACATTTGTGCAAGTATATCTTTTTACAGAGCTTCTAAGAAGCCTTAAGATGATGTTTCCGTGTTGTTTACAGAAAGGTGAATGTCTAGAAGAAATCGTACCAATTCCCTCTCTCTCTCTCCTCCTTCTCTCTTCTCTCACACCCTCACTCACTCTCACACGTGTCTCCATTGTCCCAACGCTATGTATTTCTCGTTCATCGATATTTATTGTGTTGTGTATGTCTATGTGTTTGTAAATATATATCTATATATATATATATATCCCGTGTAAACGTAGTAAATGAATAAGTATGCCTTTATTAAATCATTATATTCACTTGACTGATGAACTTTCTCTTTGCTCAATTTCAAGTCCCTTAAGTGCCAAAGACCTAACTTATGCTACTAGCTTTACAAATTACCGGTACTTTGAGTACTTGTTTATAGGGCAGAAAACCCAATTCTTCTGGCCAGAGAATGCGTTTCCTGAAATCCTATAAAGTAAGATAATATTGTGGATCCCCACGATATTATTCTGGCAATTGAGCTAATTAATTTTGCCTGCTTTGTAAGACGTGATCACTGATCAGTGTAATTAACTGCAATCAACTTGTCGTTAAAATGAAAGGATTCACATGTATGCATGCAGGTAAAATTTGCATTCTCCCTTAGAGGGAGATTTATTAACATGTAAGACTGATCTAATCCAAACATGTATGAATAATTATTAATTACCAATTATTAATTATGATATGCAAATTCCCCATGGATTAGATCCGCCCCAGAGTCTTTACAGTATGATGTTACATTTAGGCGCCAGGAGCCGGCTTTCGGACGGGGAGTACTGTCACTTGTATCTTGGAACCCCTTTTCTCTAACTCTTCCCTGCGTCAAGTGTTACAGTTGCAATGTTCACATTTTAAACATGTTCATGTTTAATGATTAGAGTAAATAATTGTAAAAAAAAGAATTAAAAAAAATTCAGTGACATCTTCTCTCATCACTTTTTTAACAATCAGCGATAATCAAGACTTGATAGACTCCCTCATCAGGACAAATGATAAAAATATATAAAATAAAGAGCTGCTCATGAGGCTTAAAAAAGATGACAGAAACTAATTATTTCTAGGAAATTTACCATTGAGTGACCACACAGAGGTCTTCCCTTTAGTCTATTTGTTGTTGCTCAACTCAGTAATCATAAACGGAGTATGTGTGCTGGAAAAACAGAAATAGAGAGAGAGAGAAAGGGATAAACAAAATTTCTTACACTGTTTTTTTCTTCATCATATCTATTGTGTGTATGTGCCCGTTTGCTTGGTTGAGAATAGATTTGCAAATGAGATACCTTAGGGGTTATCTTACCAGCAACACAGCAATAAGAGACAGAGAGAGAAAGGGTGAATCTGACAAATCGTTGAACTACAGACTGGCCCAGAGACACTGTCGATAATAGAGAGAGTATTAATGAGGGTGACTGGAGTTGCAGTCAGGAGTCTGTTAGCAGCACTGCAGCTCTTCCATTATATCACAGCATTGGTACAATCTGGCCATAGGGCCATGTTGCTTCTTCCTCTTCCTCACGTCAAGCTTTCAGAACAAAAAATCTGACTGAAAGAATAAAAGTATTTCAGTTCAGAGACAGAAGCACTGTCTTTCTTCCTTAAGGCATCACATTCAGACACAGTCTCGACCAAAAGGCAGTAAGCTTAAAGTCACAGATTAACGAAAAAAAATTATTATTTACTCACCCCAAGGCCATCCAAGATACAGTACATTGTGACCACATGATCAACGAAAAACAAGGCCTCACTTTAGGTGTGTTCGACTTGTGTTCGATCGGTGTATGACATCGAAGTAACGCGAGAGCGATTGGAGAGCAGACGGCTCACATAGTTATAATAATATGCTATCGGTAGGAATAAAAATTCACAAGACTCAATTTTCCATCCGTAAAACTGAGAAATTTTCATTATTTGCCTAGCAACTTGTGCCCTCACATGTTAGCGATCCCCCTATCAAAAGCAGAAATGGTTTGGTCTTGTAGTCCAGCTGTTAAATTCAGCTTGTGGCTTGTAAAGGAGCCTCGCACTACAAAAAATAAGCCTAAATCAGGTTATCAAAAAAGAAAAGAGTGGAAAGAAAGCTGCAGGAGTGCAGACAACTTCTGACTAGTTTTTTGGAGGGGAGGAAGAATGGTGAGGCTTGCGAGAGAAAAATGTAACTGTGTAACTTATTACTTATCCCTTTACCTCAGTGAAGTAGTCTTGTCAAAAGTAGCCTACCAGTACTTTATACAAAGTACATAATTAAATTGTGCAAATGTGATGATACCAGTCTTTCTGAACTGTTTTACTGAGTACAGAGACTTAATTAGATAGATAGACGGCTGCATTCAAACGGTCCATGTTTACAAGCGTTCCTGTTTGCACGGCTGAGCACTGTAGCCAATCACAGAGAAGTCTGTTGAGCACTGTAGCCGATCACAGAGAAGTCTATTGAGCACTGTAGCCAATCACAGAGAAGTCTGTTGAGCACTGTAGCTAATCACAGGGAAGTATGTTGAGCGTATTTGTGTAGCGACAAATCGGAATTCCCGTCCACTCAATTGAAAAATATTTGAAGGCTATATTTTAATGTAGCTATTATTTACATTTATATTATTAATGTAAATAATTCACTTATTTAATTAATTTTTTATTTCATAAATAAAATAGTTAAATAGTTCAAATGGTTCTGTTTTAAAATTTCTTTGCAATTGATACTCTGAATTTAACCTTGTGAAAATAAAAAAAAAAGTTTTGAATAATAGTGAAAATAAAGTGTTGGGTGTTGTATGGGGCCCATCCCTTGGTTCTGTGACAGGGGCCCAACATTTGGTGCTACGCCCCTGCCTGTAACCTAAAATAAACAACTGTTTGGAAAGAACTACACCAAACAATTTAAAAAGATCTTCGAACATAGAGAACAGTTGCACAAGACAACAACAGTCCACTAAACAATGAAAAATGGTCTCACGAAGAGTACAAAAAAGACAGTCATGATTAATATCAGGGTTTAAAACAGAAAAAAAAAATAATTAACAGCCACGGCTGTATGTAAAACTCTCCATTGCAAATCAGCAACCTTCTTTAACAATGGTGGTTTATACAGTGTTCTCCATCAGGTCCAACACAATCCTTAAAACCTAAGCGAGCTCTCCATGGAGTGTCAATTTTACCCTTTAGTTTATCTTTGTTCAAAATTTTAACAATCAATCTGTATAACAATTTCTTATCAGCATCATGAATAGACAGACAGGAATTATTGGTTTCTTAAAAAAAAACTTAAAGTTCTTAAAGTCCCATTCCTCAAAGTCTGGGAGAACCTTCACCAAAGGAAAAATATCATCAACACTGCATCAACGTCACAAAAAAAGTTCAACAATGTGCGTTCAGAATCTGTTAAATCCTCTTTCCACTTTTTGAGCAAAAATTCAATTATGCGAATAGAATGCACCTTTAAATGAGAGGCAAGGAGAAAAGCATTGTCCATGTTTGCAACTGTAAAGTGAATTACATGTCCCAAAGTCACTACATTAGACAAACAGAACTGTTTGAGTAAACTGGGACCTATTTGACAGGTTGCACTCAAACGGGTCCCATACACAACTGGCTCTTGGAGAAGCCAAAAATAACACTTTGAGGTGTCCAATGCAGATGATCCCAAAAGAAATCGACAAGAAGTGCCTGAATCTTTGACAGCAAATCTGGCTGAGGATCAACACATGATAGACGATGCCATAAAGTGGATGAAATCAGGTTGTTAATGACAAGGACTCGACCTCTATAAGACATTTTTGGTAAAATCCACATCCATCTGACAAAACAACCTTTAGTCTTTTCAAAAACATTATCCCAGTTTTTAAGGACAAATGTTTGTCCAATGGCAGACGTCCATTGGCTAGGCTATCCTTCAGCACTGCCAGAAGATCTTCTCCAATTATAAACAAAAAATCTTATGTATGGTAACCCTGGGATGTATGGTGGTGTGAGTCAGAAGTGATTCTGATGAATGAGTATCGCTTGCGAGAGCCTATCTTCTTCTAGTGTAACTAAACGAGCCAATGCACATTGGTATGCGACAATTGCACCTGCTGCTGTGCATCGCGGCGCGAGCATATAATGAGCAGTGCCTCGCATCCTTGTTTTTCCGCTGAGGAGCCGGACCTGTGACTCGGCCGTACAGTGGAAGCTCAGCAACTGTGGCGAAGGGACTCGTGTGCATCTCCGTTCCCTCCTCGAGGAACGAGGGTTACCATACGTAACCAAGATGTTCCCCTATGTCAGCTCACTATGACGTGAGTCCCAGAATGGGGATATCTACCAAAACGTCACAGCTGCTGCCCCTTCCAGCACTCAGCTTGAGCCTCCTGGCCTGACTGTAGTTGTTGGGCAGAAAGAAGGAGCTCTAAGCAGAGAACGTCAGTCACTGCTGTTCCGCAAGACCCACTCAGTGTGACTTATTGGATAACGCTGGGAAAGCGTGCCCTTGGGGAAGGGAACGCTGCGGAAGCCACATCCTATGATCAGGTCATGCTTTCCCAATGACTTACCATCAACTGCATTGTGATGTGCGGCGGTAGCAGCAACATACACTTTGAGGGTAGAGGGAGACTGCCTTTTCTCCAACCCATCTTGCAGGAAAGGAAGCACGACTCTGATCTGACATCTTCAGGGGTCTTCCCGGTGGGAAGAACACCATTCAGCGAACATGTTCCATTTAAGAGCATAGAGGCGCCTCGTTGAGAGGGCTCTAGCAGAAGTGATGGTGTCTACCACCTCCTGGGGTAGGACACCTAGAACCTCTGCGTCCCGTCCAGGGACCAGACATGGAGTTTCCAGAGGTCTGAACGCAGGTGCCATAGAGTGCCCCGTCTCTGAGAAAGCAGGTCCTTCCTCAGAGGAATGGGCCAAGGAGGTGCTGTCACGAGGAGCATGAGTTCTGGGAAACAGGTCCGGTTGGGTCAATACAGCGCAACTAACAAGACTTGCTCCTCGTCCTCCCTGATTTTGCACAGTGTCTGTGCGAGAAGGCTCACTGGGGGAAACACATTATTGCGCTGGCTCCGGGGCCAGCTGTGCGCCAGTGCATCCGTGCTGAGGGTCCCCTCGGTCAGGGAATAAAACAACTGCAAATATGTCGAGTGCAGAGAGGCAAACAGATCTATCGGGGCAGCTCCAAAGAAGGCCCATATCAGCTGGACCACCTGGGGATGGAGACGCCACTCTCCCGGAAGCGTAGGCTGTTGTGAGAGCTCGTCGGCTGCACGACTGAGCACACCAGAGATGTGAATGGCACAAAGCGACCTCAGATGCTTCTGACTCCATAGGAGATGGCGGACGAGTTGCGACATGCGAAGGGAGCGTAGACCACCTTGACGGTTGATGTACAGTGTCGCAGTGTTGTCCATACGGACTATTGACTAGTACGTGCTTGTCATGTAGCAGCCCTTTGAGGCGGCCAAGCGCAAGGCATACTGTGAGCAACTCGAGGCAATTGCCTGCCCGTAGAAACGAAGGGTCCGACCACAGGCTGAAGTTTGGAGGCAGTGCAGGAACGGTCTGTGTCGAGGAAGAGTCCAGACATGAAAGTACGCATCCTTCAGGTAGATTCCTGCAAACCTATCTTGGGGGCAGATGCATTCGAAAATGTGTTTCTGTGTGAGCATCTTGAATGGGAGTTTGTGCAGGGCCCGATTCAAGGTTCACAGGTCCAAGATCGGCCGTAACCGACCCGCCTTTCTTGGGTACAATGAAGTAGAGGCTGTAGAACCCTGTCTTCATATCGGCTGGAGTGACTGGCTCAATCACATCCTTTGCCAGTAGGACAGATTTCTGCCCACAAGACAGGGGCATCGCTGCTCCACACAGAGGCGAAGTGGATGCCCCTGAACTTGGGAGGGCTTGCTGCTGTGCAACACTACCTGGTTCCAGGGTGGGGCAGAGGGTTTGTGAAGGCCTGGTTGCATCCCCAGAATTTAAATAAACAAAAGATTCTCCGCCTTTGAGCTTTGGCAATGTCTCGCACCTCTGCAAGGTTTAGCCCTGGGGTGCTTCTGGACCACTAGCGCGAACATCGTCTGACCGAGGGCAAGCGGTGTGACCTGCTGTGAGCACTCACATTCTCATTGAAGTCAACATTCTGAGTTGTCAAAACAGCTGTTTTGCTCTTTGTGAGATAGCGGCCAGCGCTGTCTGTGCTGTAACACTAACACCAGCTTGAAGAGGCATTCTCCTGAAGAAGCAGGCTCGTCTTCCGAAGCGAAAGACAAGGATGCAAGGCACCTGCTGCTCATTATATGCTCGCGCCGCGATGCACAGCTGCTGGTGCAATTATTGCATGCCAAAGTGCATTGGCTCGTTTAGTTACGCTTGAAGTATATAGGCTCTCACAAGCTCCCTATTCGTCAGAATCACTTCTGACTCACGTCATAGTGAGCTGACAAAGGGGATCAATTCCAGGAGTTTTTCTGCTCTATATACTCTGCAAAGCTACATACATTTCACCCAGGGAAATATCTGTTTTCAGTACCAGACTACATTCTTGTTTAAGCTGGGCAAGACCAGAATAAAAACTAAGCTAACATCTGCTCTTCTTGGTGTTTCACATCTGCACTTTCAGAACTTTTTTGAAAATTCTTAACTGAATCAATGAAAAAAATAAATCTAAAATTCCTGTTGTAAATCAGGAAACGCACTCTCAAATTTAACATTCCTAGCTCCTTTAGTACTCTTAAGAAACTTCTTAATACTCAACATATAGCCACTTCATTCCAGGAACAAAGATTGCGAGGAAACTACAGAGTCTGCATCAGAGTCTACCTCAACATCACTATAAAAAGTCTGGGAGCAACCATGAAGAGGAATTTTTTTCAGAGAATTGAAACTCTCTAGTTTTTCTTTTCTTAACATTATCTTTGTCAGATTTGTCATCTACTAGCATCTCACTTTCTTCAGTCAAAAAACAGTCCCTGAGAACATTTTGGTTCATTCTGTGTTTGTCCCTGAGTTTTATTTGATTCGCTCTGTTTTTGTCCCTCAGTTTCATTTGATTCACTCAGTTTTTGTCCCCGAGATTCATATACTCCAATCTGGTTTTGTCTTTGTAATTTGTTTGTTTTGCCCAATTTTTGTCTCTGAAGGTCGTTTAATTCATTTTGTTTGTGTCTCTGAGATTTACTTGACAATTAGCCTTTCGCCGAGCCCCGCCCCCCTTAGTTACTGTTGCTACGTCCGTCAAACAAATGGTCGAACGCGACCAGCGCGACAGATTGCCATGACGGGAATAGGTATACCCGTGCGTGTCAGTGACCTTTTTTTGAGCAATACCTCCGCGATATCCTCCAGATCGAGGCAAAAATGGTTACAGTATGCAGTGGAGGGATATATTCAAGTTTATAAAAATACGCAATGAAGGAGACACGACTTTCGAGGCGCTTACCGGTCTCAAGTGAAATCTGAGAAACCCCATGACCTGTAAGTTAAGTTACCTCAAATGCAACCAGCACAGCCTTCAAGAAGATTTTATGAGCTGGATCAGTTGCTAATTGTTTGGAGTTATAAATATATAACTCGCGCTGCATATTTTGTAATTTTGCCTCAGATACAGGATTATACATTCGTTTAACAAGCTTGTTCATTACCACGGCAACCGCTTGCGTGTCATGCTGAATGCGATTTTCGTGTTTAAAAAGTAACTATACATAAGAGACGGAAAGATGCAGATAACCATACATTATTTAAAGTTCTTTCTATTCGTTACGATGTTGATATATGAACTGATGTTGTCAAGTAACGTTAAGCTTAATGCGTTCCCCATTGCGATCGTGCACTCCTCTAAACTGTTCTACGGGTGTCTGCTAGTGCTGCTAGTGTAGTCTGCACTGCTAGTGACTGCTGCTCATTTCCCCCCGAAAATATAATGTTAACAACAACCCTTTAGAAAACATACTTCCTTTGTGGATCCTCTTGATCTGCTTTCTCCATGTTGCTTTGAATAACGTTAATCTCAGTGTCTCAGTCTCACGCCCGCTGCACGTGAGTTAACCATGTTCGACACATGTAAGTTAACTGGGAGTGGGGCCGTCCACACTGTTTTATCCACTGTAGGCACCGCTCACGTTGTGTTTTCGGCTTTGGGAATGGAAAGAACACAACTCCTCCAGACAATCTCTCGGGGTAACTTATCTAGTGTCCGATTTACAAACGCCGTGGGCGCACCGCTTCACCAGCTTGCTTGGAATGCTTGACGGACCTGCTCACATAGTAACGGTTGCTATGATGTGTGATTGGACAATGGCCGTTTTGGGGGAGGGGCCGGCGAAAGGTCAATTGACTCACCCTGTTCTATGGTCTTATTATTAATTTCAGCAGGGGATTTTTCTGGGCATGATCGTATAAGGTGACCCTCCATTCCACATCCAAAACATTTCATTTTCTCTGACAACACATAAACGTTGAAATCACAATCATTCACTCTAGAACATCTAGAAACATCTCTAGAAATTAATTTATTCATTGTTGTTTTTAAGAATCATAAAAACCTGGCTTCTAAAAGAAACAACATGTCTCAAATGCGGAGATTTACAAGCGAGGCCAATGGTTTTAATCAGAGACATTAGCTGTCCATGTCTCGAAAGTTCCCTCTCTAACAACTCGGTACTAATGAACGGGGGGATATGCAACAAAATTATATTTTTTTAGCCGATTAACGAGCGGCACCGCTTGAATCAAGATGAGCGTTTACTAGGGGTGTGCATTGGCACTGCCCTCACAATTCGATTAGATTACGATTCACCAGGTAACGATTCGATTCAATTCGATTTTACGATGCATTGCGATGCATCAAAATTCTACTGCACACAACAAGGCACATTTTTCATCAGTCATGATGCAATACAAGCATATTGAACAACAGCTTTTATTGGCTGCTATTATAACTCCTGTATCTTTGACATCAATATCATTAAATTAAATAAAATTGATTGGTACAGGGTATTGAATATGGCATTTTCAAACACGGTCATCTCCCTCCACCTCAGCCATCTTTATTATGCCCCCGGAAGTAATTGAAACTTCAAAACTTTATTATCCAAGGCCAGAAAATAAACAGTGAAATAATTGATTATGGCACTTTGCCGCATCGATGCTGAATTGTGCATTTCCCGCATTGCAATGCATTGCCGAATCGATTATTGTTGGCACCACTAGCGTTTACAGCACCACGCCTAGCTCCCACACTACGAGCCTGCATTAGGCTACTCCCGGCCGCCACCAAAAAACGAACCAAACCTAACAAATATCTTAAATAAAACTAAAACAACTTAGAGAAAAAGTTGAGTGAGTGTGTGTGTGTTTGACATTGAAGAATGTTTGTGTAACCCAACAATATCCGAAATATTTGTTTTTTTTGGGAAAACAGCTGAAAATGGGTGGTTGACGTGAACTCAAATCCAAAGTGGAAAAAAATACATTTTTCTAAAATGTATGTCAAATGACATATAATTATATTGCTTAATATGTGAAAAACTCAAAACTGAATGTGTCCCGTTCTAATTCCTTATTTATTTAGCATTTTATTAACTTTTTTTGTGTGATAGTCCCACATATTGTCCACCGGTGTGGACAACATTTTTAATGTTAATATTTAATTCAGAGATTGTGTGACAGATAAGACAAATATGCACAATCCTTATCAGTTTGTCCTAACTATATTCCCAAATCAAAAGTAACCAATAAAAATTCACAATCATCTTATTATCCTACTATAAGATGTACACATAGGGACTTTACCCAAACGTCTGGATTATATTCATTATAATTAGTATAAAACCTAATGAAGCTTCATTTCATCCTTATATTTGCATAGTGGTGATATCATTATTATATTATTCAACACTTTTTACATTAATTTCTGCATTAAAATGCCTTTTCCCTGTATAATTCAGTTTGTCACACCACAGGACATTCCGTCACACCATAGGACAACAAGAATTGTTTCTTTTTTTTTAAATGTATATACATAAAAGGCAGGGAAAATGGTCTGTGCTACTTTTATAGTCTTTATTCTAAAATATTAAAACCACTTTACAGTCTAAAAACATTAAAATTATAAGATTAAATGGCTCTGAAGGAAAGTAATGTCGGATAAGTTTTGAAGTAACACCACAGACGTAATATAACACCACAGATGTAATATTGCATAAAAGGTTTAATAATTAAAAGTTTGAGCAAAATAATGAAATTCATCATGAGTAGGATTACAAGAAGTAATTGCTCTAATAAAAGAACATTTAGACAAAAACTGCATTAACAAATACACTCACCTAAAGGATTATTAGGAACACCTTAATTCTACGTGGCATTGATTCAACAAGGTGCTGAAAGCATTCTTTAGAAATGTTGGGCCATATTGATAGGATAGCATCTTGCAGTTGATGGAGATTTGTGGGATACACATCCAGGGCATGAAGCTCCCGTTCCACCACATCCCAAAGATGCTCTATTTGGTTGAGATCTGGTGACTGTGGGGGCCATTTTAGTACAGTGAACTCATTGTCATGTTCAAGAAACCAATTTGAAATGATTCGAGCTTTGTGACATGGTGCATTATCCTGCTGGAAGTAGCCATCAGAGGATGGGTACATGGGGGCCATAAATAGGGCTGTCGCGGTTATTTATTATTTGTTGCTATATAAATAAGTGTTATGATGTGGTCAGCATACACAAAAACAATGTAACCGAAACTAAACAGCGTCTCTGCGCATTGAAAGGCTGTCAATTAGCGCGCACATGGTTACGCCAACGGACTGTCTTTGAGAGTCATTAAACCGTTCATTCAACGAAAACGTTCAAAAGGCGGATTCCTTAAATGATAGATATAATGAAACAAGGTGTTAATTATTTTTTAACTTTGAGCTCCACTTTTCAAGGCTCAGCTGGCCAGCAATGCTTCACTTTTGGGCAAAGCTGAAGCAATGCTTCACTTATAGAGACCAATGGCATTGTTTCAATGCTTGACTCGGTGCTTTCCCCCCACGGCTTCCTCGCGCTGTGTAATGCTGACCAGCACTGACGCCATTTATGGTAAATACCTTACACGTTAAATGGATGAAACGACAAATATTTCGCTTTGCTTGGAAATGGCAACCTTTTTACGAATACACATGACTTGACTTCAAAGACAGACGCAGGTAATCGCACGCGCTCAGTCGATCACACTCACTGTATGTTTAGGCAAATCCACGAAGCCTCTGTACAAATCACCATGATAAACAGTCTTGTTATCATTATTAACTTACTTAAAATTCAATGTTCAATTGCAGATGTATTAGTTCTGGAAGATTAAACTGTATATAAAAACATATATTTAAATGAAATATTATACATTTTCATTTATATTTGTCACTATGAATACAGAAAAATGGAGCGTCACGTCAACCACCCATGCTCAACACCAATGACCCGGACGGAAAGGGGCAGGTCAGTTATCAGTGTGCTGGCCTGGTCCTCATCTGTAAAAATTCCTGAAGTTTTCTGTGATAGGTAGGGTTAGTGTAGGGGGATATAATAGTTTGAAGAGTATAAAATCAAAAAGTCCCCATAAGACATTAAAACACAACATTGGTCATGTTGAAATGAGAGGACTGTTTGATGAAGTTGTAACCCTTGTCGTCCCAGTCTCATCAGCTAAGGCTGAAAGAAGTTTCACATGTCTCAAAACAAGTGATACTTAAAGGGTTAGTTCACCCAAAAATGAAAAATCTGTCACCCTCATGTTGTTCCAACCCCAGAATTTCGTTCATCTTAGGAATTTATGAAATCTGAGGGCTTGTTTAAAAAAAAAACTTGATTCTACAGAATTGGTCAATAACAGGCCGATCTCGAATCTACCTTTTCTGTCAAAGATACTAGATAAGGCAGTATCCTCACAACTATGTTCCTTTCTAGAAAGAAATGGTATCTGCAAGGATTTTCAGTTAGGATTTAGACCATGCCATAGTACTGAGACAGCTCTCATTAGATTCACAGATTATTTGCTCTTATCTCTCTATTAGTGCTACTCTTAGTGCTGCATTTTATACTATTGACCACAACATTCTTTTAAATAGACTCGAAAATTATGTTGGCATTAGTGGAATTGCATTAGCATGGCTTAAATCATACTTATCTGACCGTTATCAGATTGTAGCTGTAAATGAAGAGATGTCTTATTGATCAAAAGTTCAGTATGGTGTACCACAAGGCTCAGTACTAGGACTGCTGCTGTTCACTGTGTACATGTATGCTACCCTTAGGAGATATCATTAGGAAGCATGGCATTAGTTTTCAATGTTAAGCTGACGATACTCAGCTCTATATTTCTTCACGCCCTGTCAAAACTTACCAATTCACAAAATTAACGGAATGCAGAGCTGATATAAAAAACTGGATGACTAAAAATTTTCTAATACTTAATTCTGAAAAACAGAGATTCTAATTATTGGACAAAAAACTTCCTCATGTAATAACCTAGAATGCTGTCTAACACTTAATGGCTGCTCTGTCAAGTCTTCTTCGTCGGTTAGGAACCTGGGTATGCTCTTTGATATACCAATCTTTTATTTGAAAGTCTTGTGTCTAGTATCTGTAAAACCGCATTTTTCCATCTTAAAAATAAAAATAAAAATAAATTACGTCATATGCTCTCAATGACAAATGCAGAACAATTAGTTCATGCGTTCATGACATCAGGACAAGATTGTTGTAATGCTCTACTGGGTGGTTGCCCTGCACGCTTAATAAACAAACTACAACTGGTCCAAAATGCAGCAGCTAGAGTTCTCACCAGAACCAGGAATTATGACTATAGCCGCTTTCCGGCCAAGTAGTTACAGGAACTTAGTTTTAGGAACTGTCCACTTGTAAACAGTTCTTTCACGAGTTTACACTTACATATAATTTTGAGCATTTTGAGACTGCTGAGTCTATATGTACCCTCTTATCATTGATTGCTGACCACTCGTGTTAATTATAACGTGCTCCCCCCGAACTTAGTTAATAAAACTTCATAAGAACTACTCTCCCCCAAACTCGGTTTTGCTGTTTGCGTTCACACTGGCCAAGTGGCCATAGGAACTGGTAGGAGGGGTAAGGGAGTGACGCAAGCACGGCATCATCACTAGACATAGCGTGGCCACATACAACAACAACAAACCAGCATGGAGGAGGCTATCGGAATGTTCCTGTTCTGCCTTGCCAAGACCTTAATAACGGAGTACGAACGGCGGCGTTTAAAGACTATGCTTGAGTTCTGTACAGAGAAACACAGAAGACGAAGGCTCCAGCGTAATATGATATTAAGTAATATGATGGAAGAAGATAGAAGACCAGAGCGCAGGAGGCAAACAAAATGACGGGTAAGTTTAGCAAGTAATAGTAATTAGCTGGTTGAATGCGTTATGTTTGTCTTAAGTTATGAGTTAGCATAGCCTACATAGGCTAATTGCAACAGACAGTGAAGAAAATGTGTTGACAGTGGGCGTCACTTATAAGCTGAACCAATCAACGTAGACTTAGGGAAAGGGAACTAAAAAAGTCCTCACTCTAGACTAGGTACTGAAAGAGTTCTAGGAACTACGGTCTGAGGAACTAAAAAACTTGGAACAGTCTTTCTAACATTGTCCGGGAAGCAGACACACTCTTGTCTGTTTAAATCTATAATAAGAACACATCTCTTTAAGTAAAATGATTATGAGGCTGCATAAATTAGGTCAGCCAGAACTGGGAACACTTCCTACACTGTAAAAAATATTTTAGCAATTTAGTTATTTCAACTTCTTTTTTTAACTAGATTGTCCAGACAACAAGAAATTTTAAGTTTTCTTGTCCTCAACTTATCGAAATAAGTTAGTTAAACTAAAAAAAACCCATGCAAAAAGATAACTCAAAATAATGAGTTAACTTTTTTTACAGTGTATAACACCGGATGTACTCGCTACATCATAAAAAGAATTGCATCTACACTGTAAAAAATATTTTAGCAATTTAGTTATTTCAACTTATTTTTTTAACTAGATTGTCCAGACAACAAGAAATTTTAAGTTTTCTTGTCCTCAACTTATCGAAATAAGTTAGTTAAACTAAAAAAAACCCATGCAAAAAGATAACTCAAAATAATGAGTTAACTTTTTTTACAGTGTACGCTAATTTTAGTCGTTCTGTTAATCAGCCGGACCAGGCCGTATCCAGATCAGATGGTGGACTTGCACCTAGACAGGACCACAACACATCCCCAGGGATGTAGTGGAGGCTAAACGCACCGTTTACGCACCTCCCAATATTCGGAAATAGCGTTTATCCACCTCCAAAGTGCGTTTATCCACCTCTAGATAGCCTGTAGTTCCTAAGACATTTTAAATTAAGCTTATGCCGTTTTAGTTTCATATTGTTCATTATAAGTTTCATAGGTTGTTAAACTTAAGACGAACTCTTTCATATTGTGCATTACTGTCAGTGTTGTTGACTTTTACTGACGGTAAGCTTGCACTGTTGACGCTCGCGCAGCCTCGAGGAGAAATCTACACAAATGAGCGCAGCACACACACACTCAGTTTAGTTAGTTGACAAACTGCCTATAAAGAATCTAAGTGTGGAGTTTTTATATTTTTAACATATGTTAAGCAACCTCTATTTTTTCCTGAACACCACCACGATTGAAAATGTGACATTGATTTCCTACAACAGTTCAATAAACAGATACAATTAAGTCACTTACATTTTAGATGCAATATTGGCTGTTTTTGTTGTTTCAGCAGCGACAATGGTTCCAAACAAAAATCACAGCAGAACCACGGCGCATCTCACAGGAAAACTCAACCTGTTTTCATTACTGAATGATTCAGCATTTTGAACGAATCGGTTGAGTCAAAGATTCAATGACCCATTCATAAACATCTGTCTCATTCTTGAATGAACCAACCGTTTGAAAAAATCGTTTGTCTGAATGAACGAATCAATGAACTCGTTAAGACGGTCGCCTGCCGCCACCTAATGGCGGATTAGTGTTATGTTTAAAAGTAGTATCATTCTTTCCAATGTTTCTTATATGTATATTTAAATCAATTCCATAACATTATTTTATGCAATTGTAATTTTTCAGTGTAAATGTTTTAATTTGATCAGCCCCCCTAGGGTAACAGCTCTAGTGTCTTATTATTCTAAATAATTTAATTGATCAATTAAAATGAAAGATGAAGCATACATTTAATAATATTGGGGGAGGGGATGCCCTTTAAAGGTGCAGATAATACAATATGCCTATTTGAATATAAAAGCTGATTGAACACTGATGAGAATATAGTTTCAGAATAAAAATCTGAATAACAGATAAAAGTGAATAACAGATTTACTTGTCCGAAGGACAAGCGTATGAAAAGGCTTAACGTCGAGCCCTGCCTATAGCAATGTCATCAGGATACACATATCGGTAGGCAGTGGCCCACCTTACCGGCTGACCACGTCGTGGTCCACCAGAATTTATAGTTTACCCACCTCTTTTTTTTACCACTACACCTCTGCACATCCCTGAAGTGTCAGCAGAGCTTGTGTCAACTAGACTCTCCCCTGTGAAGGCCTCATCGACACGACAGCCATCGGCACTGATCCTCAAGAAACTCGTCTCCATACACGTGTGATGACACCTTCAACCAGATGAACTGCATAATATAATGTTGCCATCCGATCTGACTTCTGACCTGTAATGCTGCCTGAATCATAATCATACACTGTTCGTTCATTGGCCAGAGGAGAACTGGCACCCCGGCTGAGCCTGGTTTCTCAGTCGGTTTCATTTCTGGTCTCCTGCATTTGCATGCACATGCAATAGAAAGATGTCAATAGAAAGAAACGTGTATTGTGACTGCCCCTTAACTCTCCATCAAGCACTGCTTAAAGACTCACCCGCACTTCCAGTCAGCATCAGCGTCTGGTATTATCGTTATCCCCAAGGACTGCACAATTGCTCTAGCCTTCCTGTAGAGTACTTACCTGATTGATTACCTAGAAATTGCAATTGACCCTGATAACTAGCACGGGACAAAAATATGGCATGTCCAAATAGATACGCGCAACGTAAATGCAGACCAATAGATTAACAGGAAAATATTTGAATAAGTGCATTTTTGATATTCCATTCCAATTAGCCTACTTTTCTTTGTAAAAGTCATGACTTAAATAATCTAAAAGTCTCACTGTACATTGCTATTCTTGTTATGGTGAAGCCGTTGTTTACACATTACATCTGCACTTTGCTAGAGAACCCTCAATAATTTCAGATGCTCTTTGATTTGATTCTTAATTGTCCATCAGACAGTAAAATTAAAATGCGAAGTTTCAGTAAACTTTAAGTTAAAGTTCAAGTAAATGTTCAATTATCCATCTGACAGTTTAAAAAAAGTGAATTTAATTAACTGAATTATGAAATTTAAATGTATGTGACTGCAAATCCATTAAACTTATTTACAACTGTCATGAACTGACCTGAGACACAGAGGTTGAGGATCCAAATGCAGTATTTATTAAAAGATTGATCCACAATCATAATCCAAATCCAGGAAAAGGTCATAAACAAACAACCCAAACAATAACTGAGTTAAGGGCAGAGGCAAACGGAGAAATCCAAGGCAAAAGGCAGAGAATCAAGAGAACCAGGACACAGGAGAAACAGGATACAAAATCACTGCAGTTAGACACATGCGAGAATGAACTCTTATATAGGGAGAGCTAAACAGGATAATGAGACACAGCTAAAAACAATGAGTGCTAATAAGTCCGTGCAGAGAATTATGGGAAATATAGTTTGTGAGCGAATGACAATAGTCTGATGTGGAGTACCCTCTGGTGGCTATCAAGGGCACTCCAGCTGGTGATCGTAACAACGACAACTGTGAACAACTAATGAATTGTGATTTTTATCGCAACATATGCTTATCATCATGCATAAATCTCAATTTTAACAAATGAAAAGTGTGCCGCATGTGCAACAACAATAACGTGCATAGTTCTAATCTACTGTCTTAAATGGGTCCTATGCCCCTTTCACAAGATGTAAAATAAGTCTCTGACATCCTCAGAGTGTGAAATCTTAGCTCAAAATACCCCACAGATATTTTTTATAGCATGTTAACATTTAAATTGTTTGAGGGTGAGTAAAAAACGTGCTGTTTTTGTGTCTCTTTGTCCAAATGAGCTGCTTCTCAGGCTCAGAGGGCGGAGTTTCAAGAGCTTGCCTATTAGCAGGCAAAAACTTTTAGCCTTTTATGTTTAAACCGATGGAGAGACTCAAAAAGAAGTGGCAACATGTAAAATGCAACAGGACATTTCTGAATGGTTAGTAGATGAATTTATGTAGCTGATGTGGAGTTAACTATGATTAGCATATTCTATCATGATAATCTATAAATCGCATTCCTGGGGCGGGGTTTTGTCAATTTTAGGGTTAGTGATGTCACTAATCCATGAAGAAGCTCATTGTTGTCCCTACCAGCCGTTTGTTATAGTCCTTAAAAAGCGATTTCTGTAAAAGAAAATATCTCCCTTTGCTTTGAACTTTGAGCCTTTGCGGATGTTGTTCATTCTCAAAAAGCAACAATACACACTAACTAAAGTAAGGACATTCTTGTTATTTCACCAGTTAGGCCATTATTTTATCATTTCTGGGTTCATTGCACTCTTTCTGTGTGGTCCGTAACACTTTGCTTATGTGCCCAGTTTTTTTTTTTTTGTTTGTTTTTTTTTTTTTGCTTGTCATACATGCATGTGACAAATTACTATTAAAATGATGCATTGACTGATTGACACTGATTAGCTGTGGTATCACAGGCAGCAGACAAGAAAAATATTTTAAAAAACATGTAACATATCAAATGATAATTAAATTTTTTTTGGTTAAATTGGGGATGTGACCAATACCTTATTCAGAAAGAAAAATAAAGACCTCAAAATGAATAACGAATTCTAATAATGATAATAGAATAAAATAATATATTTGTACATTTGTAATAACTTAGAATCCATGGAATACATTGGATTAAAGCATTGAACATATCTAAAAATACGGGGGGAAAAAATGTATTAACATATTAATATATGACTAAAACTTTATGAATAAAAATGTACACTGTGATTTCAAGTTTACGCTTTATTACATTTTGAAGTAGCTCACCATGGAAAATGTAAGATAATTATTGAATACATTACTACATTATATATTTTTGAGACAATAAAAATGTATTTATTATTGGAAATTAATAAAAATGTATTTCGTATTTGTGATAATTGCTGCCTGTGGTTGATGCAGTGGACGAGAATACTGATGTATTCTATTTGTTAATGGCCATATTCTGTTATCCACAGCAGCAAATTAAGCAATTTAAGAACACTTCTCCGACAACAACACTTTCTCCAAAATTTGACACTCAAGAATGAAAGAAACACTGTTCCAATTACCTGTCACTCCTAGATCTCCCAGCAGGCTTATAAACATTACAGCCAATTTTATCTGTGTCTATCCCTCTGTTATATATTCACATATACTGTCAAACATGAAACAGATTATCTGTGTGATTTACATTTAGACATATAACACTTTTCTCACTCTCTGTGGGAAGGGTTCAGTGACAGGAAAATTTACAAATTTTGTGTATCCATGTATGCAGCAGATGCTTAGGTTGTCTAGGGTTGCTTGGTTATTTCTTCCATCTTTCAGCCACACACACTCTTGTGCATCTGAATTTTCAATTAAAATAAGCATCCAGAGAGAAGATCCCAGCCAGAAGATGGCCGGCATACTGACAGCATGACAGGAAAACAGTTTTCCTGCACCTGCCAACTCCTTTACATGAACACAGAGAGCCTGGAACAGTTTTTTTTCTCTATATAAAATTTCAACCTTAGAAGTTTGGAAGATCATAATGGATGATTTATTGGTTTTTACAAATATTTGATTTATTTTGATTTGACAACATAGATTTGGCTCTAGACTACTGTAATGCTCTTTTAGATGGGCTTCCTGCCTGCACAAAATTCTGCAAATTACCCAAAATATGGCAGTACATTTAGTCTTCAATGAGCCCAAGACATAATACGCTTCTCTTTGTCTTGCTTCACATGGTTGCAATTGCAACTCACATCCTGTTTAAGACCAGCTGGCTCTGCATCCTCGAACCTCTGCTTACTTTTACAAGTTCCCTCCTGAAGTCTGCAGTCTACGAGTAAGTTGCACCAATGCAGTCCTGAAGTGTCATCAAGTCTCTCTCCTGTGAAGGCCTCCTTCCCTTCCTTATACCTCTGTACAGATAAAAAGGTTGTCAAAATGATTCCAGATCACATGGATAAAGTTTTTCAAAAAATGTTAATGTTTGCACCTTGGAACCTATTTCAAGGTTTACATTCTCGAGCCACCAGGCACTGTTGTTGTGCAAATGAGTGGCCGGAGCGCGTTAAGGGATTTATGTTAGAACAGTGACGTATAAGCGGCCCCTAAGTTAACGGAGGTGAATCAATCAAAACTAACTTTTTTAGCTGTACAATAACTTTATTCTAGAGCTGCTGTAAAGCCAAAACAATATCTGTTACTTTAATGTCCTATTCTCACTGCAAACCTGCTTTGAAACTCTATATTGTCAAAAGCGTTATATAAATGAAGGTGACTTGACTTGACACCAACACAGAAACAAAGAAACACTTTCCCAAACTTTCACTCTCACTGTTACTTAAAGGTGAACTAAGTAACTTTTTTACCTTAAAGGCACACTGTGGAACTTTTCAACCTTTATAATATATTACCAAAACCCATTGAGATGGTACATCGACTTACAATAGGTTGAATGACACGTCTGCCGTAGCCTGAAGGTGTCTGTATCGCTTTTCCTAGCACTATGTAACTTCGGGTTTCGGGTAGGAACCCGAGCACAAAAAGAACTACAAAATTTGACCGCTTTACGGCATACGTCACTTCCCCCACCACCCACAACTTCCTCAGATTCTGACGTGAGAGCTCAACTCGCGTTTGACTGCCGTCTGTATGTTTTCGTCATGGCTGAACCAACAGCTACAAGGAAGAAAGCAAAGGTTTTGTCAGAGGACACTTAAAAAAAAGGTATAGTGACAAATCAAATGAAAAGCCAGGACGAGGATCAACATTGGTCCAGTGTTCGCTCGCTGGCGTGAGCTAGAGGAGGAGGAGGGGTGCCCGACCGATGCTGACGCTTGCCTGCACACAAATGCCGTTTCCAAGGTGACCCAGATAAATCATATAAGTAGTGTAGTATTTTCTGGTATTCCGGCCACAGCCGATGGTGTTATGAGTGTAATAATATGCCCACAGCCCATTGTTCATTTCTACACACAAACACAGCCCGCCACAGTGCAGGGCTTGCACAAATAAAATCGACTCATGTCAAATGTACATTAAATGTAGTGAACGTGCCCACAAACACTGCACACAACATGTCCCACGGTTTCTGTGAAACGAAACCAACACACATAAGTTAGTCAGCTCCGGCCGACATTCAGTCAGCGTCCCGCGTCCCCCGGCCACATTCACTCACAGACATGTTAAGCCGGGCTCACCCCACTCGCTCTCTCTCAGCAGACTACTATAAGGGAATCGAGCGAGTCAAGGCTGCCCACCTCAAACACTGCAAGCACACACAATCTAAAGACACGGGAAGCAGACCGGTTGACTGTTTGTTGACATTTGCGACAGTGCTGCGGAGCTAGTGGCCTCTAGGGACGCTAGACGTGAAAGTTACAGGTCGAGCGCCACTAGTGGCCAAAAGTTCCGCGGTGTGCCTTTAACCGAACAGTTTTGGAGTCATTGTAATGTTTATTTTACTGATTTCGTGTTGAATGGTGGTCGTCTCGCCCACACCTTATTTCCACTCCTTACAGCTTTCATCATACTGAACAGGTACCGGTGTACAGGGGGAGGGGATCAGGCCGTGAGTGCAGAAACATCTCTGCGTGCGTGATATTTACAACAGTACAAGTGTCCCACAGCGCTGTTTGTCACTGTTTGACAAAAACAGAAATCCTGTATAGTGCTACTTTAATTTAATCTTTGCTCCAGTGTGTATCAGTGAGTTATTAGTTACAGCCACCTTAGGATGAATCACTAATGCTGTATTTCTTGTTTGTAAATTGCTAAAAACAGCAACTAAATGAATTAATACAAAAGTCTGCTAAATAAATGAAGCAAATATAAAATTGTCAAAAATAGAAAGACTAACATGTTTTAAAAGCAAGATTCTAAACTCTATGATATCCCTGTGTACATTACATTTTGTGTGTAGGTATATTTCCATTTTTCTTATTTAATCAATGAAAAACAGTCATTTGCAGTGGGTATTATACGTTCTTCTAATATGCAATTACATAACACATACCATAGCCTCATGCAAAATCATGTGTGCTTTTTTTGTTGTCTTTTTTACACATTGAAAAAGGTCTGTGGAAAAGTTTAAAGTGCGCTTGAATGAGGTTTTATTTCATGGTTGTAGCATGCATTATGCAGCAAATATCTATAACAATAATGACCCATGAAGGATAATGCGATTCCCCAGCAGGCTTTCACCTTTTATACAGCAAAAGAAGAGCAGAAAACAAAGGTTTTCTTTGGAATCTTTAAATGTGACAGGTTATGTAATGATTATTTCTTACATAAGTCTACACATTATACTGTATTTCAGTGTGTTTGTCTCATTTACCAATTTCACTCTTGTCCATTTCTTTCTCCGCTCTCATTCCTCTCACAGTCACCAAAAAATGGTAGAAAAAAAATCAGTAAGTAAAAAATTACACTATAGCCTACTGACTTTTGTTCTATTGAAGAGGTTTGTTCCTCATATTCATTTTTGTTAGACTAGCAATCAGCTTTGTTTTGCCTCTTTTTCCTGATCTTGCTCTTCATCAGGAGTGAATGCAGAGGCAGATTTGTCTCTTTCATGCAAAAAAGCAGAGCACTTTCAGTAACTTTTGATTCACTTTTGAAGCAGAGCACGTTCAGTAACTCAAGATTACAAGAACTGTTGCAAGAAGTTGAGGCATGGATCTAAGTGCAGGCCTTTTATTCACATATGAAGGATGAAAAAAAAATAATCCAAACAGAACAGCAAATTCTACAGCTAACTATCTTACTCCAATACTGTTTGCAGATGACACAACTCAATGAGTTGAACTCATGCTCCTCGTGACAGTCCCTTCCTGGCCCATTCCTCTGAGGAAGGATCTACTGACTCAGAGACAGAGCACCCTATGGTACCCGTGTCCAGACCTCTGGAAACTCCATGTCTGGTTCCTGGACGGGACGTGGAGGTTCTAGGTGACTTACCCCCAGAGGTACTTAACACCATCACTTCAGGACGGGCACCATCCACGAGACGTGTTTACACCCTGAAGTGAAACCTGTTCGTTGAGTGGTGTTCTTCTCGCCGAGAAGACCCGTGAGGATGTTCGATAGGGTCTGTGCTTTTCTTCTTGCAGCAAGGGTTGGAGCGAAGGCTGTGTCCCTCCACCCTCAAAGTACATGCTGCAGCTATTTCAGCATATCACGACCACATAGATGGCAAAACAGTTGGAAAGCACGACCTGGTCATCAGGTTTCTTAGGGGGGTGAGACGATTAAATCCTCCTCGACCCCCCTCCTTACCCTCTTGGGAACTTTCCCTGGTGCTTCGAGCACTTCAGGATGCTCCCTTTGAGCCTTTGCAATCAGTAGACTTAAAGCTTCTTTCCATGAAGACTTTGCTGCTGGTTGCACTGGCCTCTGTCAAGAGAGTAGGAGACCTGCATGCATTTTCGGTCGACGAATCGTGCCTAGAGTTTGGGCCGGGTGACAACCACAAAGTACTAAGACCCCGCCCTGCATGGCTATGTGCCCAAGGTTCCTACCACTCCCTTCAGGGAACAGGTAGTGAACCTGCAAGCGCTGCCCTTGGAGGAGGCAGACCCAGCCCTGGCTTTGCTCTGTCCTGTTCACGCTCTGCGTTTGTACGTGGACAGAACCCAAAGTCTCAGTAACTCAGACCAGCTCTTTGTCTGTTACGGAGGCCAGCCAAAGGGAAAGGCTGTCTCCAAGCAGAGGATGGCCCACTGGATAGGCCCACTCAGGTTGCATGCACACTCCACGAGAGGTGTTGCATCCTCCTGGGCGCTGGCACGTGGCTCATCGCTAACAGATATCTGTAGAGCTGCAGGCTGGGCGACACCTATAACGTTCGCTAGATATTATAGCCTATGTGTAGAGCTGGTGTCCTTCCATGTTCTCACCCTAAACGGGTAGAAGCACCGAGAGGTCCGGCTCTGTGAGCTTGCTGCACCCTACAGTGTACCCTTATTGCTCCAGAGTAAACACCTGTTGAGTCCTCCAAAACCCCTCGGCCCGGACTTGGCGGAGTGTCCGGTGCCAGGCCCTTATCCGCTGAATCCTTGAGAACCGGATCTGGGCTGGGTTCCATATGTGTGACCCTACGGGGATCCCATATGTGTATATTCTCAGCGGCTGCTCCTATTGGAAGCCTGTGTCTTTCCCTTGGGCTAAGTCACCCATTATTTCATATGCAGTACAACCTTCGGGCTAGTCCATATGTATTTTCCAAATAACTCTTTGAAGAAGTGGCTTCCTAAACAGAAAGGGCACGCTTTCCCAGTGTTATCCAATTTCTCACTGTATGGGTTATCACGGAACAACAGTGTCAGATTCACTCGGTGTAAGCCTCTTCCTATCGTCCTTCCAGGCAAGAAGGGGTAGAGGCTTGCACAGGGCACTGGATGGGGTGCAGCTGCTGTGGCGCTTTGGTAGGGATTCCTATTGGTCAGTCATGACCTAAGTTGTAGTGACTGACCGATAGGGAACGTCTCGGATACATATGGTAACCCTCGTTCCCAGAGGGAGGGAACGGAGACGTAGGTACCGTCGCCACATCTGCTGCCAGCCAGGACGGCCAACTTTTTCAGACTTGGCTCCTCAGCAAAAAACTAGTGTCCAATCGCACCAGCTGCTCGTTAAATACCCGCGCTGCGAGGCTGCACAGCTGATGCAAATGATTGCACGCCAATGTGTATTGGCTTGTTTTAGTTTCACTCGAAGTAGATTGGCCTCTCTTTCTCTCTTTCTCCTTTCTCTTTCTCTCTCTCTTTTTGGCCTTATTCCTATTGGTCAGCCATAGGAATGTAAATTATGTTCTACTTGCTTATGCTAATTGGTTTAATTTAAATAAACTATGTTTAAATATATATATATATATATATATATATATATATATATATATAAATGTATTGATTATTTTTAGTGATAAAAAATGTTTATACCCTAAGGATTCATCAAAGATTACAATTGAGTCTATTGAGGTGCCTCAAGTGTCAACTACAAAATTTTGTAAAAGAGTTTTTGTTGACGAGAGCTTGAGTTGGATGGATCAAGCTGACTATGTGAGCAGGAAAAATACATAAATCTACTGGTAAAATAAGGAGGGCTAGGAAATTATGTTACTACAGAGTGACTTACTCTTTAATATAGTTTAATTGATCAGTATCACTCATATTTTAACATAGTTTCCTACTACTCTTTAAAAACATTTTATCCTTCAGAAACATTTTGTTAGGATTGCAACCCGATCAAATGCATATTCTTCATCTGCTTCTTTATTTCAGAAAATTCAGGTTCTTAATATTTATGTTATTGATATTTCTCAAATATCCCAGATGAAAACAAATCAAAAATGAGATCTCTATAACATCTTAAATGTTCCTTTTAGACAAAAATGAGGTTACTTTAACATAAAATGGAAACTTTTGCTCAAGACAAAAACTCTAACACTCTCACAACAGTCTCCTTTAAAGTTTCAGAAGAGATCTAAACAACATCACACACTGTGCTAGAGACTCTGTATCGCTCACATTTGTCTCCTCTATTGATTGTGAAGAGATTGTCTTGGTTACGTATGTAACCCTCGTTCTCTGAAGGAGGGAACAGAGACGTAGTTGACGTGTCGACTGATTGGGATCACGCTTAGGGAGCCAGTCATCTTCGAGTACTGTTAAAACGAGCCAATGCACATTGGCGTGCGAGATATGCATCTCACACTCTGCCCCGTGGCGTGGGTATAAATACGGAAGTGGATGCACGCAGCAGTTGTTTTTCGCTGAGGATGCCGAGCGGAGCCTGGTCCAGCAATAGTGGCGATGGGACTACATCTCCGTTCCCTCCTTCAGGGAACGAGGTTTACATACGTAACCGAGACATTCCCTTTCAGTCGCTTACGTTCAACGTAATCGACGAAGTGACAATATAGAGACAACATCTGAAATGACATTCAGAAATACCACACACACACACACACACACACACACACACACACACACACACACACACACACACACACACACACACACACACACACACACACACACACACACACACAACAACAACAAACTACCCACATATACTCCTATTGCAACACTCTTAATACGTACAAGTACGTAACATGGTCCCAGAACAGCTGGACCCCTGGGGATGGAGTCTCCACTCTCCCTGGGTCATAAGCTGTCATGAGGCCTTGTCATGAGGCAGTTAATGCCAATGCAGTTGGAGGCCCGCCCAGACCCCTGTTACTGCATGCCCGTTGTACGTGGCCCCTCAGGCAGTATTTGGTGGACACTTGTTCTAGGGGCGGCTGGCCCGTAGAAACAAAAGTTTGATCATGGGCTAAGGGTTTGGCGGCAGGCCAGGTGATTGTCACACGGAGTGTGCCGCCACCTCAGGACTCGGCCCTCAGTGGGTGAATTTACTCTTTTCCCAGTTCACCTGAAGACCCAACTGGCTATGTAGCACTCGAAGGTTAGGATTTGTATTGATACCTTAAACCCTCAAACGCAAAAACACAGGATGGCCTGCGTTGTGGAGGATAGAGATCTGAAGTACGCGTCCTTCAGGTCGAATGCTGCAGACCAATCTCGGGGACGGAGATCTGAAAATGCATCTCTGCGTTAGCAGCTTGAATGGAGGCTTTTAAGGGCCCGAATCAAGAGTCGCAGGTCCGAGATTGGCCATAACCCACCACCTTTCTTGGGTACAACGAAGTACGTGCTATAGAAGCTGGTCTTCATATCGGCTGGCATTGGGCTAACCATTGGGAGAGTCTTCCAGAAGAACACCAACACAATCGCTCGTTGAAAACTTCAACACTCTGCAGAGACATCGACACCGATGTGACTACGTCAAAGGTGAGCGACTGAAAAGGAACTTAACAACACTGTGCTCAGATTTTTCTCCTTAGCTAAAGAAACTGAATCACTCACGTTTGTCTCCTCTAAAAGTTTCAGACAAGACCTCAACAACATTACACAATGTGCTCAGATTTTTCTCCTCAGCTAGAGAAACTGGAGCTCCCATATTTGTCTCTTCCAAAGTTTCAGACAAGATCTCAACAACAAAACACATAAGCTAGATTTTTCTCAGCAAGAGGAGCTCTCACATTTATCTCTTTTAAAGTTTAGAAGAGACCTTAAAAACTTTACAAATTGTGCACTAAGGCAAGTAGGCTACTTGAAAGGCACTAAAGGCACTAAACAGCAGCCATATCACCCTGTAGCCCAAGACTGGTTGCCCACTGAAGCTAAGCAGGGCTGAGCCTGGTTAGTACCTGGATGGGAGACCTTCTGAGAAAACCAGGTTGCTGCTGGAAGAGGTGTTAGTGTGGCCAGCAGGGGGTGCTCACCCTGTGGTCTGTGTGGGTCCTAACACCCCAGTATAGTGATGGGGACACTATACTGTCAAAATAGCACCGTCCTTCGGATGAGACGTTAAACCGAGGCCCTGACTCTCTGTGGTCACAAAAAATCCCAGGATGTCTTTCGAAAGAGTAGGGGTGTAACCCCGGCATCCTGGCCAAATTTGCCCATTGGACTCTGTCCATCATGGCCTCCTAATAATCCCCATATACTGATTGGCTTCATCACTGTCTCCTCTCCACCAGTAAGCTGGTGTCTGGTGAGCGTTCTGGCGCAATATGGCTGCCGTCGCAAGTGGATGCTGCACATTGGTGGTGGTTGAGGAGATTCCCCCTTCTATGTAAAGCGCTTTGAGTGTCCAGAAAAGCGCTATATAAATGTAATGAATTATTATTATTATTATTATTAAAGTAAAAACAATCCATAAATGCAAAGTTTAACCCTAAATTAAGAATGAAGTTATGCAGAAATAAGGTTAACGTTACTGTTACATCCTTGTGTTGTGCGTGTTTTTTCTCCCCGCTTCTCTCGTTTACTCTCATTTTCTTAGATACACGTGATAGCTTCAGTCTTCTGTCAATCTTCATCAGCCGCTGACATCATCCATCCTATTTATCGCCAATTGGAAAAGATCACAGATAAAACAGCATGCCAGACCTCTCTCTTTTTTGGGGTTTTTGGGATAGCGAGTGTAGATTAGTAAGGGCATCACGACGCTGAAGACTTTTCCTTTTCTTTCTTTTTTTTTTCTCAGTTAGATTTAGAGGTTATATAAAGTTAGACTTCGTTTGGTTTTGTTATTTTCTTTCTTTTGGCACCGCCCCTTTTTTCGTGTATAATAATATAAAGGATATATAGAGTTTGTGCCGGTGACAAAGCAACCTTGTTTTTCATATAGTGGATTGTGCTGGACACGGTGTTGCAGGGTGATGCGTGGTATTGTGCTGACGTTGGTTTACTTGACGTTAGTTGACGTTGGTAACGTGATGCTCGTGACAATCTGATGTCTCGAGTACCTTTGGGTCTCACTCCCTGTTTGTGCCATCGATTAGTGTGTTGATCGGTTTGTTTCTCTACTCCCAGCATGGCATGTTGAGGAGCAATAGATTCATGAGACTCACGGGCTGTATGCTGAGGGCGCCCATGATGAAGCTCTGTTGTGTGTTTCGTCTGGTTTGGTAGTCCCGTAAGTAAACTTTGTTTCAAGAACTTCAATCCTTTGTAAAATTCTGTGGCAGTTTGTGCAGCAAGTAGATTCTAGAAGAGGCATTTTCTTTCTTATCCTTTTGAATATAGGCAGCTGTGTTTTCCGTTCTCTGGAATGTAAGCTGATGGCAGTGGGAGGCTGGTGGAATAGGAAAACCGTTTTTTTTTGTAGTATAATTTGTTACATTTATATAGCGCTTTTCTATGTACTCAAAGCGCTTTACATGGAAGGGGGAATCTCCTCAACCACCACCAATGTGCAGCATCTACCTAGATGATGCGACGGCAGCCATATTGCGCCAGAACGCCCACCACACACCAGCTTACTGGTGGAGAGGAGACAGTGATGAAGGTCCCCAATCATGACATGTGGATGATCAGGAGGTCATGATAGACAGAGGCCATGGGGAAAATTTGGCCAAGATGTAATCTTCCAGTCACAAAAGATTCTAGTTTTAATGATTATTTCAAGCTATGTCAATTTAGCACTGTGCTGATTTGCTGAAGTTAAAATTAGGAGATAACATATAAAAGTGATAGAGCAAAGTGCGGAGCAGTAAGCAAGAGCATCCGGATAGTAGCTAAAGCCTGTTTTATGCTTCTGCGTCGAATCGACGGCGTACCCCGCAGAGCCCTCTGCGTCGCCGCAAACCCCTCTCAGACCCCTACGCCGCAGCTCGACGTGCACCTCCAAAAAATTGTAACTACGCGTCGAGGCGACGCAGACCGCAAGGGCTGTGATTGGTCAGATGCACCGCGATGCAATGCAACCTGACGCAGAACCATAAAACGGCCACGACGCCGTAGGAGTGACGGTGTAGCTATGCCATGGAGTTGACGCAGAAGCATAATGAGGCCTTGAAGCCTGTTTTATGCTTCTGCGTCGAATCGACGGCGTACCCGCGCAGACCCCTCTCCGTCGCCGCGAACCTCTCTCCGACCCCTACGCCGTAGCTCGACGTGCACCTCCAAAACATTGTAACTACGCGTCGAGGCGGCGCAGACCGCAAGGGCTGTGATTGGTCAGATGCACCGCGATCCAACGCAACCTGACGCAGAACCATAAAACGGCAACGACGCCGTAGGAGTGACGACGTAGCTACGTCGTGGAGTAGACGCAGAAGCATAATGAGGCCTTAAGCAGGAAGCTGTGTGCTTCCCTGACCAAGTGCTTGTATTGTTGCCAACCTCAGGATCAGCTTTGTCTACCTGTTTTTATTTCCCCTCTTAGTTACACTTAGTTGCTGACACATATCGAGCTGTACAATTTATGTGCATTAGGGCACATCATTTGTTCTTGGAAATAGTAATGTACCCGATGCCTTTATCAGAACTGATTTACTGAGGTCTTACTACAGGAACAGTAACCCTGGTGCTTTCTTTGCTGAAACCCATACAGAAATGTAATATATGTAAATATATGTAAATTACATATATAATGTCAGTGCCCATGTATGTCTGCTGCCTATATGAGAATATATGTAAAATTCATATATGTAAAATACATAGACATATATGAAACATATATTTCAAAATATAGCAAAAATGGCCGTTTTCATGTAAGTGCCATATATTTTCCCGTATATGCACATAAATGTTAAATATATGTAAGACGCATATATGTATACATGCATATATGTACTTATTTCCATAGTACATACTTTCACTTATATTAGGGATACATATATGTATACATGCATATATGTACTTATTTCCATAGTACATACTTTCACTTATATTAGGGATACATATATGTATACATGCATATATGTACTTATTTCCATAGTACATACTTTCACTTATATTAGGGATACAAATATAATGTACTGTTTTATATCATATACACTCTCAGAAAAAAGGTACAATTTTGTACCAAAGGTACAAATCCTTGTCACTGGGTTTGTGTACCTTTTTGTGTACAACCAAAATGTACCTTTTGTTTCTTTGTACAATGTTGTACTTTTATCAAAGGTACAAATTTGATCCTTTAAGGTACCACCCCAGTGACAAGCCCCTTTGTACCTTAACTGTGTCAAATTTGTTCCTTCGAAAACTAAGGCTATTTTCCTATCGAATAACGCACATTCAACAACTGAATCCAAAAGGCATCAATTTAATCAGTTCTGCAAATACATATGAACGTTTGAATACTTTCTTTCCAACTTACAGTAAAGTATTTCTTTGTGTAAATACATCAAAGACTTTACAATACAATAAAGACTTCGCAAAATTAACAGTAAATCACTTGAAAAAGATTTGAAAGAATTAAAAGTGCAATTACAATAAAATGTTACAGTACATCAAATATATTTTCTCATCTACAAAGCTAGACTTCTGTTTTGTTTTTCACTTTTCACACAATACCTCTGCATTTATTTAACTAAACGCCATCCTCCACCCCAACTGCTCAGCAATTTCAGAACCCTCCAAAAATACACAAGATTCTCCTCTCACTGAAGACACGTCCAGTCAAGACGGTCCCGAAATCTGCACAGTGGATTGTGATGTAGCCGGTTCTTCCTGAACAAAATGAAGAATCAGTATTAGAAAAGACAGAAGTAAATTGATTATATTTAAACTCCCATGACGAGCTAAAATTTGGCCTCTAGACTTAAAGGGATAGTTCACCTAGAACTGAAAATTCTGTCATTTACTCGCCCTCAAGTTGTTCTAAAACCTGTTTGAGTTCTTTAAAAATTAAACAGTTGATGTGCCCCATTGACTTCCATAGAATTTGTTGCTATTTTCTATTTTATTCAAACTATGGAAGTCAATGGGGCCCATCGTTTGGGTGAACTACAAATCCTGCAACATCTCATTTGGCATCCATGTACTGTGCTTCTATAACAGGTTTCAGCTTAGCCAACCTCAACACATTGGACAATTTTGCTTTAAGGGTTAGTTCACCCAAAAATTACAATTTTTTAGTCAATTACTCACCCTTATGTCATTTCACACCTATAAGACCTTTGTTCATCTTCGGAACACAAATGAAGATATTTTTAATGAAATTCTGAGCTTTCTGTCCCTTCATTGGGAGCAATGCAACTAACACATTCAAGGCCCAGAACGATAGGAAAGACATCATTGAAGTAATCCATGTGACTGCAGTGCTTTAAACCATTTTATGAAGCAATGCAAGTGCTTTGTTTTTTGCACAAAAACCCCCACCACAACTTACCACTTTATTTACAAAATTACTAACCAGTAGCAATGCAATCCATTAGGGAGAGCACTACGACACATGCGTATTGTGTTGACTCAGGACCGGGTGTTGTTCCGTGAATGTGCTTTAGATAATATAATTTTGTAAATATAGAGGTAAATTATGTTTTTTTTAATTATCGCAAAACAAAGCACTTGCATCGCTTCATAAAATTGAGGTTAAACCACTGGAGTCACATGGATTACTTTACTGGTGTCTTTACTACCTTTCTGGGGCTTGGATGTATTAGTTGCGCAGGCTACAAGTGGAGGAACAGAAAGCTCTTGGAGTTTATAAAAAATATCTTTATTTGTGTTCTGAAGATAAACGATGGTCTTACGGGTTTGGAACGACATGAAGGTGCATAATTAATGACAGAATTAAATTTTTTTAGCTGAACTATACCTTAAGGAATCCTGGAAACAGATTTAATCAACCACAGCATGCATTCGACCCATTTCTGGAAGAACTAAAATGCAGATAAGAAAACAACAGTTTTACCAACAAAAAAAAAAACTTTCTGCATTTCTAAATTTTCCACAAAAAAACAGTTTTAAATGATTCACTTAAAGCTTCATTTAAAATACCCAGAAGAGTAAAATGTTAGCTGCAGCCCTATTTTACAGTTTTCCTCTCCATACTTTGCACTTCTATAATATAAGCTTGTTCCCACATTTGAGAAATTGTGTTTACACAAAAATATTGCTTTAACTTTAGAATAATTTCAGAATGGCCATTGTGAACAGGATTTATCATGCACTCTTGAATGTGCAGAGTAGAGCTAGGGCTACTGTATGGTGAAAGACAAGATGTTCACTAAAAAAAATAAGACAAACAAGTCCCATGGACAATATTTTTAGTAAATAAAGGGTTAGTTCACCCAAAAATGGAAATTCTGTCATTAATTATTCACCTTCATGTAGTTTCAAACCTGTAAGACTTTAGTTTATCTTTGGAACACAAATGAAGATCTTTTAATGAAATGGGAAAGTTTTCTGTCCTTCCATTGACAGCTATGCAACTACTGCTCTGACCCTAAATTTGGACTAAACAGGGGTGCGTTTCCCAAAACCATCGTTGCTAACCTGTTAGCAACTTGGATGGTTGGCAATGGGAAACTGCATTGCAACCATCAAAGTTGCTACTTTAGTTAGCAACGATGGTTTTGGGAAACGCACCCTGTTCGATTCAAATTATTTTACGATCTTTTTAGTATGGTAGCATACAGAAATGTAATATGGAAAATAGCAATGTAATATATAAAATGGCAATTTATTTCTTATTTAAATTGACATTTTCCATACCATATGTGCAATGTTTGGGTGACAATTCAAATTCAATACTATAAATTAAATTAGCCATTTCTTACACTTGTTTAACATATAATTTAAACATATACATTTAAAATTTGTACAAGTTGCACAATTAAAATTAAAATGTATTACAAAAATGATTAGAGATAATTCACCCAAAAATGAAAACTCTTTTATTAATTAATCACCCTCATGACGTTCCAAACCTGTAAGACTTTTGTTCATCTTCAGAACACAAATGAAGATCTTTTTAATGAAATCGAGAGCTTTCTGTCCCTCCACTGACAGTCTAAGCAACAAAAACTTTGATGCTTCAAAAAGTTCATAAAGAGATAGTAAGACCAATCCATTTGAATCGAGCTGTTTAGTTCAAATTTTCGGAAGAGACATGATTGCTTTATATGATGAACAGATTTAATTGAGTCTTTTCTTCACATTTAAACATTGATTAGCGAACATAAACAGAAGCTCAAGCGAACATGCTTGACACGTGAGAACAAACCTCTTTCTCAAAACGTGCTGCGCAACACACGAGAGTAAACCTCATTTGTTCTCGCATGTCAAGCGAACATGCTTGAGCTTCCGTTTACCGTTTCTGATGTGTGAAATGATGAATACTTATATGTGAATAAAAGCCTAAATTCAACCTGTTCATCATAAAGGAAGTGATCATGTCTTCACAAAATTTTGACTAAACCATACATATGGATTAGTTTTACGATCACTTTATGAACTTTTTAAAGCGTCAAAGTGGTAGTTGCTTAGCTGTCTATGGGGGTCAGAAAGCTCTCAGATTTCATTATTAAGATCTTCATTTGTGTTCCAAAGATGAACGAAAGTCTTACGGGTTTGAAACGACATGAGGCTGAGTAATTAATGAAAGAATTAAAATTTTGGGGTGAACAATTTTGCCCTTTAACATGTTCAAGCTAAAATTGTAGCAAAATTATAATTTTAAATGCTATTTTTCTTAACCGCATTCACACTCACAGTTAAGACACTTACGACTGCATTTATTAAATACCCGCAATTAACGTAGCAAAATTCAATGTGGATTTAAAAAAAGGATTCCGAGCCGATCAAAGCCCCGCCCTGTCAATCATTGCATAAAGTGCCTTAACTTTGAGTGTAAATGCAACTAGGAAAAATAACTTAAATTATCATTTTGCTATAATATTTGCTTGAACATGTTAAACATCTAATTTCTGGAATACATTTTTAATTGTAATTTTTAAACTTATAAAATGTTCAAATGTATGTTTTAATTTTATGTTAAAGCTAGTGTAGTAATGCCAATTTATTATATTATTGATTTAGAATAACTGTTTTGCTCCAGATGTTGCACATGTATAATATGTAAATATAAAAACAGAAATACATTGCCATTTTACACATTGCTTTGCCATTTTGCATGTTACATTTCATTTTTTGTGAATATACTTTCAATTAAGTGACAGAAATCTTTCAGATTTCATTTGAAGTGCAGTTTTACTGTGCTTTATCAAGATTGACATCACTGTCATTATGGCAAACATTTTGTCTTAGGAATAAAAATTCAACCTCATCAGAAAAAAGAATGTCACAAGATTAAGATTAATAATCTTAACAAATAACCCATTGTACTGATACTTGCCTCACAGCTGAGGATGAAGTCAGACTCTCAGATGTGTGATGATCAGTGAGACCAGGCAGTTTTTCCCAGCATCTTCATGATCTAAAAATCAAAGACACATTTGCTGAGTTTCAACAAAGTTCTATGATAAAATTAATGACATGTGACTTAGGGCAGAATCAGGTAATCGCATTCATTTAAACACAATGTGATAAACTATCTGTGCACTGTTCGGTGGCATTCAATCACGTTCTTCAACAACGGCATAAAGTATTGTGGACTAATGTAAAATACACCAACATGGCACCTCTGGTTGAGCATTCATTTACAACAATTACGTATTAAATGTTAACTTACGACGACACAGAAACTCAATTGATTTTAAATATATTTGCAGACGGCTAATATCACCGACTGGATTCGTACATTAAGCTAACTTATTTACACTCGCTATTGTCATGTTGAGTAGCTGCTGTAACGTTTTATACATTTTTTTAATTGGTTAAACATAAACATAAAACCCACCTTTGCGTGTCCTCTTATCTTTGTCTTGTATTTCGAGTCCAGCCTCTAAAGTTCTTCTGACGATAAAGAGGGCAGCCATTTGTGGTGGTCCGCGCTCGTGCTGCTAATCGGCTTCCCGCTCTCCGGTCTATTTGAAAATGCAATAACGGCTGCAGCGCCAATCAGTTCATATGTTGTTGTGCCTAATAGCAAAGTTAACATTTATAGTGGATAATGGAGAAAAAAACGTCATAATGTACACGCGATGACTTATACTAGTCAATAAGTATATTAAAAATATAAAAAAGTGTAACGTTAACTTTATACATATCAAATGGCTAAAAATCATTTGGTGCAAAGCTAATTTAACTCGCTAAATAAGTGACTGAAACCTTTTTATTTTCGACTTGTGAACTAAATATAAACATAAATGGTCAGAACTCACCTTTAAATGTCGTATTCTACAAGTTTGATAAGTTTGATATTTAAAATAAACTCGACCGCGCTGCAGTCGTGTAACGTTAGTCTGCTGCTTCCCGTTGTCAGTTTGGAAATTCAGTAGCTGAAGCGATTTCAGCCAATCAGCGTCTTGTTGCTATGCCAAATACTCAACACATCAACCAATCATGAATGAAACAGTAATTTGGATGTGAGAAGAAAAGTACCTTCATTTCCTAAAAGGTACCAAACAGACAGTCAGATGTTTTTGTACCATTAAAGGTACTATTATTGAAAAGGTACAAAACTGTTCTTTGAGGAACATTATTTGTACTGTGTACATTTTTTTTCTGAGAGTGTATTTGAATACCTTGTAATTAAATGCCTATATAGTTGGAGATGCTGTGTCTGTATATACCAAATATAGTATTTTTAATACAATAATGCAGTTTTTCTTTGTCATTTTTGACAAAATCCACAAAGTACCATATGCCACAGCTTTAAAAATGCATCACTATCGCATCCATGTTTGTTTACATACATTTATTAAATATGTGTAAAACAAATATGTATGTCACATATTTATACTTAATGTTGTCCATATATGTGAGAAACCAATACTATACTGTAATATATGCAGATATATGGTATCATATATGGATGAACTCAAATATTTTCTTCACATGTTTGGACACATAAATGTTCATATATGTTGCAGGCATATATTGTGTTCTCAGATAAGTCAAATATATGTATAGATATATGTCATAGGCATATATTGTGTTCTCAGATAAGTCAAATATATGTATAGATATATGTCATACTATTTAAAATATAAGTACATATATGGCCATATATTACATTTTTGTATGGGAAGGCACATTAAAGACTTATGACTCAATCCTTGACCAATTATGGTAGAAATGTTTGAGTCCATACTGAGACATTTGTAAAGTTGTTGAGATCTCTTCTAAACTTTACAGGAGACAAATCTCAGCTACCATGGCACTGCACCCTCCTGGTTGAAGTAGGTACAGTACATCTCCCGAAGTTCATTGTTAGAGCCCATCCTTGGTGCATCTTGTAGGGCCTCAGGAGCTGAAGATGGCTCAATGGTGGGTTCAGCTATGCGTGTGCATCTTCTCTACTAACCTATCCCGGCTAATTGAAAACCCTTCTCTCTGGTGGGATGTGATGTCCAAGGTTTAGCCGAGGTTTTTTATCAGTGGAAAACCCTTATCCCCCACAAACAAAAAGGGGAGAGGCCCCGCTGCTCTGCTCCTGGGATAGCAGCGTGTGGTGGTAAATCAAGCGTGCCATCTCTGAGGCCTTCTCCAAATACTGAATTCTTGAGTGTCCCTCTGTCACTGGTCTTGCCATAGCCCCCAACATCCACAACCCTATACAGATATAGATGGCATTGACAACGGCCAGGAGAACCAGTGAGTAGGTGGATTTTTAGTTAAAACAGGGACCAAGAATTAGTCGGCGCTTGTAAAACCTCATGTTTCCCATCGATGGCACCAAGACAATTTGAAAAAAAAAAACAGCGCACATGGAACTGGTCAGCGATGGCCCCTCAGTCCTCCATGTTGGGAACTGGCATAGTCTCCTCCACCAGGGCTGTCCAGATGGCACTGGCCACCTCCCTCACAATGCCTGAGACAGTAGAGTGCCCAACACGTAACTGAAGGCAATTGTTCTGAAGGAATATCCAGTAGCCAGGTACTGGGAAAAAAAGCAAGATGCATGGCATTAAAAACAATCAGATTTATAATATTTACTGTGTATGTATGTATGTACTTGTCTATGTCTTTTACTCTGAGCACATGACTATCAGATTGACTACGGTCATCATGTCTAATCTGCATTTACTGGCTTTTATGCAGTTATCATACAGGGTATAAAAACACACTGGACATGTGTACAGTGTATAGTATGTATGCACTGTGTAGTGTACCTACAGTTGTGGTCAGAATTAATGGCACCCCCGGTAAATATGATTAACAAAATGGCTGTGAAATCTGCATTGTTTATCCTATTGATCTTTCATTCAAAAAATGTGCAAAAACCTTTCGTTGAAGTATGTGTGTGTGTGGGGGGGGGGGGGGGGGGGGGATTCACATTATGAAATAAATGTTTTTCTCCAAAACACGTTGGCCACAATTATTGGCACCCCTAGAATTGTTTACCAGTAAAATATCTCTGAAGTATATTCCAAATAATATTTACCTTTTATATTTTTTTTTACCACACCAGGGTGACTAGGAACATGAAATTGTCTAGCTATGACTTCTTGTTTCACAGGAGTTAAAATAGGAGGAAACACAAAGGCCAAAGTCCCTTAATCATCCATCACAATGAGTAAAAACCAAAGAATATAGTTATGATGTGCATCAAAAGATTGTTGAGCATCACAAAATAGAAAGTGGCTGTAAGAAAATACCTAATCCCCATTTTGACCATCAGGGCAATAATTAAGAAGTTCGACTAAAGAGATTATGAATCTGCCAGAAAGTAATCTATACAGTGTGTCTATATTGTCTTGATGCACGGTGAGGAGGAAAGTTTGAGTGGCCAAAGACTCAAGGATCACAGATGGAGAATTGCAGAGATTAGTTGAGTCTTGGGGTCAGAAGCCTACCAAAAAAAAAAAAAATTCAAACAACCCCTACATCACCACATGTTGTTTAGGAGGGTTTCAAGAAAAATCCTCCTCACTCATCCAAAAACAAATTCCAGCCTATTCAGTTGTCAGACATGACTGGAACTTCAAACGGCACAGGGTTCTGTGGTCAGATGATGAAACAAAAAAAATTGGCAGCAAACACGCTAGATGGGTTTGGTGCACACAATGATAAAAAGTACCCCATGTGTACAATTTAATATACCATTGGATCTTTAATGTTGTGGGTATATTTTTCTGCTGGAGGTCCTGGACATCTTGTTCAGATACATGGCATAGTGGACTCTATCAAATATCAAGAGATAAAAAATCAAAACCTGACGGCTTCTGCTAGAAGTCTTAAAATGGGCCGTGGTTGGATCTTAAATCAGGACAACGAACCAAAACAAACATCAAAATCAACAAAAAATGTGTTAGGCCTACGGAGCACAAAATGAAGCTTCTGCCATGACCGTCCCAGTTCCCTGCCCTGATAACTGGAGTGAAATGAAGAGAAGAAGAACCAACATGGAGCCGGGAATCTGAAAAATCTGAAGAGATTCTGTATGGAGGAATGGTCTCTGATGTCTAGTCAGGTGTTATCCAAACTCATCAGGCATTATAGGAGAAAACTCAGCTGTTATCTTGTTTTATAAAAAAATATTTAATAAAAGGGTGCCAATAGTGGCAAACGTTTTGGAGAAAAACATTTATTTCATAATGTGACCCGATCAAAAGGATAAACAATGCAGATTTAATTTTTAAAGGCATTTTTGGTCGTATGTACCATGGGCGCCATTAATTCTGACCACACTTGTAGTATTACATAATTTTTTAATTAAATTTCAACATTTTGGTGACTTTTAAACTAAACCATATGCCTCTCAAGTCGATACAGTTAATACATAGACTTTACAAGCTAGACCACAAGTGTAATCATTATAAAATAATCCTTACCGTAGATAGATAGCGAGTAGCTCGGCAGGGTCGTTTGCCAACAGCATCACTGAGTCGGCCTTTGCGATGCAAGTAATATGATTGGCTGTTGGCGCTATGATGGTCACGTCAGCGCATTGACGCCGACACCCTGCGTGAATGCAGTGTTATACATATTATTCAATGTGCACTTGGGGGAAAGTGTTGCTGCACTTATTTTAATGTTATGTTGTAGGGAATCTGTAACGATTAATACTGGAATCTCAATAGCTACTAGATTTTAACATTATCTGTAGAAAGTGTGTAGCCAGGGTATGCAGTTGCAAAGGTGTTGTGAGTTGATTTAAGCACGTTTTGCTATGCAGTTTGATGAGCATTTCTATCATGGGTGGTTGCTTACAGTATGAGAAATCTATTATATATTGTGACCCTCTTTGATTTGAGTCACTCCTTCAATGTACATGGAAACGTTTTACCAATGTATCAACCACCAAGCAAAATTGTCAGACTGCTTAAAAAATTAATAGCACACCTCTCCTCAAAAAGTTTCATTCATGACCAGCACAAACATTGTGGGGCAAGTTATACTATGAAATTTAAAATACAGTTTTATAGATGGTGCTGTGAGCAGGAGTCTGATGCTAAGTATGAGTAATAGTGTTGCTTGCCTTAACAAGCTCCACTAATTAAAAACAAAGAATTGTCATGTTAAATTCTGCTCATGCTTTCTATAAAAGTCACAGTGTTCCATCAATGCCAGCAATTTCGAAAATAAAAGCAGGCAGACAAACTCGTAGATCTCAGAGTCTTGAAATTACATGGACTGCATTATTGGGCTTGATGAGGCTGTGCTCCCATCCTGAGACATGAAAAATGAGGGTTGTCTGAAGCAAGCTACAGAGTGAATGTAAACAAAAGTAGGCTAAAAGGCAAATATTCCCTCCAAAACTCCCATGGGTCAGCTGTGTGCCCAGAGCTTACTCAGGCTAGTGGTTATTTCCTTAAATACAAGAGAAGAGAGGTGATTACTCACTAAAAGTAACATTTATGACTTTTGTTTCAGAAATCTGCTAGCTGATTTGGCTTGCTACATGTGTCATGTTGTTAATGCAAGTGAATGGTGACAGATCTTTTCATTGTATAATAAGCCAACATTATTATTACATGCATAAATGTCATAAAAGGACCGCATATATAGACAGCCTTTTAAACAAACTACCAAAAAAGAACCACATTAATGCTCAAGTAACGTAACCTACTTAATTTGAGTTAGCGCCTGATGAAAATGTGTTTTATAAGTGGGTTTTACTCCATTACTCCTCCAAAGCTTAGTACAACACTATACAGTAGGTTTACAAATTATGATTTTTTTTATAGAAGACAGACTGTGACTCATAATCTCTTCAATGAAAGATTTACAAAGAATGAATAGATTTATCATGTATGGGACTAGAAAATGTAATGCCCCCATTGAATAGAAAGCCATTCAGGTACAGCTCAACTCGGCTTGTTCAGGAAGAGAGGACAAGGAAAGCAGCATTCAGAATACAGAGAAAACTGTTCTTGGAAGGCATACATTTCAGCTATTTCAGTTGTTTCTTTTTTTTCTGTATTTCTTGGCTAATTAAGCCAAATGCTTTTGTAAACTTTAAACGTAATAGATGCCCATCTTGGGTTTACATGAACAATTTGTGTTGATGAGTCATTTTCTTTATGTTTCCATAGATAACATGGGAAACAATTATGAAGCACCTGACGGTGTGTTCTCACCATGCCTATTGTACTTTAATCCATTGAGTTATGCACTTACATATATACAGTTGATCTCATAGGTTTGCATACCCCTTGCATAATATTTAAGATGTTTAGCAATAAAATAATTAATAATAATTATTATTATTATAAATAATGTTTTGACAATGGATTTTGTTGCACATCTCTGGCTGCTTTTACACTTGGCATTATTATGCGTTTACACTTGTCAACATCAAGTGGCTTCTGTATCCAAGCTAAAGAGTGGTCACAGAGATCTCAGTTGCATGGAATGAGCAATGCTTCAAATTGCAGAGCAAGAGCGCCTCTGTGTGGTTCACACACAATGTGTTATTAAGGGTTCTTCTTGATGCCATTGACTAGGTATCTCAGAATCAATAAAAATGTGCCATGCATTAAACACTGAGGCATAAAAAGAAGAGTCCACTAAGATCCATCTCCTTTGAATTCATTCAAAATTTTCAGGGATAACTTGTAAAGGCATTTTCGTTTTATCATTAAACCAAAATGCTTCCGTTTTACCCTATTTGAGTTTTTCAGATGATGCTCTCTCATACAATCCAATATAACTGACCTGACACCCCTGCCTAATAACCTTCCATATTCATATTGGTTGACTTAAACCATCACCAATTTGTAAAACAAAAGATGAATTCATAAACAAGAGTTTGATCCAATAAATAAAAACTTTTCAAAAGCCAAAAGCATGCATTGTTTAAAACAAAAAAAATCAAGGCTTTTTTTCTGACCCAGAAACAAAAAATCTACATCCACTTCATAAAGTTTATAGTCCAAAACATCTCTGATCAGAAAAAAAATATTATCATATATAGTTTTTTTCTGGAATACAATAGGACTGATCTTGATGTATATGCATACATATACTCTGTGTATGCATGTGTGTACTTGTACAACTATCTTTGTGAGGTCCGTTAAAGGCCTGTTTGAGGGTTAAGACGATAAGGTTATACTTAGGTTAAGGGTAGGTTTAGGATAAGAGTGAGAGTTAGATTGTGAGTTGTGATAGGTAGGGTTAGGAGCTAGAGATTGCATTGTGAAATGACAAAGAATATACAAAAGTGAGTGAGATTGAATGTGTGTGTGCGCTGTGGCACACAATTTATTTAACTCGGTGAGCAAAGAATTTATCATTTATTTAGCTTAAAACCTGCTTAATACTTTTCTCTAGTATTATTGTTTCCCAATCACAGGCAAATGTGTATAATGGACAGGGCCGTGCACAGAACGTTTCGTAGAAGATGCTCAAAGAAAATAAGGGCACCCCTCTCATAGTTACTCTAAAAATACATACTGTAAAATATCTTTAAATTAACAAATATGCCCTTTGTTGGCTGGAATTGCTTAATTTATGGGCAAATCCTAAACATGGTCACATTAAAATAAATAAAAATGTAAAAACAAAAACAAATGTGATTACCTTGAGGGAAGACAATGACAGACTACTTCATGTAACTATACTGAGATATAAGATACCACTTTTTTTTTAAGATACTGTTTTTTTACCACACTATTGCAATGCAATGTCTCAGTACTAGTCAACATTTGAAATGGATCCAAAAAAAAAAAAGTTGTCCTAAGACAAGAATGGGCATTGTTCAAAATTCATGCATAACTTTGATGAAAGGTTTTGATCCACTTCAAATGTTGACTACTGTACATCAACAGTGAAAAAATGTGTAACCAGTTACTATGGGCACAAATGCTTGGTGTGTAAAATAGGCCTAAAAAGATAATGTACAAAGAAAAATCTAATAAAATCAGAAAAGGGGCATAAAGAACACAGCAGCAGTTTAAGATGTTTATTTAAAAAATAACTTCAGTACAAAACATACATAAAAAAAATGTATATTGGAAAAAAAAAGTCTTAAACTTAAGACATCATACATTACATTCAAACATCACCTGCATTCAGGTGAGAGGACTTTCTTTGTAGATCCTTTAGCGTTTCATTTCTTGATTTCAATCACTGCATTGGCACAAAACTCTCCACTTTCAAGACTTTGTAACAAAAAAGCCTCTCTGGTGATCCATCAGCTTTCTCAGAACATCTAGTGAAATGAAGAGTTGGCTTCGGGATCATACTGAAAATGGTCAAAATGGAATCTGTTTGAATCAGGGAGGCCTTAGAAACTATAATCAGGCGTTCATGCGAGAATGTATGAAGTGCCATTTCTTGTCAAAAGGTGTTATGGAACACACATATGTTTGTGTGAAATGTTTTGTACAAGCATGGTGAGCTTCATGGCAATTTTTCTTTTCTTTTTTAAATTAAATTAAATTAAATTAAAATATATATATATACTAGGTGGATGCAGAGTCGCCATCTTGTGGTAAAATAGAAAGTCCAAGACGACAACATTTTGATCATTACATGCATCTGAGGGTGGGGAAAAAAGTAAAATGCAAGAGAATATGGAACGGATTAAAAACATTTTAAATTGTAGAAAAATAGTGTCCTTAATCAGGAGATCAACAGAAAATACTAATTGGTTAATCAAGATATTCAAGTAATTCACCGGATACTTCTAAAGTGTTAAATAAATTACACGCAACATGGACGGCAGTATACAAGTCTGAGAGGGGAGATGATTTTGATACAGAGCAAATGTTAAGTTACAAACGTAAGTGCATGCCTGAAAGGCCAGCCGATAGCAAGTAATATGTAGTACACAAGATTTTAACATGCACAAAACCACAATCCCAACAATAAAACTGGATGTGCTATGGATTTGAACATGATAAAATAATATGTACATACAAAAGTAATCCATAGTGTAACGTCAATTTAAGAAAATTAAAATTGAACTAAAATAAAATAAAAATATTGCACAAAGATAGTATTACATAAAGATTTACAGTACAAAAGCAATCACAGCCTAGCGGTACCGCAACAAGATTTCTGTTATCAAAAATATTCTGAAAAGCAATAACAATAGATGAAAAATTAACTAAAAGTATCAGTAAACAAAAAAGGTATCAGACAATGTCATACAAAGAAAACAAAAAGTAGGTAGGAATATGTACAAATGAAAACAGGAACATTTAAATGTGGTTACAGGAAGAGCACTAGACAAAACAAATCAAAGTGCAATTTCAGACGGTGCCCATCTTAAACAGAAGTGTTACCTTTGACCTAGGAAAACAAAGGTCTGTGGCCCACATTCTTTGTCTTGGGTGGAAGTGGAAGTGGTAGACAAGTGGTTGGCACTATCTGCTGAGGCTCATGGGAACAGTGTCCCTTCGACGCCGACGCCAGCTGTTACGGCCATACTGAGGATGATGTCCTCTGGGAACATGCACAATGTTACGCTCCAAACAATTAGGGTGTGGAGGACCCTTGAACCTCTGGCCATTCTGAAACAATACATACAAGTATTTTAAGTATGATGCCAGCCAGCAGTAAGCATTTATCAATACTTTAGGCAACACAAACAACCTAAGTTTACTGATAAAAATGAAACTAGGACGGTCAATAGATCCAATGTAACTTTACTATTACAGAAAATAGATTTAACTGCAAACTTTTAATGCATTAACAATCTGTTAAGGACTGAAAATAACAAAACTCTACATCACTCAGTCTGTAAATAAATATAAGCAGTTTGTTTGGGTCAGGTTCCAAAATTTGAGTCCTGGTAATTTAATACCAATATTTACTTCAAGTGGCAAGTCTATGCAAAATAACACAATTTGTAGTCCTAATTTACATGAAGCACTGCCTTGTTTTGTTTATGAACTACTTGGAAAATTGATGTGCCATCTTTGTCAATGGGATATTTGAAGAGGGTGAGGGGGAACAAGTAGGTTAAAACCCTTACAAACAAGCAAATAGCCAAAGCATTTATATGATCTAATTTAATATGATCACACTTGTCCCTTACATTAGTGTAGTGACTTTGGCTGGGTAAACTTGAGCTGGAGTAAACTAGAGACAAATGGAGTACTCCATTCAAATGAGTCAAGCCATCCATACACTGTTTGCTGGGTAATAATGAGTGTGACTGAAACAGGAAGAGGAATACAAAACAGTGCATAGGTAAATACAACCACAACTGGAATTCCACTGGCCAACTTAAAACAAGCAAAAATTTATTTTGTCAGAACATAAGGACTCCTTTGAATGGCCGATAAAGGAGGAAGAAGCTCAAATAAATAACCCGTTCTGCCACCGCTTAAAATCCTTCGCTGCCTTTGATATCCCTACTGTGCATTTCATTCTATGACTGTTTCGCAAAAATAAACATGGCGTCTGAAAGTTGTGGTTGGTGGTCAGTTTGTGTGTAAATGTACATTTTTGACCAACTGTTTCCACTTTTGATCCCATTTCTAGTAAAGAAATTTGTATTTTAGTAATCAAATATTTTCTTAGAGAAAGCTTTGATGAAAACCTATTTAGTTGCCTCAGAAGTCTGTCCAAAATCAGTTTCGTGAGGTGCCTTTGTGCGCAAAAGCTGCCTGCAAAGTCATTGCCTGATAGGGCAGCGAGGCATCAAGTCCGCTGCCTAAGCTTTCGGGCGCAGCCATCGACTACCTCTCATTCTCTAATGACTGGGCAAATGAAATAAAAATCAGAGGAATGTTGGCCTTACTTGACTTCCAGAGTGCAGAAAACTTCCAGATGCGTTTGCTTTTCGCTGTAGTTTCTGATTGGTATCAGTCATGCAGGACATTGGAAAGAATTCATGAAGAACTGAAGCTTTGCATGGTGTGTCAGAATCCTGGGAGAGAAAGAGATGAAGAGAGAGAGATAAAGAAAAGACAACCTCAAATGGCAGATGTAAATGTAGCAAATTCCAAGGCCAATGTAATGACAGCAAACTTAAAGGGTTAGTTGACCCATCATTCAGGTTTGGAACAACTTGGGGGTGAGAAAATAGGGGAATTATCACACTACGTCACACTGACGTCACGCAGGTGCAACTGCGCATGTCGGCAGCAGAAGCTGGGCGCTGGGCGCTGAAACAAACCCGGGAAAATGTAGTATTGTGCAGTGGGTTGTCAGAATCGACCATCTGTAAACAAAGGTCTGAAGTTTTACCGAATAGACCCCTTATCAGCCGACGTCACAGTTACGTCACGGCGCTAGCTGGATGCAAAACAAACGGAAAACTGCAGGCGGCTAATACAAACCAGCACAGATTCGGCTACATAATAAGGAGCTTAAATTATTATTATTATTATTAAATGTCATCTTGATGTGTTGTTGGGTGCAAGAATCAATGAAAAATGAGTATGCTGTATCTGGAATGTTTATTTCTCGAAAATATTCACATCATTAACATTGCACGTACTGTCACTGTTTACATTGTCGTCTTCTCGGCGCTGGCTCGGCAGAACTGCGGATCGTACACACAAGTCTTGTACATGACCATTCAGCACATAGTTATAGGCATCTAAAGATTTATATGCCCTCAGTTTCTCTTTACGCTCGGTTTCTCTATCAGGTAGGTGTAGAAGTCAGGCCACTCAACCGAGGTAACGTTAATCCTGTCAGATCGTCCATTGAGTGAGCGTGTACGGGTCAGCCGTAAAACGTTTTTTACGTCTGGTTCCGTCCGTTAAAATTAACTTTTGCAAATAAAAATCGGAGTCCTGGACACTGAGTGACCTTGCACATTAAGGCAAAATCGGATTTTCTCCAGTCATTGTTAAAAAACAAGCTAACAAAACTTGCAAATTAACGTTAGGGAAGCGGCGAGAGGGATCGTTCTGCAGCCACCTAAGCTCCGCCCACAGAAAAACGTCACCATGTTTACCAACTGATAAGGGGTCTATATATCTTCTAGGAAGAATATGGGTAACCAAACTGTTGATGGGCCCCGTTGAGTTCCATAGTATGATGGAAGTGTGCTGACATGTGCCTTTGAGTTCTCTTGCAAACTCATATCTAGTTCTCTTCAAGAAACTACACCAGGAACTTACAATGTCACTCCCAGACAGCGAGGACACAGATGAAGATGATGAAGAGTGCTGTTGAAGGCTGGACAGGGACACAGGTGAACCAGCACTGAGTGGTGATGAGGAGTCTCTCTGTTGCTTCTCACTTGAGGTCTTCTCCAAGTCTACAACATTCTGGACTAAAATGACCAGAAACATTATCCAAATCAACTTGGCATTCATCCTCAAAGCATTAAAAAAATAAATAATTTGTGATCAAATGACTTACTTTTAATGTCAATCATCTTGGCATTGTGTCTGTTCCCCCACTGCTGAATGATCCACTCCCTGTAGCTTATTACTCCCTGGGTCACTTTAATGATACGTCCCAATGTGCTAAAGATTGAAAGTGTAAAATTATTTCTCCTACAAAATGAGGCTGACAGATTTCAATGCATGGAAAAGTTCATCATGTTAAAGAACCAAAAACTCATTTGTGAATGGAAATAAGATATTGAACAACATTGGTAGTTAATGTATATATAGTACAATATTATAGTAATAATTCTTTAACCTACATTAGCAATGGAAATCATTTTTGCATTAAGCATAATGTAGCATCACAGGACTGACTGAATGAACGAACATGGTAGTTCCACGTAAATATAAAAATATATAATAATAATAATAATAATAATAATAATAATAATAATAAGTAAAACATTATAAACAAATGTTGACTAAATGTATGCAATTTATGTACAGTTGTAGATTGTAGATGACCACACAGACCCCAATGAGATCATGCAAATATTTAAATGAGCTCAATATCCATAACATTAATTTAAGCATTTCATGATGATTAGGACAGTCACATTGCAGGACAATATCCATATTTACATGAAATTGCTAAAAATTAAAACTAATAATGTCTTACTCCACTGTCTAGCCAAAAAATTTTTTGAAAAAAAAAAAGTCATTTTACATTAAGGATAGTAAAATTTCACAGCAGGTTAACATTCTAAACAAGTGAAAGGGAATTTTGTAATCAATTACTCACTCTTATGTTGTTCCAAACTCAAATGATGCACATACCAAATATGGTAGATGGAAGCTTCTGTGTTTAACATATTTGATGTGCTCACTGCTCTGTGCGTTATTCAATGCTTATATGTGAATAAACGGCTCAATTAAATCATTAAGCGTCTTCAGGAGACTTGGATTAAACCAGTTTATTCTTTTAAGACCTCTTTATGAAATATCAAGCACTTAGGTTTTGGTAAAATGGACTTATGGAGGGACGGAGTCTGTTTTTAGAGTCCGTAGAGAGGACTTTAAACGGTGTCGTCTTAGCGACCCCCAATTTAATAACAAATGATAATTTCGACGGAATTGAATCATCAAAACTAACCTTAGCTGGAAATAACATTATTCAAGAATCGCTATAAAACCAAACCAATCTCTGTTACCTTAAATTATATGTTTATCTCAGTAAAGCTGCTTTGAAACAGTCTACATTGTTCAAAGCGCTATATAAATGAGGATGACTTGACTGAAATCTCAGGTTTCATTCAAAATATCTTCATTTTAGTTCCGAAGATGAATGCAAGTATTGAAACAGCATGAGGGAGAGTTAATCATGGCATATTCCTTGTGTTGGGTGAACTAACCCTTTAAAGCAGAGGTCTTCACTCCTGCTCCTGGAGAGCCACTGTCCTGCAGAGTTTAGTTCCAACCTGCTTCACCACACCTGCCTTTGAATACTCAAGCGATTCTGAAGTGCTTGATGAGCTGATTCAGGCGTGTTTGATTAGGGTTGGAACTAAACTTTGCAGGACAGTGGCTCTCCAGGAGCAGGAGTGAAGACCTCTGCTTTAAAGGGATACTCCACTTTTTTTGGAAGTAAGCTCATTTTACAACTCCCCCAGAGTTAAACAGTTGAGTTTTACCGTTTTCGAATCCATTCAGCCGATTTTCTGATATTTAGAAGAATATCAGTAAGCAGACAGTATCTGGTCTCATTGACTCCCATGGTATTTTTTTATTCCTACTATGGAAGTCAATGAGACCAGAAACTGTCTGGTTAAAACAACTCTGGGGGAGTTGTAAAATGAGCCTATTTCCAAAAAAAGTGGAGTATCCCTTTAAAATGTAATTGGCTAAAAAAATTAAAGCAGCACAGAAATGGTTGTGGCTTTGCTTTTAATTTTCATTTAAAAGCAATAGTTGTGGACTCATCTGGGACAAACCTTTCCATATTTCTGTTGGGGTAGGAGCGGGATAGTGGAGATACAGCGTGACTCAAGATGAGGTATGCATAGTTAAACACCTCCTTCACCTGCATGGCCCCGTAAGAGCTCCGGCCGACATCATTTCCTAACAAACAGAGAATTATTTGTTCAAATGCTTAAGGTTAGTTTCTTTTCAATGGGCTCCTTGCACGTAACTACTTCCTTACCGGAAATGCGGCCTCGTCTTTTCCGGTGCTATTCTACACTATGAGATGAGGTGTTTACAAGAGTTGCCGAAACTTACAATAATGGACGTATATCGCCTTTGTAAGTCCTCCTCCAAATCACCTACCAGCAAGTTAGAGAGAAGGGCTTTAAAATGTATGCCTCTTCATATATCCACGGATATGAAGGTAAGTCTATATATCTCAAACTTTATGGCTTACGTTAGTTTGCTAGCTTACATTAGGCTAATAAACAACCCCGGGCTGACAGAATATGCGTGTTATAATGCTGTACTGTTTTCTAGAATTAGGCGGAAAATGTCTACGTTGTGTATGTACGCCTTGAGACAGGAAGAGAGCGAGCCGTATTTACCCGTTGCGGATATGACGTCAGGTTGCTATGTGCAAGGAGCCTATTCAATTCGTACTTTGCAGTCACGTGACTACCATGGATACCTGGTGGGCAACAAACGCTGACAAAATGGCGACAAACAGTGGCCAGCCAGGGGAATTGCAGCCTTGCAAATTTTCAATACTACAATCAATTAACTATTTAGACCATATGTCACCGAATGTTAAAATTAGATATCAAGAAAAGATTAACATACTCGGAACGTGTGATCCATTCACAGCACCTGGCGATGTTTTCATTGCTTTGAAGCTGGCAAAGTCTCTACCAGACTTGGAGTAACGTTAACTGTAAGTAAGTAATAAGTAGATGCAGTACCACAGTAACGTGTCATTCATTCTCCATATATTCATCTTCTCATATCATATCAAATCAAATCACGTAACATTACAGATGAACGCGTTCTCGCCACCTACTGGCGAACGTGTAAGCACGTTTATGTTAAGATTACACGATTGGCATAGTGCATCAATCGCACAACAACTATCTGGCATGTCGTTTACACCTCGAAACACCAACTTCTGTATATTAAAACTGGCGACGTCCTGGCAAGATCCTTGATTAGTTTACTGGGTTTCGTTGCTAGAGAACGACGTTCTTGCCCGCCAGCCAGTACTTATGACGTCACGTGCAAAGTATGAATTCTCATTAGGGCTGCACAATATATTCAAATTGCGATTATTGAGGTCAATATTGCGATTATTGAGGTCAATATTGCGATATGCAATTGCAATATAATAAATAAATGGTTTCATGAGTCAACTTGCTTGATTATAAAGCAAAATGCACACACAGATTAGTGATAATTCTGAAATGTGTATTTCTCAACTCAAACTAGCAACAAAAAAACTAAATGATTGATAACACCTATAATGATCAATATGCCATTGATGTCTGGATAGAAATTAACACACATAAACCCATAATAAATCTCATATTTACCTGTGCTCTTCCTGTCTAACAGGTAGGACATATACAGAAATTGATCAAAGATTGAAGTTATCAAACAGTCTGCGCTGCATAAATTATATAGACTAATCCTTATTAAAGCTACACAAGTTCTTTGGTCAAGAGCAGTGAGTGTTTTTCTCTGTTCCCTTTGTTCTTCGATTTACTTTACTGACAGAAAGCATTATTGGATGCTGGCCCTTTAAGAGTTGATGACAGACGCGGATCTCACACGCGCCTTATTCTCTCACAACTCTTTAAGACCACCATCATAAGACAAGACTGCTCTTATGTTATGAAGACACTCGACAAACTATATTTTGGCATAATTGTGTGTGTTATTGTTCGTTCACTTCAAGCGGAAAGAGAACTGTATTCTGGCGCGCGGTCTGTGCATGCGCATGATACTGGCGCGCGTCTTTCAGTATGGACATTGAATAAGAGCGGATATTGAATGGACATGAATAAGAGCGGGATCATGTAACACTAGCCAAAGGATGACAAAAAATAACAGATGCTGCGTTAACAGCCATAATTTGTTTATTTAATATAAAATCGCCGTATTTTGCGTCATATAATCGCATAGGCTTGACATCGCGATTACGATTGCGATACGATTAATCGTGCAGCACTAATTCGCATTAACACCGCTTTTCAAACTATGCTTTATTTTGGCCATTCTGTAGCTGTACTCCATGCCACTTGCAGTTTTGACTGTGACATATAGAACATCAAGAATACATCTCAATACATTTGACTAACTAGTTTACTTCATTGCAAGGGGATAAAACTGGTTGATCTATGGTGGTTTGCCCTCATACCTGGTAAGTTTGGGTCCTCAATACAGAGCATTGAGGGTCTGTATGTATTCTCCATGACCTTCATGATCTCCTCCTTGGCCAGATACGCTCCTCCGTCCTTCACACGGATGCCTGTTTTCAGATAATTAAAATGCCGTCCATACAATTCGAAGAATTCAATGAGCAGGATGCCCAAATTAATATTAGAAGCTCTGCAGTCTATTCTGGGATGGAGCTGAAACAAATAAAAAGACAATTTCTGTTTATTGTAACAATTAAACGACCAAATCAATCATTTGTTTTAAATATCTGATCAATCATGAACGTCAAGGTTCCCAAGGGATAAATACCATTATAATATTACGGTCAAATGGCTTAATGCAAAATGAGGATAAATGGTATCAATTAGTAGGAGAGTAACACCGGCTGGAAAACGGCATGCATAAAAGCACAACACGAAGATACCAGGCAACTCTTCTTGGTGCCTCACCTGCAAGAAGCTTATGGCCATTAAAATGAGGCTGTAGGAACTGATACCACCCGTAAACACCTCGTTCAAATCTCTCTGGAGCAGAAACTGCTTCAGCACAAAGATCAGGTATGGCAACACTGAGTATTTCTGTATTTAAGAGAGGAAATAAAAGAATAGCAGCACATAGTGTGTTCATTCAGAAATATTTATATTTTCATATATGGCTACATTAATCATTCAATATCAATGAAAATCAGTTCTAAACAAGATTCAGTGGCTATACGTTTTCAGTTCACCAGCACCAAATCAAGCACTTAATTTAGGCTCAACATGCTCATTTACATAAATTAAAGCATGCTCTCACCTTAAGATGATCCTTGATAAACCGAGCTGCTTTGACACCAGTTTCAACATTAAAGCTGATGTCTACCTTCACATCTGTCTCTCTGTCAGTCAGTTTAATTATTGGTACCTGTACAGAAAAAGACTGATTACTAACTTGATTCCTCTTAGTTTTTGGAAAGACCATTATTAGTATTGGAATTATTACTGTTATTTTTTACAATCAACAGCAAACCACAAAAAAAAGGGAAAAAAGAAAAGATGTCCCCGTGTACTTTTACATCAATAGCATCCCTGATTGCAAGCGTATCAATTCTGTCTATCCAAGTGCAATTATGAAACTAATATGTAGCTCTGTACAGAATCTGCACTTGAATGCCAGTCATTCACAATCACAATCACATCCCCCACATTGCATACATGTTCATTAATTTGTTGTTTAACTTCATAAAAGATTTTAAAATGGTTGATATGTGAAATCAAAAATGCAAGAAGTTGACATACTACTATGACAACAAAAGTTGATACTTTAACTTTTTTTAGAAGTCAAAATTCCTCCCTAGTCTATAAAGTTAAATGAACAAGCTGCAAAGACTCAGGCACACCTATGCAGTACAAAACATACATTTAATAGGTCCCTGATCCTTTCAGTCTGAACTCAACAACCTTACTACTACTAAAAGAAAAAAGGTACTTCTATAAAGATGCAAAGACTACAGATAATGATGACTAACCGTAGCCTTGTCAAGTAGTTTGATGGAGAAGGGCTCAGCAATGTTGTTCTGCCTGAGTGCCTGGTCCAGCTGCTGCAGGGGTGCTTGTTCCCATTCTCCAAACACCACCAGGTCAATATCACTGCATAATGCAATTAAGAACAAAAATTACACAAAATAATTCCATTTATCACTGCAAGTTCAAACATGTAAACACTCATATACAATACCTGGTAGGAAGATAAAGTCCTGTACTGAAGCTGCCAAATATTTCAACCTGAAAGATGAAATGACACTTTAAAAAGACCTAGCAATCGACTAATATGTGCCATTTACACCGCAATCTTTGACAGAAACTCAAAAGAAAAAATGACTCCAACACATTGTATATAGATTGAGGAAGTGATGCATTACATTCAGTTTTAAAAAAGCAAATTTATGGACCATTTTGGTGGTCCACATTTTTTGACACCAGGTCACCTTTCCTAGCATACTTTGATGACTTGGTTTTCTGAAGTAGGGGTTACCTAAATATCTAAACAGAAGAGGACCTCAAGTCTTTCTTTCTTTAGACCTTTAATGAATCTTTGTGTTAGCCATCTAACTTCACTGTTAGTTGCTTGAAGATGGATTGTTTCCCCCCACTGTGCTGGACTTACCTTTGCTGTAGGCCACAGATTTTTGATTACAGCTTCAATACGATTGACAACATCTCTCCTCATTGCTTCCTCTTCTGAGCGTGGGGACATGAAATGATAAAAATCCACAATCTCCTCATGCAGGCTGGGGAAGATGAACATCACAATCCTTACAACAACTTGCTTCCAATTGAAGACATATGATATGAATAACATGAAACTGGAGCTGTATGAACAGACATCAGGTAAAGTATCAGTACATAATTCTTATGTTAATATAGCATTAGTGCACAAATAACTGTCCCATGGGTTAAAGAAAAAACAAACATTCCTTATCTTGTATGCATCTGAGCTCATAATGGGCATAGTAAATGCTCAAGACTGTCTCAGGTCAGAAAAGTTCCTTAATGCACGACACCCTAAATCCACACTAGAGAGGTATTTGAGGGTAAGTAATGTGCATGCGATAATTCATTTGGGAACTCATGTGCCCTAAAATTGCATAATGTCGAGAAATACTTTACAGTGAAAGTTAAATTAGTTATTGCATTTAATTCAGTAGCAAAGCATTAAGTATTGCCTACTTTATTGGTACAGATAAAATGTTGTCGGGATCATTCCGGTTCTTGTGGCTACGCAGACGCGACAAAAAATTATGTATTATAAATTTTTAAAGCCAGACAAGTAATTTGTTGAGGGTTGATTTGTGAAGGACTGCGCACCTTCACCTTGCCTGCGCACATACTCAAACGCATACCTATCGACTGAACACGTGATGCGCATGCGTTTTTGCGGGTTTGCGTTTTTGAGGTTTGCGCAGAGAAAACGGATAATCGTTTCATTATTGTACAATGTTGTAAATGTGTTACATCAGGAAATCAAAAGTTCTGCACACACTTGTGGTCTTCATGCTTACTTGAACACCTGGACCAAATACATCATGCAAGTAGACAAATGGTTAAGTGCAAAGACCGCAAGTGTGGCTATTGGGACAGGACCAGAGCCGTTTCTGCCAGAAAACAGGTTTTGAAGGGGATGTATGTGCATGAAAAAAGACCAGATCACTAAAGTAATGGAAAAGTGTGGAGAAAGCTGCTTACTCAACACAACTTGTACAAGGGTTAAGAGTACAATGCTAAAAAAAATTGCATGTACCTTATGTGTCTTAAAGGTACAATATGTAAGAATTTTTCACCACCAGGGGTCGCTAACCTCTTACAATAACAACGGCGTACATTTATTCCGCTTTAAGCTTAAAGGTGCTCTAAGCGATGTCACGCGTTTTTATGGCCAAAACATTTTTTGTCACATACAGCAAACATCTACTCACGATCCGCTAGCTGCCTTTCCCCTGAACACACTGTAAAAAAACGCGGTCTCTGCAGACACCCCAGGCTCCACAAACGGCTACAAAAACAAACTGTAGCGACCCGCTCTAAGAAACATAACAAACTGTTCCAGCCAATAACCAACAAGAATGGTTTGGGGGTGGGTTTGAGGGGTTAGTGCGCGGATGAGGAGGAGGGAGGGTCTAGCTAGCCTCCGTTTTGTTTGACAATAGTTCGAACGTCAACATGAAGTGACGTCACCCAGGATCGCTTAGAGAACCTTTAGTATGGATCTTGTCATCAAGCTGATGGATCTTTTATGGATGAGTGAACACATTGATGTTTTTAATAAGGAATAAGGACATTTCATTCTACCGAACTACACGCAAGTGCTGGATTAATACTCACACAGGTCAGTTTATTAGACAAATGAAACTTGAGGTAACGCAGCGCTGTTTCACTTGCTCTCACAGTTATACTATCACACTAAACGGCATTTGAGTGTGTTGACAGACAGGCCTGAGTCCTGTTTATGACTGTCAGACTGGAAATAAATTTGTGATTGTGATTTTGTTTTTGGTGTGGGTGCGGGGCTCGTAGAAATTCGAATATATTGCTTGATATTTGATAACCGTTCGAATTTGATTTTTCTCAAAAGTGACAGCCCTATTGCTCACCTGTCTAATAAAGTACATGCAACACTCGCGTCTCTGTCAAGTCGAAGTTAGTCGCGGACATGGAGCTCTCGGCGTCTTGAAAGTGGGTTGATCTTCGTTTTAGTCCTCTTTTTGTCTCAAATTCTGCTTGCAATGGTCCATAATGTTTGAACAAATCCGCGAGCGCCCTGCTAGGCATAACCCAGTTGGTTGTCCACGTCTGTCGCCATGGTTACTATGGCAGTGAGAGCGCAAACCTGGCGGTAACGCGGATATGACGCCATTGACTGGCGACTTCTCACACGCCCCGTTTCTTTGGTTAATATCGCAATTTTCTCACGATTTACAAATAGTTGGAAACATTTGGGATATTGTAAGTAATCAACTAAACAAAATATATAACATTGGCCTAGTGGTTTTGGGTTATTTTACTGCTAAATTCATGCATATTGTACCTTTAAGCAGCTCTCTCGCAATAACAGGACTTTCTGCATGTGCGTAAACATAAGCATTTAGTCTGAGATAAACTTGAGAACCGGATCATGAACCAATCAAGTTCCACATTAATTTAAAATGTACTCATTTAGGCCATTTTATTAGGTCCAAGTAAATCCACAGAGAAAATGTGCAATATTTAATCAAAATCAGAAAATTTGCTTCGTCTCTTGAATGAAATCATTTTTACAGCTTGGGTTTGAACATCTTTTAACCACAGAGAGTTTGTGAGGATTATGAGTTCTATTTTTCCTAAGTAAAGTTTACATTTTTGTGCACTGGAACAAATTGATATTGTGGGAAAAACTAACATCAACCTACTAACACTAAGCAAAGTTAAAGAAGCAAACAAACGACAGTGAAAAGGGTCACCCTATATTATTGAAAGTACTCTTACCCATTAATACCTAGACTGTATCTTCTGGTTGCCCATGGGGTCCCACTTAAATAACTGTCATTAGAGTGGGACAGAAAGTGGTTCATTCCATATGTGCTCGCTTTATTGCCATGTCTCTTTCGTTCTGCATGGTGTTTAAGCTGGTTGTCCATCCTTATTTGAGACTGTAGCCGCTGATAATGTTGTTGTTGTAAACAATTATTGACATTGTGCATATGTTCAGTGAAGTTAAAGTGAATTCTGGCTGGATTTGAGCTCATACCGTCACCAGTAGTAGATGATGAATCTGATGTCGGACTGTCACTTTCGGAATCCGCTGAAGATAGAGGTGATAAAGAATCACAACCATTGACCTCGACAGGGGTGACATAAAGAGGTGCAGGACCAGAACATGCGTATGGAGATCTCATGGCACCACCATCATTGCAAGGCTGTTTGGTGAAATTGTTAATAGGTTTTAAAACTGTGTTAGTGGGAACCAGCGTTAACTGCTTCATGAAACCGGCCGCCAACGCAGGTGTATTCACCCGCAGCGGGTGACAGTGGTTTCGCCTTTGCGAGGTTTCCCATACGCGCATCCATAAAGCTTCGGCAGGTCCTTTCTGTTCGGGCTGAATCCAAGCCACCCGAGGATCCATCTAACTTTACCGTTACAAATCTCCCAAACACTCTCTCGCATAAGGGAAGACAGGCGCCCTCAAGAGCTACAAGACTCACGTGATTGTGTGAGCCGCTGAGTAGAAGTTCAAAAATCCCGGGAAAGGCTGAATAAACCGAGATAGTTCCTCTACGTGAGACGTTTCTCAGCGAACTGTTGAATCCAGAGCATTCCAATATGGCGCACAGGAAATCTCGAGTCGAGTGCGCATGTCTCTGGGAATTTAAACTGTTTCTGGAAGAGAAACGAACACACCCCCTTCCATTTCCCCACCCATTCATCCAACCTTATGGAAATGTGATGCAAGCATTTTCTAGGTTTGTAGTTTAATGAATTACTTACAATCATCTTATTTGTATCTTTGGTTTGGTATTTAAGTGCGATTTTGCCAAAATATTTTGTCACAGAGCTTAGCACGTCGTCTTAATTTTACGGTTATAAAAGGTAATGGTAATAATTTTCAGAAGTATCAATGAAATGTAAGCCGCATAGTATGATAATATTATGACAACAAAGGAAAATTTGTGTTTTTTTAGTCTCCACCAAGAATTCATAGTTTTTCAGTGGGGAGATTCAAAGTAGCCAATACGATAGTGGCTTTAAAGACGTGTCTTACAAAGATGGATAATTTCAAATATATTGTTAAATCTGAGAGATAACCACCACAGATTATTACTCCCAATATATTGCAGATAAAATTGTAAGTCAAGTCTGAAAGACCACATGGATGAGTTTCTTTGTTCGTCCCTAGATTTACCTTCAGTCTGTTAACCAAAGCATCCCCATACTCATTGAAATTTTAATAAAGGTTCTATTAGCTTTTTTAAATTTTTTTTTTATCAAAACCTGCCATGAAAATAATCACAACTAAAATGGGAAACAAGGGGCTACATTACATAAGGAACCACAGTCTCAAGTGTCTAATCAGATCAGGACAAAAGCAAATGTATCAAAAATATAACATTCCAAGCAGAAAAGCATTTGTCACAATACAACAAAAGAACCATACAATCTTTCAATTTCTGTATATTAATGACGACAAAACAACAAAGTCAAAAACACATTTTCAAGTTAAATACAAATGTTCTTTATGGTATAAACATATCTTTAATCTACATACATAATATACACAAATGTACAAGTATGGCATAATTTCTGTGTTTTTCTGTAACCAATGAGCAAACATTCTGTCAGGTCACAGAGCAAATCCAGAGCACAATCACAGCTTGAGGGTTGTTTAAAAAAAAAAAAAAAGAATGCACAAAAACATAATAAAAATGTGTCTCAGGATTTAATCTGACGACAAAGAGAGCCAATCTGAGTGATGCAGCTGGTCACCGCAGCGGGTACTGACTGTGTGGTTTCACTTCGCCATGATGCCAGAGCCTCCAGGGAATCTTTGGGGTTGCAGGGTGCAAGATCATAAATGGCATAGACAGCAGACAACTGCACCTCGTTGGGCACACCTACAATCAAATAACAAATGGTTGTATTTGAGGTGTTATAACTTATAACCCTAAGGGTTATACAACTTAAAAACATAAAAACTAAGGCAAGCAATTTTATTTTTAAACTAAAATATCTTTAATTTGTTATTACTGTTGTGCTTCATGAGTAGATGTGTAGTACCTTCTGTAATCCCATGTTTTCCAAAAAGGTTTATAGCTTTTGCAACGTTTTGGACTGATTTGCATAGCTTCTGCTTCATTCCCAACTGACCAAGTCGTCCTGGAGAAATGTATGGGGAAAAAAACACTGATAATAAAAAGGAAAAAAAACTTGGTAATACAAATCTTTTAAAAGGCTGTGTTTTATATAATTTATGAGACTTTATGCTATTGTTAATGACATTTTGACTTGTAGTGCTGTTATAAAAAGCACCATCAAGCCCCCAAAAAGTTGATGATACTAATCATTAAATACCTATAAAAGTAGAATGAAATATATTATTAATGAAATAATAAATAAATATTTTGTTTAATAATTCAACTAGTTTCACTTTATTTTGATTGCCCCTTTAACACATTCTGTTGACTAGTAACAACTACATGTCTCATTATCGTGTTAGTAGAGTATTAGTAGAAAGGTAGGTTTAGGGTTAAATTAAAGGTGGGGTGTGTGATTTGCAAAACGGCTGGCCGATTTTGAAAATACACAACTCAAAAGGTCCTACCTTCTCTTCTCCAACGCTGGCCCTGACTCCACCCATTCAAAAAACATGGACGCGCAATCAAGCTCAAGCACAAGCTCCTCTCGCTCTCGGGGCTGACTCGACTTCCTGTGACCGGGTCACGAGCTTTGAGTATGCGCACAAACGGGACACGTGCGCGAGGGGGTTGGGGGAGGGGGGCATGGTAAGACCATTTGATTGACGCATTAGAATCCAATGATTCTAGATGGTCTTAATTGATTGGCTGGAGTTTTTTGAGTCCTGCCCGTTCCACAGATGATTAAATTGTTTAATTTTCATTTCAGTGCTTCTAATTTACATCCGGTAAGTGGGTTAGGAATAGGATTTCAAGTGATTTTGAAAAAATGGTCAAAGAAAATCACATACCCCACCTTTAAGTTGACATGTAGTAGCAGTTACTTATAGTCAGTAGAATGTCTATTGTGGCACTATCACAATAAAGAGATAGCAGATATTAAAGTAACACCAGGTAGTTTTTTGCTCTCGGGGTCCCCCTAAAGTTGGGAAACAGTATTGTCCTCTACTACTGTCGTAAACTCTTGTCATTCTACATGAATGTGCATTTGTTTACAACCATGATAGCCCTGAACACTGTAGGAGGAGGTCACATGCAGGTGTTCTGCTTGCGTCGCGTGTGAAATGTCTTCATTCCAGGTACAGTGGCATATATTTCAGCATGTCATATGAATATAATTGCATGGGTTTTATTTTTTTGCTAACGACAAATGATCGCGATGCTCACGTTTACAAGCCAGCGTCATTATAGTAGCCTAGTCTATTGGTTACCGTTTTACTGAATCTATATGATACTTCAATGCAATGTTTGAGTGGTAGATAACCATATATCGTCAATATTATAATATCAAGCTATATTATTATGCACGCGCGTGCGTATTAATGCGTAGGCTACTCTAGCACACACACGCAAGGTCTCTCGCGCTCTCCTTCTCTGTCGTGGGCGCGTGTAATTAATGCGTACTCTAGCACACACACGCAAGGTCTCTTGCTCTCTCTGTCGCGCGCGTATTCAACGAAACCTATAATATATTATATATATATATATATATATATATATATATATATATATATATATATAAACGATGAAATACGGGACAAAACATGATTTTTTCCTAATAAGTCGGGACACTAAAATTAGAGTTGAAATACGGACTGTCCGGGAAATACGGGACTGTCCCGGGAAAAACGGGACGTCTGGTCAGGTCACCCTAGCTAGTATGCAAGCAATATACTTACTAGTAAGCATGACAGCCAAGTCCGCATCGGTCGGGCACCCCTCCTCCTCCTTCAGCTCACGCCAGTGAGAAAACGCTGGCACAGTGTTGATCCTTGTTCTGCCTTTAACACGATCACTTTCTCTTTTTGCTTTGCTCGATAAAACCTTTGCTTTCTTGTTTTTCTATGCTGCTTCGGCCATCACTATAACATTTGGCTCGCACGTCCGATTTTAAGGAAGTGGGGGTGGCGGTGGAAGTGACGTATATGCCGTAAAGCAGTCGAATTTTGTAGTTCTCTTTGTAATACCCGAAACCCGAAGTTTAAAAGTACGATTAAAAACGCTACAGACCCCGTCAGGCTATGGCAGACGTGTCATTCAACCTATTGTAAGTCGATGCACCATCACAAAAGACTTGGAAATATATTATGAAGGTTGAAAAGTTACCCGGTGCTGCTTTAAAGCTACACTATGTGATTTTTACCCCCATCTAGCGGTGAAAAGGTATATGACCATCCAGTGAATATTAGTTTCTGTCCCTTTAAATTCCGATTTCGTTATAACTCCTACGGTGGCTAGGGATGGGCGATATATTATCGTTTGCGATATATCGTTAACATTTTTCCTCACGATAAGAATTAGTCTTCCCGCGATAATAACGATCAAGCCTATGACGCGGGACCCATTCGCAGTTCACGCGCATGGCGGAAGGCGGACGTGAAGCTGAGGTGAAGTTTATCGCTAAACGAGTAACTACCTCTACAATCTGGAACTGGTAAACACAGATAGATTTTCACCCGCCCATCTCGCCGAACACTGACTGAGCGCTTGAGAGTGTCGCTCTCCGTCAAGTGATCCGTAAAGGTAAAGCCCACTATATCAGTTCATCTCAATGAATACACAGTGTATTTGACGCGCAGTAAACACTAGTGTGACGCGCACGACTTGCTGTCACTCATAGGCTGTCACTGCTGAGAGCGCTCAGTGTTTCTCACACACTCGATGAGAGAGAGTCACATACCACGCAGAATTGAAGTGTACATGAAGTCTACATGTAAATGATATTATTTGTTGTATTTTCCTGTAAAAATAATGGAGTTCGTTTGGAATTATTCAGCTTTTATGAGCAAGCAGAAACTAATGCACAAACGCAGACGTGATAATATTCATGAACCCAGCAGCTCATCAATCCTTAGTGCGGTTTATATTTTTATTAGTATCAGAATTCGTAGTAGCTAGTATTAGTAGGCCTGTAACTATTTCAAACTTGTAAATTATTTGAATTATTACTGTGTGATGTTTTTCAGTATAGTTGCACTATTTAAACATTATCTGCACTTTTACAGAAGAAACGTATGCAACTTTTCCATTTCTGCAAGGGATGGTGTTTGGATTTTTACTGTTTTTTTTATTATTATTATTTTATGTAAGGTAATTGGTTTTATAGGAGCCTATTGAAGGGTACATTTTACTTTGCATGCAGATATCACTTATAGCCAAAAACAGTGGTGAATATGGTATTATATAAATATTGTCATTGATATCGTTATCGCAATAAATGCCAGAAAATATCGTGATATATTTTTAAGCCCATATCGCCCATCCCTAACGGTGGCCAATGTAGTCCAAGATTAACATGGCTTAACAAGCAATCCCCCTCTTCACATTCGACACGGTGCCATCGAGTGTTAAAACGCGAAAGGCGAAGCTTGAATTAACGGGTATGTCCCTCTTTGGCTAATGTACTTTCAAGATGGAGGGGCAACATGCCAACCGACATTAGAACCCCTTACCCGTTTGTATTTTCAATGGCATATTATACACTCACGAGAATACTTTATTACTTGAACGAAGTAAATACACATTAATGAGCACATATATTTTTGAAAGAACTAAGTGTTTTTAGCTAAGAATAAACTAAAAAAGTTACACAGTGTAGCTTTAAGCAGTCTACTAATACTCTGAGAGTTAGTTGACATGTAGTTGCAAAGTTACTTAACTTTACATAACAGAAAGATCAAAAGGATCATCAAAATAAAGTGTTACCATAAACTTTATAGATTTAATTATTTTTAAATTAAATGTAATATTGTAGTATTCAAATAAACAAATAATTTAAACAAAAAAACAAACAAATTTAAGTTATTTTAAATAAACTAAACACTTTCAGTATTAATCACTTCAAGCCAATAAAACAACTTACCGATCAATCGCAGAACAGCTGCTACTGAAATATCACGGACTGGGGATTGCTGAAGCTGCTGGTCCATGTGTCATTACGGCCACAGCTTTGCGTTAATTAAAAAAAGTCATGACTAATTTTAATTATCTAATAATATTTATATAATATATATAATATATATATATATAATAATATATTAATATATATATATATATATATATATATATATATATTATTATTATATAATAATATATTTATGATCCCATTCTTTTAAATTATTTAACATTCTGTACTTAGTAAATAAATCTACCCAATAACATAATCATGCGTCCACTTCCACTCCATGTGTGTACACAAGAGATCCAAGGTATATATATATTCCCAAGCAGTTGGGCAAAGGTCGTGACCATGACGATCATGCTTCTGGAATGTCAAAGTTTGGTCTTCTTGAAGTGCCTTCAATGTGTTTCTGATCAATTCTTGGATCTCATCAGGAGGACTCTAAGAAATATTAGTGACAACTGTTAAACTGCAAGATAATTAAATGATTAAAACTGTACGTTTATATGCATTGAATTAAAGGGTACAAAATTAAACTGTTCTGTGCCCACTCTTTATACATATGATGTCCAGAGGACAAATAGCAGGATCAGGAAGGAAATTACAGAATCTATTGGCTTTCTAATAATAATTATTGGTAATGGAATGAATCATGGAATTTGTTTGCACCAGCCATCAGAGACTGCAAGAAAAAGAATGGGCAATGAATCATACCTTATCCCAGTGTAGATATTTAGTTAGGTAATCCAAATTTTCTTCATCTGATTTAAGCTTGGCCACTGTATGAATGGCCTTGCATAAGGAGGTCTCATGGAAAAGCACACTTGGCCATGTTGTGACCATGAACAAAATTAGCTTGGAGGCATCAGGAAAATCTGTGAGTGAAGAATCCGGATCGAATCAACAACTTAAAATAGGAGACATGCCACGTCTCAAAGTCTACTTACATTTAATAATACCAAAACTTAAAGCAACAATTCTCAACTCTGGCCCTCAAGGTACATTTTCCTGCAGTGTTTTGCTCCAACGCCAATAAAGGTCATCAGGATTACAAAAAAATTATGGGAAAGCGAGTTAGTGATTTTCCTTACTCTACAGGAAAATGGACCTCGAGGGCTAGAGTTGAGAACCCCTGACTAAAAAGGCTAAACAACTAAAACAATACATGTTTAATAAACATACCATATAGATATAATGGGAAAAGTTGCTGTGAACTCACCCTCTTTTAGAATGTTGTATGCAAAGGCATGGGCTTTCTGATAGTCCCCTATCTGGCGACATATCCCGGTGTAGACTCTACACAGAGCGTGTATATTTTCACAACTCAGAATGCTCCTCTCAGTCTTTAGTTTAGTCAATATGGCAGACATGAGTTTTTCTGCTGAAACCTAAAGAATAAGAAAAAAATGCAGCTTTGAGGATATTAATGCACACATTTGCATTACCTAAAAAACCAAGCATAAACGCGTACCTGATTTACACAGAATTCAGCAATTACAGCCCTTTCTTCATCAATCAAAATCGGCACCTGAGATATTCTCCCAAGAAACACATGGCTCTTAACAACAGGCAAAACATCAAAACAGGACATTCCAACTTTGGCCAGTGCTTCCGAGATTTTACAAATTGTGTTGTTGTCTGGCTTTTTCTCAATTATCTGCTGACTGCTTCGTATTTCTTGGTGAGATTGGATGGACTCTGTTTTAAAAACCATTTGATGATCCTTTAGTTGTTCTGCAGGAAAATCAACACCAGGAGGAGCAGGTGAACAGTTATCAAGTCTGAGTCTTTTAGCACTTTTTGGCAAAAGCATGTTCACCCCTGTCTTTTTTGGTTTCTGTTCTGTTTTGGTAAAGGCAGTAGATGAAGAACTGATTGTTTTATTTCCTGATATCTGGTTAACAGAAGGAGGGGAGGTACCATTCTCATTGCCAGCTCGGATCAGGTTAACATTCCCACGGAGTATGTTTAATGTGCGGGCTCGTGCAGAGAGGTCAGGATACATAGTATCCAGCATCTGCATGGAGTTTTCCTGAGAAGCGGTTGGAGGGGAGGAGGATAAGGCAGATGACGGGAGCCTTCCTGGGACCGGAACAGCATGTTTCGGAGTAGCTGATCCAAACTGAAGTGGTGAGGAGGGAACTCCACAAGACGGCGATGGAGTGGTCAAGCACGGAGACATTTTTGAGGCATCCGGAAGAGCTGAATCAATAACAGGCACGGAAGGTATTGTCTTAGGAGACATTGGTCCATCTGTTGATAATCCAGAGGATATTGAAGTAGGCTTTAAAGGAGTGTTGTGTTTTCCAAACCTTGGAGGAGTAACAGTAAGTGGCATAACCACTGGAGGTAGGGGTGGACCCATCTCTGTTCGAACCCTTCCAAGAGATAAACAAGAGGTTGGTGTAATATGAGTTTGGGTGTGGAGACCTGGAGCAAGGGAAATATTGACACCTTTTTCAAAGGTAGAATATTCTGCATCCATAGTACCTTGGCATCGTGTGCTGGTATCCTCAAGACTATCTACTGCAGAATCTCCTGATGTTTCCTTGTGATTATAAACATCACTGACTAGATTTTTGACACAAGGGCTACAGGTATCAGTTGACATCTCTGTCTGTTGAGATTCATTATTTATTTGCACTGATGGTTTCCCTGAGATCACCAAACCATTTTCTTCAGTATCCTTAGGGTTATTTTCTTGACTCAGAAACTTTTGAAAAGTTTTGTCATTTTCTGACTGTGTATTCCCAGGAACATTATCCAATTCTTCTGAGGGGATTCTTCCTTCTGACGTTGTGTGAACACCCCTAACCTTTATCTTCAAACCAAAAAATCCTTCATCTTCTGATGATGATTCTTCAGCCGATTCTTCAGCCTTTGATAGTCTTAAAGGGCATGCACCTCCATTTACTCTTGCATCCAAACTTTTCTGATCTTCTGTAGGCATTGAAACATTATCCTCAGCACTATATTCAGATTGGTCAACCAGTCTGTTCTGAATGTCATGAGTTGATATATCTGCAACAGTCTTCATTTCTAGTGGTACACAACTCTTTGATTCCTTATTGTCAATACTGTTTAACTTACTATAGTTCACATCAAGTGTTGAAACGCTCTTGACATTAGTTTCCAATGTCACATTGGGCTGTGCCTGAGAAGTTTTGCTTTCTGTAGATTCAATAGAATTGCTGTGCACTAGCTCAGAGTTTATATCCTGCTGAGGATCTGAGTTTCCCAACAGATTTTTAAGATTATTAGTGATTTTTGTATCCTCCAATTTTGTTGTGTCATCATTTGGATTGATCAGCGGAAGATCTACCACAGTTTCTGTGGTGTCACTTTCTATGGAACTTTCCACAATGTGTTCATTTTCTATACCTGAATTTGCATTTTGACTCTGAGTGTTGGCCTCACAGCCATTCGTTCCTTCAAACACATTCTCTACCTCCATGTGTTGGCTGTAAGACAAAGTGTTTTCCAGATCTAAATTATCAACAGATACAGCTGATCTTGCTTGAGTGTTTGGGGACAAAAGTAAAGAAGATTTTTCCACTTCTTTTAGCAATGACTTCTGATCCTCAACATCTGAAGGTTTTAATTTTGTGTTGTTTTGAAGAATATCTTTATGTAACCTTAACAGTGCTTCTGGTTTTCCATTATCTGATTGATATTCCTGTTCAGTATCGGACATTGGTTGGTCATCATTTACACTGACCTGAAAGAACAAATGAAAAATGTTACACTACATCTTCCCCACTACTGGCCATACATGAACATTATTACAGTTACATTTTACAAGCCAGTATTAAATGAATTAACTAATTTAACTAATTAATTTAATCACTTGAGCACTACAATGTAATTGAAACGTAAATGTTCACTCACCAACTCTATTGAGGGGCTATGCACAGGTGATAAAGCTGTGGGCAAAGGCTTGAACCACTCTTTAATGCCCTGCAAATCAATACAGTAATCTCCATGTAAGAAATCTCCATCTGTCATTTCCTTTACTGAAGGTCTATTGGCATCATTGCTCCAAGTGTTCACATGTTCAAGCACATCTGAACTTCTTTTCCTCTTTCTACTTGGTGCACTGAAATGTGGGTCATTATTCTGCTTTTTCAGTTTTTGAGGTGATGATGTAGGCCTATTGCTCGCTGGAGGTGATTTAGATGTGGAGCGTTTTGAAGATTGCAACTTAGTTTCTGGACTGGGATTCCCTGGAGATGGATGGGAAATCGGTCTTCCTAAAGGACTGTTAAGCAGTGGTTGAGAAGGTATTATTTTAGGTTGACTTTTCAAGGGTGCTGCCTCTTCTCCTGTAAAAGAAATATGCATTGCCTCTTCATCACAATTAAGCTTGGTGACTTGATAATAATGAACACATTTCAGCAAGGTAAAATTTTACTTAACACAAGAATGATTACCAGCAATAAACAATTTTTCTTGTGTTTGGGATGAAGTTTCCACGCAATGCCAGAGCTCTTCCAGCAGCATTCTGACTTTGCCTGAAAAGGAAACATTATCAATTGCCATGCTATCCAGATGTTTTTTTTTAAATATCCAAGCATTTAATAGAACGGAGAGTCTGACAGTTTTAACAATGCATACCTTTGTCAATTAGAGGCTCTGCATCTGTTTGAGAAGACGTACTCTTTTTTTCTAAGATTAAAAAAAAAATTTTAATGACTGAAAACAAATAATATACTAGGTGTAGGTAACAGGTGTACTTATGCATAACTCATACCTTTGTTGAACTCCTTCTCAAGTTTATTCAGTCTTTGCTGAAAACAGTAAAGAAAATAAAAAAAATCAGAATGAATGAATACGGGTTGCCTTTTACTTTACATTTCACCAGAGCAAATAAATTATTACAGCAAAATTTGAACCTGTGTTGTGTACAGCACTTCTTCGAGTCTTCTTTTCTCATTGTTTAGAACACCAATTTCTTTATCCTGTTGAAATTTTGACTCTGTGTACAAATAAACACAGTAAGACTTTAATTTAGCTTTTATCTCCAATCTATATAGTGCACAAACCATTTGCTGGAACATAAGGTAAGGAGATTAGAAAACAATCCAATATATGTTTTAATGTGCTGTGATAGACAGTTCATATTCAGATAAGTTAAACAAATCTAAAGCAGAATTAAAAAGGCATTCATGCTTGCAGTTTAATATGTATATGTAATATGTATAAGATCACTAACACAGACCTTTCAGCACCAAAAGCTCATTCTCAAGGTTTCCTTTCCTGAGAGGAGAAAAAAAAAGACATAAAACTTTAAACATTTTTTCTTCTGAAGATCACTGTACAATTCAACACTAACAAATATCAACAACACATTTTAAAAAAAAGACCCGGCTGGACTTACATAATTAGTGTCTTGGCATTCTCCAACTTGAGATTCTCATGTTCCTCAGAGGTCTGAACATATTTTCTGAGAGAATCCTTGAAATAAAGAAACCCCAAAAATTGGTCAGAAAATTAAAAAAAAAAAAAACTATGACAATCACCGAAATACTAAAAGATGCAAAAGACAAATAGTATATTAACGCTGGACTGACCAATCTGTAAATCACAGAGGTAACTTAAAAAGAACCTAACCTGAGTTTCCTGCAGATCCTCCTTCAGTGATTTTATTTCTGTTTTGAGCTTCTCATTCTCCAGGTTTTGCTTTTGCACTGTGTCTGTGAAAATGGCACAATTACATGTTTATGGGCAACACAAATATGATCCAGGAATTCAGTGAGTGAACAAATCACAGAAAAAAACTGTTTCAGTTTTGATTAGGGATGCACATTTATAAGGCTTTCATACTGCACTCGTGTACTAGTACTCATAAAAATGCTCTGATACCAACAACAGATACAGCAGCATGTATACAGTGTTTGTGTCTAGACTGAAAAACAATGGCAACAGAGAGTATAATGGGATAAAAAGAGGAGGCTGTCTATGAAGTCTAGTGAAATATTAAACAAAATACAGTAATGCCTATACCTTTGGCGCGTGAGCTGGTAAGTGAAAAACGTGAAGTGGCACAGACATCAGTGGAAAGTTTGTAGTTTGGTCGGATGTAAATGGCAAAGAAAGTAAAACGAGATTGCTGATTGTTCACTCAGCACATATGCATCATTTGGATTCAAACTAAATCGTATATGCAAGTAAAACATGAAGTGTTATGTGATTTATGTATAACGAGTGGTTCCCTACATCATGAATTTTCAGAACGCAAACATCCAAAGACCGCGCCCTGAAAGCTGCCTCAGACAGCGTGCAAACTGAATTGAATCCTCTTTCACGTCGTGCGCTTGAATGGACAAATTCACACAAAATTATGCTAAACGTCCATCTTGGCGAGTATCCTGATAAACATAGTCGGTTATATCTTAATGAACGTAAACAAAGAAAATGCATGTACAGTAGGGCAGGCTATGTTGGATCTGTGCATTCAGTCTTAAAGGAACAGCAGCCTAATAAACTTCCTGCTGTATTTATTTTACTGATAATCAAACTACAAAAGACAAAGTAATCACTCATTGCTATTATTGACTGAATCACTTTTGTAACTTTATAAAGATTAATCTATATTTAATTTATACAGTGATGAATATGCAGTATTATTTCACATTTGATTTAATTCATATTATGTACTTGAAAACTACTGTTAGAACTATCTGTGAAAACCGCTGATTATTTCATTTGTAGCCTTTCTTTGTTCTATTGTATTTATTGGTGCTATTTGTAATTTGATTATTTGTTTATATTTTATTACTGACTGCTTGTTTTTAAATTTTCATTTATAAGGCTAGTAGTTTTTGCTGCAGTATCAAAATTGGAATAGAGAATAGTGTGAAAAGTAACAGAAGCTCATACAATAACTTAACATGCTTATCGAGAAAATAACAGAAGGAAATATATATTTACTAAACAAATTAAGCAAACTAATAGGCTTCATATGTTTTTGGTTTCTCTACCCAATCCATTAAACAATTACAAATGCAGTGAAAATACAAATATCATATCGGCACCAAAAATGAAAGTATCGTTATCGGACTCGTTTTGGAAAAAGTTGTATCGGTCCATCCCTAGTTTTGATCATCAGTTTTTTTTATTAATATGATCAGCACTCTTGACATATAGGCCCTGTTCTAATCTTATCATTAAAATAATTTGTGATGCATGTACCCTCTGCTTGTCTTAAGGATTCTTCAGCTTTTTCTTTCCTGTGAATAGAGAAAGATAAATACAGTGAGTAGAAGAAAAGCAGAACTAATCAACAGTTATACTACAGAAGAGTGTGGTCTTACAGAGAAAGTGTCTGAACACTTTCAGCTCTCAGTCTGTTGACATCTTCACATCTCTGCTGATACAATTTCAATTCAACCTGTTATATAAAAAAGCAAAAAGAAATTAGCATGCACATATTTCAAGTCCAGTTAAAATTAGCTTAACTAACTTCACAATGAATGACCATTCTAACTTGAATTTTAGAACTTTTAGATCTTTCTATTGAATTGGTAGAAAATATCCCAAACTTATAGGCCCCAATATTCTCCAATCAAAAGTAATTAAAGAAAAAACTAGCGTGACATAATTTAACAATATTAGACACAAAAAAAAAGTTAGTTTGGAGTTTGTTCCAGGAAAAGTTGTCAGGTAAACACCTTGATTAGTAGTTGTGCTCTGATGTGGAAATCTTTTCGGTTCAGTTCTTTTGTTCAATCCATCAATATCAGACAAGTAAACAAACACACAGGAAAGCTGCTGCAAATCTTGTGCAAACATCCACATTGCTACAATCAGAATCAGATGCTTTCTTAACTGCTGTTTTCTCACCGCTGTCATTGTTGCTATGTTTATTTTGTTATTTAGAGGAAGGTGCACAGCACATATTTCCATATTTATGTAAACTCTGCTTTCAACAGCTTGGGAGGCATTGGAATGTTCACCTACAGTATATAGCTGCAAAACAACTTTTCAAACTTATTTTTACTCCTAAGCAAACAAAAAAAACTTCACCATAAGTATATAGGGGTTTTAATTCAATACAAAAGTGCCAAATCTCTTACATGAGTAAATGCCAGGGAATGTGCAAGACTAGTCGATTAAACCAGTGTTTCTCAACTGGTGGGTCACTAACCTACTTGGTGTGCAGTCAAAGAAACAACTTCAACAACAAAAAAACCTAATTCTAAACATTTTTTCTGACGGGAGACTTATTTTTGAAAGATGTGCGTGTGTTCACACTTCTGTCAGAGTGCCTGAGAAAAACACCATGTCCTGATTCAGTTTCTGCGGCCAGATGAGATGTTGTCAGGCTACATTTCAGTCTCATTATTCTTATTGTTTTAAAAAAAAAAAAAAAATTATATATATATATATATATATATATATATATATATATATATATATATATATATATATATATATATATATATATATATATATATATATATATATTATTTATTTATTTATTTATTTATTTTTTTGAGAAAAATAAAGTCTCACCTCAGTAAAACAAACTTTCCTGTCAGACGTTATAATGTGCTCGTAGCTCGCACTCTTCAATTGCAAATGTGGCGGTACGTACTGTATATCACTTCAGTAAAGCGCAAAAGAAACTACGAGCATGCAACGTCGTAGTTATGCAGTCAAATAGTAAGTCATGAAATAAAAGTAAAGTACCAATAAATCACGTTACTGGTACGTCATTTGTTAGCTGTGAAGGATTGCATGCAGGTATGATGTTCATTCTATTCAGGAGCAGTTTCCATGTTCATTAACATTATTGTAAATTCACCATGGTAACTGTTGTTCCCATAACCCCAATACGCCATGTTATTTTCATTTTGTGTTATTTTGTATATTTTCCCATTTTCTGCAAGGTTTTTTCAAAGTATATTTAAGGTGTTGTTTAGATTTTAGGCATATCAAGTTGCAATACTGAACAAGACCACATGGAGACAAAAGAAAAAAACTAAACTAACCGCTTGACTGCATATGTCTACTACAGTACATGATTCCATTCAGAATTACTAAACAGCAATTATAGCAGAGAATTTACATTACACAGCAATTAAGACTTACTAAGCCTGACCAATAAAAACATTATCCTGAATGTGTTTGGAAACAGCGTGAATGTACTGAAATGTGTAAATACAAAAATACAATGTGCGATCAGTGTGTCGAGAGCGCACATACGCGGTTTGTTTGCGCATCAATTTAACGGACTTGCGTGTGCTTACTGTACGACAATCGTCTTTACCTTGATTGCAATCCTCATCCATCAAAAACTTTACTAGCGAGACGCTGGTTTGCTTTATCCAGCCGAGAAACGTAGTTTGCATATCATCTGGACATGTTTTGATGTTCCCTTCAGTCAGTATTTCACACACCGCGATGCGTGAGGGCTAGCGGTCTTCAGAAACAATGACAGAATATGACACAGCTCGTGTTTTAAAGTTAAACACACTGGAATAAATGATTAAATGAAAACACTTAGCGCGTCTCTATTCTCTCAGCAATCTCTGATGTAATCAGCCTGGTTTTCTTTACATTAGCACTGTTTTGGACTGAACATTTTCTAGTTTAGCAGCTTAAAATGATCTAATTGCAGACAAAGAAGCAAAATCGGATCAAAGGGTTAAAATAGAAATTTCCATCTACCAGGGTTAGAGGTATTGTATATGTTCAGTGTTATAAACACCAAATTCTAAGATCATGTATCTGCGTGAAGTAAATTACGTTATGACGCCAATTTCACGTGCTTTATTTGTCTGTTTATAATTCTGTAACGTAATTTATATGCTTAAAATTATTTGAATGTGTTAAGGATTTAGAGTTAATTGCATGCGCTAACGCATTAATGTTGACAGTCCTAGTTTATATTAATACTTAACTTTTTTTAATAAAAGATTAATTTAGACATTTTATTAATTTTATAAATCTATATTGAAATTGGCAATGAGAATCAGAGAAATTCATTGCAATTGGTAGCGATTACTGAAATTATGAAGTGATGGATAGACATTCGGGGGTTTGAACACAAACCTTAATTTTCTCCAGCTCTGTTTTCATCTGTTCATACTCCACTGTTTGCTTCTCTAAGGGCTCAAGCTTCAGTAGTACCTCATCCAGCTGTCTGTGCAGCTTGCTTCCCTCTCTGTGAAAAACACATCACCATGTTTTAAAGGCATTCTTCAAATACACATTTAGTCAACATACTTCAATCATAATCGACTTTTTTTTGCAGAAAATTATGCTATTGTGCACATTATCAAACTTCTAAAACTTTAGGCTACTGCACGACAAATGACCTGTGCTTGTTTGTTGGACCTCATCTGTAGCAACTGAGCGTAAAAGTACTTGTACAGCAGCATCTTGGCTTTGCATTACTTAGTTGCAACATGACAAATACAATATCTTTGCAATAATTAGGGGTATGCCAGTCGAGGAATCAGTGCACATGCATGGCATTTCTCTGGTATATCTATTCTTCTGGTAACAGCCTGGTAAATGTGTGCACTGTAAATCACTTTGATAAACAGCAGCTGCTTAAAACATAACTGTCACCTAAAAATACATTTATTTCACATATAACTGTAGTGAAAAAGAAAATAAGGTCTTACCTCTGTGATTTTTGAAGCTGTGACTTTTTGTCAAGGAAAACAAAGGTGGATTCAGAGAACAATGTTAATTTTAAAAGTTTTGTGCTCCAGACCGGTGTTTTGTGAGCAGTACGGAGTGGGTAGTAGAGTGCGATTGTGCCTGGGGCAATGAGCACATTTTCAGTTTCTGTGATTTTTATCACTACAGATTTGGACGTTTCTCTGACCAGCAATCACGGAATAGAAAATGGAAACCCCATATTGGAACTTAAGCAGAATAATTAATTAAGTGATATTTTAAAGGAAAGGATATTTGTCATTGCTCTAGTTAATTTAAAAAAAACAGTTACAAATGCTTGGTAACTTGCAAAGTCGAACACTTTCTTTTGCAACGTACTTGATATCAAAAATTATAAATGTTTAAGAAAAAAGAATGAAAAATAACAATTTTGTTGAAAGTTAAATGTTATATAAGAGAAAACAGGATAAAAATACCTTAATTGTTTCACAGTGGAAATGTTATTTTTAATTATTTTCTTAATTCATGAAACCAAACTTTCTTTCTTTCTTTACTTTATTTGGTTGTAAATATTAGGGCAAGACGTATTTCACACATACCACCTCTGTGCCGGGTGAGCAAACTTACATTCTGATTTTACACCAGTGGTGTAATAGAACAGTGACAGTAGAAAACTAAATTCTCAGTGCCACTAAACATTACTACAAAATTGAAATGCAATCCCATTTACATCCAAATGTTAATTTATTTAATTTTAACGGCTACCATTTGGAAAGGATGCTGCATAATACAATATATTATTAGCCTGGCTGCCAGCCCGAACCCCGCCCACAACAATTTTTGGTCGGGAAGTTCGGTCTGGACTCGATCCGTTGAGGAGCTATTATGCCCGATCAAAAATTGTTCGGACCAATCAAATTGTCAGGGCGGGCTTTATATGATGATGGACAGATGAGCAACCATAGACATCATATCTATGTGAGCAATGGTAACGTAACCATCCACGTCATCAGAGCGCTTGGGTTGAATTCATGGCTGACGCTGGAGAATTGAGTTGTGTATATTCCACTATCGCGTGTGTTATAGAAGATATAGACAGCGCATTCATTTTAGAAGAGGAACAGAGAACCGCGATCAAGGCATTTGTCGATGGAAAAGATGTTTATGTCGTCCTTCCTACGGGATTCGGAAAAAGTTTAATCTATCTCTCAACATACGTCACTTACTCCATTGCTCTGATTGGTTGTAGGTCTATCCAATTGAGTGCAGAGTTGTTGTTTTTCCTGGTTCGGTTGGCACACGCCTCATAATCACAGCACAACGGAGCAGTATCAGACTCACATTCTGACTAGAATATGAGTATGACGAAGTCAGGCTAATATATTATGCCATTTGTGTTTAGATTGAACCAAAACAAAAACATTGTTTCTAATTCAGTATTAACTTTGTTTCTTAAACTGTATAAAAATATTATTTCACTCTCAACCATGCTGTTGTAATGACTATCAGCATGACTGTGATTACCTGAGGCTTAGTGTGGCCGGGCTGATATTCAATACAACAGCCCTCCTGGTTATATGATGTTACACAATACATGTACCCAACAACTAACATAAAATCTACAATACAATGAATCAGTAAATCAACAGACAGCATAACAAAAGCAAGAACAATGTTATCGTAGATAGCTTTGGAAAGGATATCATCACACTTCTCTTTGTATTCACTCAAGAGACGGCTGAAATACAAATGTGAAAGTTATTAGAAGGTAATAATGTTAGTTTTATTTGACAAAGCAGTTAAAACTGAAATGTCAGCAAGTAAGATGTTCATCTTTGCCATTAAGCATTAATCTGATTATTACAGTTACAGTACTTACAAAAAAAAAACTACTATTATTAAATATTAACTTTTGCAACTCAATTGCAATTACTAAAGTTTTAACCATTTAACAAACATGTTATAATCAAACTCTATGTGCATTAAGTCTTAGATATGCCAAGTTGCCAACTATATTTTATTTATTTACTGTAAAATGTATATGTAATAAAGTGAAAGTGACATGTGAATGCCAAGTATGGCAACCCAGCCTTATGTTGTGTTTCAAATTTGTGAATCTTCCATTGACCAGAGTCGTTGATAGAGTTGCGACACTCCCATAGACATTCACTGGAATCAGAGAATGCACAAGTATCATGTGTCGTCGGGCAAATGATAGTTGTGAACTTCGGAATCAAAAAAATAAATGGTTCCTGTGATGAACCCCATTCACTTCAGTATTTTCCAAGCACATCCGTTGGCAAGTTGATGAAATTACTGTTTTTTGACATTTTCACGCTTTAGCTGACTATCATGAGTCTATCATTTTGCCAGTTTTTGTTTGATGTTTCTCATTATACAAACCCAAATCAAGAAAAGTTTGGACATTTTGTAAAATGCAATAAAATCAAGAATCTGTGATTTGTTGATTTTCTTTCAACTTTATTTAACTGACGAAAGTACAAAGAAAATATTTTGTTTTAACTGAACAATTTTATATATTTACGTTTTGATTTTAGTTTCTACTAGTACACACTCTAAAAAAGTTGGGACAGAGACAAAAAAAAGCTTAGAATATCCAAGTTAAACTGTTTTGAAACAGTCAACAAAAAGTGAATTGGAAAGCGGTGAGGGCATCGTGATTGGGTGTAAAAGGAGCATCTCAGTCTTTGCTAGCAAAGATGGGTCATGCTCATCACTTTGTGCCAAATATCATGAGAGAATTGTTAATTCAAAAATCACATTTCTCAATGCAAGTTCGCAAGGTTTTTCACCATCTACCATACATAATATTGTGAAAAGATTCAGGGAATCCAGAGAAGACAATGCCAGGCCTCATTCAGCATCTGCTATAACACAGTGGTTTTGTAGACACTCTACATTGCAAAGTGTATGTCTCTGACTGGTCTGCCTGCAGTACAAATCGGTCTCCTACTGAACATGTATGACCCATCACGAAAAGGAGACGCAGACAACCACAACCAAGGACTGTTGAGCAGCTGAATTATTTGACAGTGGTAGACATGCCTATGTTAGAGTGTGTTGCAGCCATCAAAATAAAAATAAAAATTATATTTTCAAAATACAATTAAGTTGTTCAGTGAAAAGATTGGACATCTTTCCTTTGTACTTTTGTCAGTTAAAGTTGAAAGAGAATCAACAAATTACAGATTCTTGATTTTAATGCATTTTACAAAATGACCCAACTTTTCTTGATTTGGGGTTGTATAATAGCTAATAAGATTCTAATTGCAGTTAGACAATACGATTAACACTTCACTAAGCAGATGTCAGTTTGTTCAGGCCCGGAACACATAGCAAACCTAAGGGCCCCCTTTTTAGTAGCCTATCTTGGTACCACAGCGTTTTCTACCATATAAATAATTAGTAAAATAATAATAATAATATCTTCAACATACATGTTATTATTACTACAGATAATATTACATATACTACAAATTACACGTTATAATATTACTATTATCACACCTCATTTAAAACATCCCTTAGTCTTACCATACAGAATAATAATGATATATTATTCAATATTCGTACAACATATTATTACTACAGATAATATTACATAAACTACACATTACACGATATAATATTACTACTATCAAACCTCTTTTAAAACATCCCTATAGTCTTACCATACAGAATATACTAGTCCACGTAGTAGTCAGTGCACGTTATGCTTGTTATTTACCTAAATGTCCTGCTATCTGTCCCACTGCAACCCATTTAAACATGATGACATCTTGGGTTTGTCTGGGACTATTGAAATCTACATGAACCACGTGACTTCGGGGCGGCGAGATCACAGAAGAGTGTCGCAATTCTCTCTTTTTTTCTTTTTTACGGCTCTGCCAATGACTAACACAGAATTATCAACGATCAAATGTAACCGGCAGTAGTGGTGTCACTGTAATACTTGCATAGTAATTCAGCAATTGTTGTTCTTTTTAGCATACTAAATTGTGAATATCCCATTTTTCATTAGCAGAAAACAATACGCTGAGTGTCATGACAACAGAGTCTGAGCGGTGGTGCAGAAGAACCAAAGTCAGACATAAACTTACGGTACCTAAAAATGTAATACTGTTCCTTTGCTTCCTTGCAAGTACCGGACTAAATGTATGTGTAATGTACTCTTGAATTGATAGAATTTAATTAAAAACAATAGTAATAAATAAAGCACTCACTCCGTGTCGACGATCTTTTGCTTGAGAGTTAACAAAGCAGCCACATATTCGTCTAAGTTCTGAAAATGTAAGCAAAGTATTAGCTTTACTTGTAATCAACAGCCAAAACCATGGAAAGTACATTCATCAACTAAAATAATTACACTGATACCTGCATTAAACACCAAATAATAAACTAATAAAAAAACATAAACAGTTGCGTGCCACTAACTGGAAATCACATTCATTCGATGTGACTGTACAATTTAAACAGTGACTAAGAAAGGTGTAATATAAACAACATAGCGTATTCGTCTACTCAATCAGTCTTTAACAACCAAATAATTATCAAATTAACATTACGTTATTAATTAACGTGGCATGGCCATAATTACTGGGGTAACCAATTAAGCAAGCAAATAACTAACTTACTGGACAGTAAGTTATGTTAGTTTGAGGAATAAACTTCTCACCTGATTTAAAACAGTGCAGTTTTGACAGGTGCCAGGAGTTGCTTCAGAGGCGATTCCTCCGGCTTTGGACTGATTCTCCCCCGGCATCATGGTAAGGATTCAATAATATCAGCGGAATCGTATTCGTCCCTCCAAATATCTAAAAACGTGTAACCAAAACAATCCTCTCAGATCATTGCGCACGCAAACGTTCCGCAGCACGTTGACTGAGGACCCAAGGGGAAGGGCCCCAGCTGCCCGCTGTAGACGCCCGATTAAAAAGTGACATGGTTTCATAAAACTTTTTAAATTATTGTACGGTGGTATTTCAAACAAAGTCCATCACTTTATAAAAGTAAAACGAAATTTACAGTGTGAAACGAATGGGGTAAACTTTAATATAATTGGATTATAATAATGGAGTTGATTCTAGGCATATGGGGTAGAAATAACGTTAGCTGACCGCTGTGAGCATAGACATAATATAATACATAGACGCCCTATTGGCCGCTGGAGCGCACGTCAACGGCGCCGCCATATTGGGGATGGCAACTTTCCCATACCTCTCATACTGGGAATGAGAAAAATGCCTGTTTTGTGCGCTGCTTGGGGCTGTACAAATCGCCACACAATTGAAAAAAAGCTTTCGAGGAATTATCTTTCACAGGCAAGACTGAACGTTTGTTTTTGGTTGTATTTGGTCATTATTTAATTAGTAATAGTAACGTTCAGAGGATAAATTAAAAAATACTACTGTTATTGTGTCACGAAATGTAGTTTTAATAATTTTTCAGTCGACAATGTAGTTGTTTAAAGCTTAAATATGTGGTTTGTTTATAAAGATAGCGCCTATTTAAAAATTTGATCTGACGGTTTCGGAGTTGTACGACGCGATCACCGGGCGCTCAGCACTCAATAAGCCCGCAGAGGACAGCCTTACCTCGGCCAGAGCGTCTGAAGTTTGCCGCCGGCTCGGATGTCTCTAGTCTAGTGATTAAACATGAGATATTATTCGTCTTGTGTATATCTAACGGGCGATCTTTGGTCTCATTAATCTATAAATGGTTCCCTGGTAAATCGTTTTGGCTGAGGGCAAAGTGAAGTTTCATAACTTTATATTTAGGCTTTTTTAACGTTGTATCCTGCTGTATGTTTGACTGAAGCTACTTCTGCTATTACTGATCAATAAAACTGAAATTTAACAAAAAGAGTTAAATATTAAATATAAGTCACTATTTAACTTATTTTTTATTGTGTATATTCTGTAATTGATATTTCTTATTCTATTGCTATTATTATAGTATTATTAATAAACCATATGCTATTATCAATATTTTTGTGATTGTATTATTGTATGATATTATATAATTATACTATTCATTACTATTTTATTTGCTGTATACTATTTGTTTATGTTATTGACTAAACTATTTACTATTACTTCTCACAAATGTTAGTTGTACCATAACATGTATTAGCATGGATCCATCAGTTATCTTTGTTATTGCTCAAATCTGGTCAATCACAGAAAATGCTTTTTCCACAATAAGAAAACTTAAATTATATCTCAGTATGGGGGTCTTCATCATTCTTATCCAAGAATAAAAAGCCAGATACATGACAAGTCTGAGCTTTGACCATTCTTTATTAAAACAAATATTTTACAAGTGTAACTATTGAGATTTTAAATAACTAGAGATGGAACTTTTTGTACACCACATACAAACCACTGAAATCGGTTGCTAAATATAAAAACAGTTTTTGTTTTTATCCAGAAAAAAACGCAGCTCACCCTTGATTACAGTGCAGTCTTGCCCTCCGCAAAATGGCGGACCCGTTGACGTATCGCAGCAACGTTCCAAAGCGGCCAATAGGGCGTCTATGTATTATATTATGTCTATGGCTGTGAGTGTGAAACCAACAAAAAACGCCCTGGTCTGGTCTGACAAAAGGATGACCATGACGCATTGAAGTGCACTATCAATCCGAAATATCCGGAACTACGCATGTTTAAGAACGAATTTATGAAAAACAAGGACAAAAAAAGACGATCGTTAGTTGTGCCTGAGACTTTTCCCAGCGCTGGTCACGATTGACCAATCAAAAAAAAAAAAAAAAACACTGCGGCGTCAATTAGCTACCAATCCTTGGAATTAATCTAGTTTCTACAAAAGATCTTGATATATATCTAAATTCGTCGAAGAGCTCTAAAAACTCTACTGCATGTAAGACTCTGAAATGGTGTCAATCATTTAAGCTAGCTTGATATTATTTGTTTTTTGTAATGTAACCCTCTGTACTGTACTTGTTATTGTGTATTATTGTCTTGGTTTTTGTATTTGTTATTGTTGCAATAAATTTAAAAAAAAAATCTAGTTTCTATGGTGTACAAAACATGTTGGAAAGGTGTCATTTTTTATTTTAAAAGGTTTTTTTCCAAACTTTGAAGTGGTCAGAAATTTGTTGATGTAGGCTACCACTGAAGTGTAATATTGTTGTTTCAGATGGCAACACTGTTTAATTTTAATTGACATTTCAGTTGTATTTTCAATGTTTGTACAAAAGTGATTTAGAATCAACATTACATTGTAACATTGATTCAACAATATTACCAATGATTATGTTTTTAAATTTCAATGTTTCAACAGCAGTGATGTAGAATCAAAATCAGTGTTGGCTTTTTTTCTCAAAATTGTTTTAAACATTTATTGCAAAAGTGATACTGAACCAACATACTTCTTCAGACAAGTCTGAAATTGTTCTTGCATAACAGTGTCTATGTTTACAACAACCAATATACATTAAACATCGACGTACACTAAAGTTTAAACCTCCCAAATTATACATTCAATACTACACTTACACAACTACAACACCTTCACAATTCAACGCTAAGATAGCCTGATGCACAAAAAAGTGTTTCAGCCTCACCTTGTTGAATCTTGGAACTCTACCTCCACTTTGATGGTAGAATTCAAACTCATTATGCAGGATTTCAATAGGGTTAGAAACCATATTATTAGCCAGCCTTAGCAAATTGTTATAATAAGCTGAATCATAAAGCTTCTCAAGAGATTGACAATCTTTGAACAGATTTTTAATTGATTAAACAACTTTGTTTTTAGCATAACAGACTAACTCAATAGAGTCGCAATATTGCAGTATACTCATTACCACAGACCTAAAGAACAACAGAAGAATCTGTTGTCTTACTTCAAATGACCTAAGATGACGAAGAAAGTAAATTCTCTGCTTTGTTTTTTTACAGAGAGTATCTTTCCAGGATAACATATCATCTATCATCCTCCTTTAACCAGTCTGATTTTTTTCATTAGGAATAAAAACAGGCATTATTAATGACAAGAGCATTATTCACACACCACTCTAGTCAAACCCTGTTGATGAAGCCTAGGACTGTCCAAGTCATTCAACAGAGATATTAAAACAGTGTCATCAACATCACATTGTAACGTGAACTCAATGCAATTAGCATTAAAGCATCCACGTTGGCTTGATTACAGCTCATTGTCATTTGCTCTTGCTGTGATCTCTTGTGAGTGACAGGTTGTCCCACTCCTGCGCCAGTAAACACGTTATCAGAGAAGAGATGTTGTTGCAAGAGGGAGAGGAAGTTACTTTTATTAAAGATTATAAGGGCACATGAATTTAATTGCATTGATTAACAATTTATAATTAATACAACTATATTCTAACAAACAAACAAAAAAGTCAATTTTGATTCCGTAGTGACTTTAATGCTAGGAAAAACTATGCATTTTCTGGCTTTGCAACCCAACCAAATCCCAGCGAGACTTCACCATGTTTGACCATTCCCAGAATGGCAGTCTCTAGTGGGGACACTGTGTGCTTGAGTGCTAGTCCGTGACTGTATACACGTTTGGGGTATCTACACAAATTCACTAGTCAGTACAAGGGAGAACAATTGGTAGATTGTACTTTAGGTAGTTTAATGTATCAATAAACATTTCTGCACTTCCACCAATGTAGAACTAGCGGCTACAACTGCCACTGCAACGAAAGCCATGGTGGCAGTAATGACAAGCCCGGTGCCAATGTGTTTCTGCCTTGAAAAATTGTTAGAAAGATGTCCAAAAGACTACATCACAACATCTGTTATTTACTCAAATGGGTAAAGGCTAGGGTTGTAGTCGTCTAGGTCCCTGGGTCAAGTTGTATGAGACAGGCATAAGCCCTGGAATTAGACATTTACCCCCGGTTTTAGACTAGGTTTAAGACTAGTCGTAGGCTAAAAGGCACGTTTGAGCTGTTTTAACTGAAAGAAACTTGCACAGACATAAAAATGTCAGTGCCATTGTTTTGTCTCAAGATGCACACCTATGTTTTTTCACTGGTTCATTTATTAAAGCAACTTAATTGTCCTAATTAAACTAAGGCCTAATCCTTAGATCTATCTCTGAAACCAGGGCTGCGTTCCAGTCCACTTTTAGACTTGCACTTGCAAACTTCCCTAAGCACTTACCCTCTGGGGAATCCCTGCCACCATTTTGAAGTGCGTTCCACTTCGTGAAGTGGACGAGGGAAGTTTATACGAACAGACCATCGCTCCCTCGATTTTGACTGAGGTTTTATCAGTTTTATCACACAGCACAATGCCACAGATGTCACAAGTTTTGAGGGAGCGTGCAATTGGCATGCTGACTGCAGGAATGTCTACCAGAGCTGTTGCCCGAATGTTCATTTCTCTACCATAAGCCGTCTCCAAAGGCGTTTCAGAGAATTTGGCAGTACATCTAACCGGCCTCACAACCGCAGACCACATGTAACCACACCAGCCCAGGACCTCCACATCCAGCATCTTCACCTCCAAGATCATCTGAGACCAGCCACCCGGAGCTGCAACAATCGGTTTGCATAGCCAAAGAATTTCTGCACAAACCGTCTCAGAGAAGCTCATCTGCATGCTCGTCATCCTCATCGGGGTCTCGACTTGACTGCAGTTCGTCTTCGTAACCGACTTGAGTGGGCAAATGCTCATATTCGATGGTGTCTAGCACTTTGGAGAGGTGTTCTCTTGACGGATGAATCCCGGTTTTCACTGTACAGGGCAGATGGCAGACGTGTATGGCGTTGTGTGGGTAAGCGGTTTGCTGATGTCAACGTTGTGGATCGAGTGGCCCATGGTGGCGGTGGGGTTATGGTATGGTCAGGCGTATGTTGTGGGCAACGAACACAGGTGCATTTTATTGATGGCATTTTGAATCCACAAAGATACAACAGTGACGAGATCCCGAGGTCCATTGTTGTGCCATTCCTCCACGACCATCACCTCATGTTTCAGCATGATAATGCACGGCCCCATGTTGCAAGGATCTGTACACAATTCCTGGAAGCTGAAAACATCCCAGTTCTTGCATGGCAGGCATACTTACCGGACATGTCACCCATTGAGCATGTTTGGGATGCTCTGGATCGGCGTATACGACAGCGTGTTCCAGGTCCTGCCAATATCCAGCAACTTCGCACAGCCATTAAAGAGGAGTGGACCAACATTCCACAGGCCACAATCAACAACCTGATCAACTCTATGCGAAGGAGATGTGTTGCACTGCACGAGGCAAATGGTGGTCAAACCAGAAACTGACTTTTATTGTTGTTTTTAATCCATGGATTAGACAGTACACAATTTGGATGTTTCATTGAAACATGCATTTCAGGTTTTGGACTTTGGCTGTATTCCACTTAATTTCCTTTACGGTCTTTTCGCACTAACTTCTGTGGACTCTGATGTACATATTTGCTTTCATTGAGCAAGAGCCCACTACTGGTGGAAAATGTAATTGGTTTAAATTATGGGTTTAATGTTTAATTACACTGTGGCTTTGTAAAACAAAAAGATGACCTTGAGGTAGCTACTAGCATCATACCATTAAATCCCCAAGTGAAACAAGTCCCCAAGTCTTGGTGAAGAAACAATGCCTGGTCCAAATACTGTTGTACCACTAGTGCATCTTTGGGAGCATATCAGAACTGGCAACTGGAGATCAAGTTTTGGCACTAGAAATAGCCAAGGTGGATTTTTTCAATGAAGTACTTTTAAATTAGTTGAAATAACGTTATTTATATCTTAAAATTAAGTAAAACTTTCTAAAAAAAAAAAACAAACAAACAAGAACTTTTTCTTTTTTTGCCCGAGCTTTAATGATCAGCATTTGGTTGGTTTCATTTGATTTCTTGACATGAAATGGGGGGGGGGGGATAAGAATATGAAAAAATAAATGTGCCATGAACATAAGCAGCCATGTGTTCTGTCCCTTTCTATAGGACACTTGAATAGGTGAACCAAAATAAAATCCTTCTCCATTCTTCAGCCACACTAAAATCAACACTTGCATTATAGTGAAACCAGTAAACTTGTATCTGCTCTCAAAAATGTCTGTCCAATCAGTATCAAACTACACAGTAACAATTAACTTATTTCAGGAGTGAGGCTTACTTACTGAAGTGAGGCTTACTTACTGAAAAGACTGCATCAAAATGGTGAGAGCACATGATGCAGCACACTCAAACCAGATGGATCCAAGGTAGAAATCACACATGAGATCAAAGACTGCACAGCCTACACTATAAAACTGTTACAAGAGATACAAAACCAGTGTCCAGCCTTGTTTAAGCTGCCGCCACTGTGAAGTTCTGCAGCGGAACACATAAGGGTTAACATCCTAGCTCATTTCTTAAGCCTTGCATCGTTTCACACCTATATTGCAGGTATGCAAAAGACAATCATCCTCTTACACTCTCAAACTATCTTTATATACATAATTTATCTCTGCCAGTCTATTCCACCTTTCTCTCTCTCTCTCAAAAAAATAAAAATAAAAAATGTGTGCAAGGTCCACATGCCACTGTCCTCTGTTGTTGTTGTTCTTCAGAGCTCAGTCTATATCTCAGTCGTCAGTTGTCTCCAGAACACTCTGACTCAGAGCCAAGTCCCAGTAGTGTTCGGTGCCATGCTTCTTAAAATGTTCCCTAGCCATGTTTTCTGTTGGACACTGCTTAAACTTCACCTCCCCGTAGCTACGTTCCTTGGCTGTACCCTGAGGAATAAAATGTATATATTAAAGTACACATAGGATGAATAAGAAAAAGGAAAGAAAAACTTATTATATACTTTGAATTACTCCATATCACAATGTCTACAGCAGTAAAAAATGGTCAATAACATTATTGATCATTATTTTGCCATTTATTGCTGTAAAGCTGCTTTGGAACAATTTATATTGTATGAAGCGTTATATCAATTCAGGTGATTTAACCTGAATAAAACAGCAAAAACAGATTATTTCTATTACAAATGGTGAGTAATGAAAGTAATGCATCATTTTCTGTAAATGTTCCATTTAATTACATATTTAACGGGTATGCATTTACCTCCCAAACCAAGGTGCATTTATTATTCTTCCTAGAACCCTCATCATCTGAATCTTGAGGTTCTAAAAAAAAAAGAAAAAGCATGGAAGGTCAAACGTCAGCTCCAAATCACAGCTCATAAAAGTCTGATCATAAATGTTTAGTCTTCAGTCATTCCCATTTCCCCTTACCATCTCTCTTGGAATTCGGCTCATCCCATTTAATCCTACTCAACATCAGTCGTTTAAACTTCTTTTGTGACTTGGGTCCTACAGGGAGGAAGGAGTCAATTAAAGATAAATAATGATGCTGAAAAAAATTACATAAAAAAAAACATCTGAAGATCATCATCTATAGAGTTTATATCACATTCACCAACCTCCCTCCACTACTACGATGTTGAGGTCTCTGTGCAGTACTACAGTGCCAGTAAGGTACAGTTGGTTTGCATTGGCCTCCACTTTAAACTTCTTGGCTGGGTTATACAGATTTCGGATTCTGCAGGCAAAGCAGATAAACCACTTGAGTAAACAACAGGATATAATCTGGCCACGCTATATACCGGTATATGTTGTTGTGTGCAAGCAGCAAGACCAATGCCATTAAAAGTTGACTTAAAGCTGAAATCATGACCAAACAGAAAAAAATCTGTATTGAATGTGAAGAAACTGAGCAAATTTGGACTGTGATATAATAGAACAGTCAGCTAGCACCATATTACATTTTTTTGGCAAGAATGAAAACGAGGAGGGGAGATCACGTGACCTATTAACAAATGGTAGACTGGAGAGTAAATTAAAAGTAACCAACTCGTGTCCTTCTTAAAGGTGCAATGTGTAAAAAATGTGAGTATCTATTAACAGAAATGCAATATGACATCCATAACTATGTGTTCAGTGGTGTATAAAGAACTTACTTAATAAACAGTAATGTTTTTATTACCTTAGAATGAGGCATTTATATCTACATAGGCACGGGCATCCCCTTCTATGAAGGTTGACATATTGTGACGTCATGTTTCTACCGTAGCCAACAGCGACCAAACAGCGTTACAGAGCGCGTTTCGTCACTACCTTGAAAGAGAAGCCGCAGAAAGCTAGAAAAAGCTAGCCATAAACACCATGAGTGGTGAATTTTCCCTTGACAGTGGTGTAAATATGTAGTTGGATTGTTTCATGTAACTTAATTCTTCTCCCTTGCTGTGTTATGGCTTTGCTATGTGGGGATAAATGTGCTGGTTACGTTCGTGAGACAGCTGATTAGTACTCTTGTCATTGACCGTAAAACAGTTACAGGAATCACCAACCCGTCAATCTTGGAAGCATTTTGAGTCGATCGAGTTTCCAAAATCAGAGAAAAAAGTCTATTGTGTTTAGTAAATGGTGTCTAGGGGATGCGGAGGCACGCGCACTGTTACAATCACGTCATTTTTGACGCGCTCACCTTTGGGCTCATGCGGACGCGTCCAGTATAAACAAGGCTTAACGCTTTAACCAGCTCAGCCACAGTAACAGCTCATATTAGCCAGCTAAACTTTTACTACCCTGTTAGAAAAAATCTATAGATGCGTAGTTTCATGTGGTTTTTCTCCCTCGCTGTATTATGGGTTTGCTATGTGAGGAGAAATGTGCTGGTTACGTTCGTGAGAGAATCAGCTGATTACTATTATTATATTATGTATTAAGACCCTTGATCCTCACCTGACTATGCTTTGTGAACTTTATCCATGATGTGGTTTAGAATGGACTGTGGTACAGAAGCTTGGTTTACTCTGGCTATTCTCTGCTGTCTCAGACGACGATGTTTGTCCCGTTTTAGCCACCGTAGCTTCTTCGAAAGAGAGGGGTGAGCAGTGGGCTGAGCCCTTAGTGCAAACTCGCAACCGAACCGCTCGCCAAAAGTCACACACTGCACCTTTAACTACTATCCATGGTACATCACACAAAATTGGTTGAGAAAAGAGAATACCAAGAATTGGAATATCCAGTTGAAATCTAGTGGCTACTTTGAATAAGCTAAATTACAAAATAGTTTTCAATAGTTTAATATTTTTGGCCATTGACTAATTCTCATACAGTTGTATCATAAAATGTTATTTGATGACTACTATTATTCTGAATTGTGGGCTTCTCTATTCGCATTCAGTTCAGAATTATTTTAGGATTAGCAGGATGCAGTGCAGCTGTAGGAAACACTGTGGGAGATTTTGTTCTCTAAAGCAGAACCCCTGCAAACTGACAAGACCCTGAGATTAAACTGTTTAATCTACGATTTATTCAGTGCGTTACAGGACAAATATAAAATCTGGATGCAAGATTTTAGCCGATTAGTGTAAAATTCGATTTGTACCTGTAAACAGCAATGTGAACCCCATGACTCAAATCCTCCTTAAGTTTCTTCACCTTCTTCTCTTTCCTTTGTTCTGTCGTGAGTTTGCGTGCTGCATTTGCCTCCTCATGGGCCCTGAACATACACAATAAAACATCACTCTATGCAAATCAAACATGAAAGAACAAAAGCATGTATTTCACAGAGTATAAATTTCATTTTTTAAATAATCAAACATTTTAGAACTTATTTTCCAAAGCCAAGCATTTCGATTCATGCCAGGTGAGAGAAATGCTCAAGTTTGTTTGTATAGCCCATTTAATTTGTTTGTTGTATACTTTCATTCCTGTTCTGAATACACTTAAATATAAAGGATTTGTTGTGGAGGGGAACTAAAATACATGTTTATAATAATTGTAAATGTGCCTTTTTAACCAAGTGGGGCTTCTTTTCTGGAAAATATGGTACTATTGGCTTTGATACCAATCCTTTGTGCTTGTGAAGCCACTCACTTCTGCCTCTTGGCCATTTGTGCTCTAACATGAGCCTCCACTTTAGTGGGGTCCTGCACAGCTTCCGTCCCCAAAACCCTCATCAGATTAGAGATCCGCACTGCACACAAACATAGACACATGAAGATTGCATACACAGAGAAAAGTACAGAGCTGTAATCTAGTGGCTACTTTGTAGAAGCTAAAATATACAGAGTTAATACACATTTTAACCAATTCATGACTTTTAAGGCAATATTCATGACCTAATGTTCCATGAAAGTCTATGGATACATGTAAAATAAGAATAAAAATCCATGTTGAAATGTATCATAGTATATCTTAACTAACATTAATGACTATAATACTTTATTTTTTAATAAGAAGTACAAGCTCCGACTGTGCCAGATGCAGGGAACACAGCGTCACGAACATGGGGTTAATTCCCTTAGGTGACTTTTATAGGAGGGATGTTTTCCTTTTAAAATGAGTAGGGTTAAAAAGGCATGAAAATGAAAAACTAAAATCGCAGCGTAGTGCTGACACAATGTGCAGCCATTTGAGAGAGAGAGAGAGAGAGAGGAGAGAGAGAGAGAGAGAGAGAGAGAGAGAGAGAGAGAGAGAGAGAGAGAGAGAGAGAGAGAGAGGGGGGTAGTGGTACTGCTGAATCACTGACACCGTTTTAAATTACTGATTTGATAAGATATTCTGAATGTGTGGATTCATTTATTGATCTCCAACAAGTTACAGTGAATTGCCCGCATTATAAGAGCAAACTTGTTCTTGGAAAAAAGCCTGGAAATTGGCATTTTAAAATTGCATGACTTTTCCAAGTTTTCCATGACTGTACAAACTCTGAATATAAACCTAAGTGTACATGAATCATGATGTGAAAACTTTAAAGGTGAACTATGCAGGTTTTTTACCTCAACCGATCAGCTTCGGAGTCATTGGAATGGTTATATTACTCTTTTCGGGTTGTAACGAATTGCTTCACGGCAAAAAAGATCTGCTAAAATGAGCATCAAACAGAAATAACCCGGCGCTGTATACATATGGTGTTCGAGGCGCACATACAATACAGACTGCCGACAGTTAAACAGGGCGCGCGCAGCTCTTAAATGGGCCACACCTTATTTCCACTCGTTACAGCTTCTATCCTACTGAACAGGTCCCTGTGTACAGGGTGAGGGGATCAAGCCATGAGTGCAGAGCCATCTCTGCGTGAGTGCTATTTACGACAGTACAAGTACTCCACAGCGACTCTAGGGGTCGCTGTTTGACAAAAACGGAATTCCTGCATAGTGCTGCTTTAATTGTAAAAATAATAGTAATAAAGCATGAGTAGGTGTGCCCCAAGCTTTGGCTGGTTGTTTGACATATTAAACATTTAAAACTGGTTGGTGATGTACCTTTGGGTTCAGGTGGAGGCATAAGACCCAATCGGACCTTTTCTTGCACCTCTTTCTGGCCTTCTCTACGCGTTTGTCTCCTCAACTTCTTTTGTTCTTTCTTAGTCAAATACACACCCAGAGTCACTGGCTTATCTGTATCCACTGAGAAAGACAAGCAAAAGGAGAAAGACAGAAATAGAAACATAAAAGGTTAAACCAAATATTTGGATCAATGGGTCTTTTGAAATTCAACCAGTTTCTGTCTGCAGAAGTTTTTGATGTTTAATGCATGCATGAATACCTGGAGGGGCCATCTGAATAGGGTGTTCAAGTAGGTTGGTGACTCCGTGCATTTCCACCTCATCTAAATTTGTACAAGCAGATCTGTGAAAAAGAACAGAACTTTCACTCAATTATTTGATTAATTATCAAATAAGGCCAGATAATATGGAAAAGACAGCCTTAATTCTTAAGACAGCACATTTTTTCCCCCCTGAACCTGTCTTGTATATTTTAAAATTGTCTGTAGCAGATTTGAAAGCTATTGACTCTTACAAATCTATGTGGGAAGGCAAGATGTAGGAGTCCCACCACTCTATACGAGGAATCTCCCCCTCGCCCATCTCTTTCTTGGGGGCAATAAGAGCAAGTTTAGTGGAGGCCTGTATGCCTGTCTTCTTGGCAGCCTGCGCAATCTCCATCTGTAGCTTCTCCAGCTGAGCCTGAGGACAGGAGATAATATTATTTCTCAGCAATTATTGAGCAAAGTTTTTTTTAGTTCAAACTTTTAATCTATGATTTTTTTGAGTCAAAAATAAAGAGGGATGCTGTTGCCAACCTTGGTGCGAATGCGCTGGGCGATCTTCTCGAAGCGCCCCTGTTCATGGAACCTAAAGCCTTTCTTGGCTCTCTGTGCAGGAGTAAGGGCCACACGTGAGTCGAAGTAAGACGTGGATTCCAGGTCATCGCTGGGCTTTTCCTTTAACTGCTGCCGAAACTGTTCCCTCTTTACCGCTCTGATGTTTGCTAGAGACAGAGGGGAAAAAATAAAACGGAGAACATTAGGAAAAATATTTCAAAACAAAAACAAAATGTGAGAGATTCATATTTCTGTAGCAGTGTGTGGTACCTTTTAGAGTGGGCATACGATGTGTGAGCTCAACTTCTTTCCCACTGGCATCAACAGTTCGTCCGAGCTCATCCAAGATGAGGGGAGTTGGCTTTGTAATCTCACGAGGCTCCACTTTACTGTAAGCAAATATGAGAAAACTTTTAAGCGAATAAATTTCACCTACACATGAAAACACATTGCAATTTAATAAAAAAATTCACAGGAAACATGAAGCCTTTTTTTTATTATGTACAAAAAAGTAATATCTATAGGTTTACAACACTCACGGTGGTGCAATGCCCATGGCGTGCAGGTTGGCCAGGGCTACCAGGTTATGTGGCCCTGTGTTGCCCAAAGCACCCAGAATTCCTGGTTTCATGGCCAGTGTGGATTGGATCTTGGCCTGCAGCTCAGCTGCCTTGCGGGCTTTCTCTATAGCGTCATTCATGAAGTTAGCAGCCTGAGAGGGGGCGATGGACTGGGTGGTACCCCCCGCTGGGAGGTTGGAACGTGTAGCACTAGTGTCCGTCTGAGATTGAACCATTCTGGGCTATAGGAGAAAGAACTAAATTTGGTATCCATTTTTAAAGCTTAGATGACAAAGAATGACAGACAATTAAGGACAAAAAAAATAACATACGAGATAACAACATTGCTACTTTGTACCAATTATAACATGACATTTAATATAAACATTGGAGTTTAGGGCTACACTTGATTGTTTTGATTATTGATTAATGTGTCAATTGTCTTCAATAAATCAATTAGCAGGATGAAAAAAAAACTTTATTAATTATTAAAAAAAGTATAATTGCTGATTGCTTATTTTAAAGCAGAATTTAAGATCACTCAAATTAAACAAAAGGAACACACACTCATTGGAACATAGTAAATATATGTATACCCCTTCACAAAAAGTCGGTAACACAGTATACAGTAATTAAGTACTTCTAAATAACTTGCAAACTATTAGTAAATTCATATTTTATAAATTGTGGTCTTTACAATGTTAACATACATACAAATAAACAACAGTAAGTTAATTGTGTCAGTTTTTCACTGTGTTTTTATTTTTATTTTTTTTATAAAGTTCAGCACTAGTTTACACTAGTTAGGAGTGATTTGTTTGTTTTCATTCAGTATCCACTTTGAAAACCATCGGTTATTGTTCAGTGCAATCCAACCTGGTTATTGTTATCAGTAAAATCCACCATCGGTCAATCTCTAATCTAAAGCATTTTAAAAGAGTGGATCTTGTTTAAATTTACATATGGTGGCTAAGCTGAAGCATTTGTGAGCCTCAACCCGGTGAGTGAACGGGACAATGAATGCGACTATACGAGACTAATGATAAGCACAGACAACAAGATGGCGACATTCATCGGATCGGTGAATCCGATATTATGCCGCTTGTCTACTGCATGGTGCGGCTCGCTTTGCTTTTCCACTGAGTGGTACGGCTCAGCTCGCTTTAGCTCGGTTTGCTTTTCCACTGCAGTTAGTACCGCTTCAAAGTGGGTGGGATTATAGACTGATCGTAATAGTTTATCCGCTCCTTGGCAACCAACGAGATGAAAGTCTGCACTTGTCCACTGAAGACGATTTTTTTTTCCTTTCTTTTTTCTTCAAGCAAGTAGTTTTAAAACAGGTGCTACAGCTGTGGCTGTTACTGGCTATTTAAATCTAGCGGGTTTGATGTCTCGCAAATACAATGACGCTGGTAGTGACGATTCAGTCTGACCAATCAATGATCTGCAGTGTATAGGTACGGTACGCTTGGAACCTCAACAGAGGTGGTACCATTTAAAGCGAGCCGAGCCGAGCTGTACAGTACCATGCAGTGGAAAAGCACCATTAAAAAACCGATAACCGATTATGGAAAAGAATAACAGAGTGCACACCACAACTAAAACGGCACAGAAAAACAGTCCTTATTTAATAGCAATTTTGTATTTTCAATGACCTAATCTAAAGTGAGGAGTATTTACTCATAATAAACATTAACAGCTCCTTTACTATAGGTTTAAAATACTGTACATCACTTGTATGGTTAATAATTTGTTAATGCATAAAAAACATTATCTAACTTGAAATATGAGCTAATTAATAGCGGTGTATGCCGCTTTAACAACGTCCAGAACGCAGCGTGACGCTGTTTGAGAGGATCTTTTCACTGTTGCACTGGTGATGCACAGCTGTGTGTGTTACTAAGCGTGATGGTGAAGATGGATTGGTTAAACTATAATTAATAGCTGTCAAATTATATTACAGTTTAATAATGTTGAAAGTGAAACAATTTATGTTTCCTGATAAAGCAGCGTTTACGAGGCGTTACCGTGGAAACTGCCATTTCTGCCACTCCTAAAGCACCTCCTGCTGTTCTAGTGGTTTTTGGATATTTTCATCCAAAAAGCTTACATAGTGTTAGTTACAAAAGTAAAGTCTACAGTTTATAAACCATGAATTAACTGTGACCTAATTGTTTGAAAATGAGTTATAAGCGCTTTGTTACTGTACACATTTATTAGTGTTACAGGTAAAATTTTAAATCTACATTTAACTTCTAACAAAAGATATTCTATTGTGCATATATTATATTGTGAAAAACAAAATTACCTGTGATTAATTTATCAACAATCATAAATTAAATAAACAATAAATGCAAGGTATTTCTATGATTCCTTAGAGTTCTTTTGAACAGGTAGTACAGGGCCGTTACTGTAAACAGGTGTTTGGTATTGTTTATTACCTGTGTAGAGGGGACAGGTGCCACGATACTTAGCTGTTTCTTTCTCTCCTCAATCTGCCGTGTGGCTGCTTCCATCATTTGCTTTATCTGAAAACAGAGCATCACAGATAGTATTTACGCATGACACAGGCAGACAATTATGTAGTGTTCTCTATAAAATAAAATAAAAAGCTGTGAACTTTCATTGTGCAGCACTAAGCAATATCTGTTTTACTCAAGTACTTACTAGTCATTAAATGTTCTACATATTGTAGTGATCACACTTCATCCCATTACTCATTTCATTAAATTGTCAACATTTTATTGAAGTGATCCTGTATGTACTCCATCAGATACCTCAGTCTAGTGTCTTCTTTTATTGATGGTGTTACCTGCATCTTGGTAAGCATGCCAGGACTCTCTGTAGGGGGTCCAGGTAAAACAGCTGGTTCATCCACCTCCTCAAAGCGAGGTGTTCTCTTCTTCTTTACCCCTGTATCCACACTGTGCCCATCCTTCACTCCTTCCACCTCATCTCCAAACACTTCCTAAACAAAGGACATGATGAAAAAGACAAGATAGTCAGAAAGTTCACTTAACCATAACTCATAAAACAGTGACTCAATTTAATCAGAACAGATTAATTTCCTCAATAAACGTTCCTTCTTGCTCAGACATTGGAGGCACAGAAAACTCGATACCTTCAGCTCTCTTTTGCGGTTCTTCTCTCCAGCTCCTTTATTGCCACGGGAGTTTTTGCTTTCCTCAAGAGCTTCAAACAGACGCTCAACAAAGCTGCTTGCTGAATCATCAAGAAACGGCCTTAGCTGGTCTAAAAGAAGAGAGATATTGATCTCCATTAATGAAGAGTCTCATGGAATTATTCACTGCCTTGCCACAGTATATCAGCCGCATAATAAAATTCTAAAATCCGCTCTAAAATTATGAGCAATTGACCCTTCGCGTGGAGCTTGATTGACAGCTGATCTGACCAATCATACTTCGCCATCCGCCATTTTGTCCGACAAAGCAGTCAGGAGAGTTAGTAGATTAACATGGGAGGATTTGAACTTGAAAAACAAAATATACTGACGCCTTTCCGCGGTTAAAACAACATTCATTCTTATGTTCATTCATGTTTATTTGATGCTATAAATGAACTAGAAGGAAGAGATGATCTCTGATGCTCTACAGCGATCTGTCACGACACATTAAAGAGCCACAAAACGGTATTTATTGTTTAAATTTCTTTAAAAAAAATGACCAAATTTGAAAGGGGAGACTTTTTAAACTGTTTAATATCAAAAGTAACCGAAAAGTATCCTAGTCTGTCCTGTCTGTCAGCGTGTTGTCAGTCTTCTCTCTGCTCCGCGATGTATTTTTCACTGCGTGAGAACATGGTGAGAGCGGCGTAGCTTGTCGGACATAGCGACAGTAACTAAGGAGGGCGGGTCTTTGCGAAGGGTCAATTCATCATAAACCAGTGCTGCCACTGATGCCTTTAACACTGGACGTAACAAAGCAATTGCCTACAAATCCATTTGTGCTTTGTGTAAGAAGTGTGAACGCTTAAGTAGTACGTGAAAGTACTTCAGAAATAGAACAGGGCATCAGTTTAATGTCGGGAATTTGTCTTGTCGCGCTGCATCCAGTGTAGACAGCATCACTGATCATAACGGTTTCTGTTTGCTTTTGTCGCATCGCGCCGCTCACGTCCGGTGTAGACTAGTGCTGTTTTTGGCGGCCTGTTTTAATTTTAGTTTTAGTCTAGTCTTTGTGTCAAGCTGTCATTTTAGTTTTTATTAGTTTTAGTCACGTTCATACTCTTTTTAGTCTAGTCTAGTTTTAGTCGACGAAAACTGATGACATTTTAGTCTAGTTTTAGTCGACGAAAACTGATGACATTTTAGTCTAGTTTTAGTCGACGAAAGACATAGTCTAGTTTTAGTCAATGAAAATTGTATTTTAGTCTCTTTTTAGTAATGCAATTCTATTTAACCCAGTCAATATGTATACCTAGTAGTAGACGAAACCAACATTTTCTTTTAGCCAAACCCATTTCAAAAAATCTTATCTTATTATTGTTAGTCTATCTTATTATATTATTGTTACCTTATAGACTCAAGAATGCTATTCCAGACACAGAAGACGCTCTGATATGAATTTAGAACATATTTATTTTACCAACCAAACATGTTGCCTACACACGATGACATTAAAGTTTTTCCAAATGTCATTTCTTCTTTTTCTCCCAAAGACGAATCCCTTTCTCTGTGTCAGACTTAACTGCGTTTGTTGTCGTTTATACTAACGCCTGTTTCACACATAGCCTACTCCGTTTGCGGTGTGTATTTTTCCCCGCACCCATGTTAGGTAAAAGCGCTCACACCGCACACGGGAGCGGTGCGTGCATAACAGCAGAGCAGAGATCTACACAGTAGCCTACCTCAAAAACGCGACATAATGGATGTAGGCTAGAAATATTGATTTGAAATAAAAAATAGAGAATAAATGTTGTGATTGTGGTATTACAGCCGTAGATCAGCTGCGCACTGCAAACGCAGCACATGTGAAAACACAATAGCACGAGCTGCTCCTGCATACACACCGCACCAAATACGCACTACACACGGAGTATGTGTGAAACAACCGTAACTCACGCAGCTGCATCTTCTAAATAATGCCGCGAATGGGGCTTGAGGATGTGATGTCGCCTGCGTCTGCGCAGTGCGATCTGATGCAGCCCCTGAAGTGAAACACAGGAAACAGAAATGTTGCATACCGGTAATAACGCAAGTAAGCGAGACGAAATAACGTTAAATAACATTTCGTCTCGTCTCGATTTGGTCAACGAAAATAAAGAGACATTTTAGCATAGTTTTTATTTTGTAAACCACATTTAGTCTCGTTTTTATTCGTCAACGATATTACATTATACATTTAATTATAGTCATCGTCACATGACCAGCATTTACGTTGCGTCTCGTCTCGTTTTCGTCACGTGAAAAAGGTTCGTTGACGACGATATTTCGTCATAATTTTCGTTGACGAAAGCAACACTAGTGTAGACACAGTGTTACGTTAAAAAAATGAGATGGGATAGGTAAAGACATGTCAAGCCAATTTAAAAAACAGCAATTATGTTTCCTGGACAATTTTTTGAAATGGGATAGTTTGTCTCTAATCACATCTTTATTACAAAAAATACTAGCTTGTAGTGTTGTCAAAAATATCGATATTTCGATAAATATCGATACTGAAATATGTGAACGGTACCAATACTAATTTCCCGAAGTATCGATTCTAGCCGAGCTGTCACTTTCACTTCTCTCCGAAGGCGCGTTGACAAACACCACACACGCGCACTCGTCTCATTCGCTCCGGTTAAATAGCAAAAGTGAAGTGAATGGAAAGATGGCGAGTGCGGCGCCCGCACGACCAGTTTTGGTTGATTAAGAACACAGCAGGAGTGCTATCTGGAAATATTTTTATATATATTTTTTATATGAAGCAAATGAACATGGAAAGCCGAAGGACAAGCCAATATGCTACAGAGCAGTGCTAACAAAAGGCGCTAACACCTCTAATATAGCAAAGCACCTGAAAGACCGACACCCGGATCTGTAAAGAATTGTGTGTTGGTAACTCCTCATTTTAACATTTCTGAAACATTAACCAAGATGGCCTAGTATTGTTGTTGATATGAGTGTGTGTTGTCTTCAACTTGACTTCATACCGATCCAGTGAGGATTGTTTTCGCGTGTGATGCACGCACATTTGCGTTTAAATCTCTTCATCAAATAACGTATTAACCAGCATTTATGGCCGATGAGAAATGCATTTTTTACAGTATATTTTAATCTTTGATTACAGTAGGTAATAAATACAACGGATCATGGACAGCTCTGGTCCAATGAAAAAATATTAACAGATAAAACTTTGTATTTTAATTAGTAGGCTACGTGTATTAGTAAATGTTAGTTTAAATCAACTTTTAACTAAGATTAATAAAAGTTTTTGAAGTATTTTTCATTGTTTGTTCAGTTATTAATTAGAAAATCTGCATATAACTGCAGCAACAGATCTCCATTTAATTATTTTGATTACTAATTTGTTACTTAAAGGTTCTCTAAGCGATCCTGGGTGACGCCACTTCTTGTTGACGTTTAAAGTATTGTCAAACAAAACGGAGGCTAGCTAGACCATCCCTCCTCCTCATCCGCGCACTAACCCCCCAAAACCGTTCTTGTCGGTTATTGGCTGGAACAGTTTGTTATGTTTCGTGGAGCGGGTCGCTACAGTTTGTTTTTGTAGCTGTTTGTGGAACCTGGGGTGTGTGCAGAGACTGCGTCTTTTTACAGTGTGTTCAGGGGACAGGCAGCTAGCGGATAGTGAGGAGATGTTTGCTGCATGTGACAAAAAATGTTTTGGCCTAAAAAACGCGTGACATCGCTTAGAGCACCTTTAATGCATAATATTGCACTAATTTTGTTTTTGCTTGATTTTTAAGTATATTTTGTTGACATTGGCCCTCATTTATCATTCTTGCGTCGAAACGGGCGTATATGTTGGCGTAAGATTATGCTTACACTCCTCTCACCTGATTTATGAAGCTGTGCGTACCTTTGAAATCCTGGTGTACGCAATACCTGTCCTTGATAAATGCCGCGGCTGAAAACGATCGTCATTAGAATAACACGCCCCTATATATATTCAAGTCTCCGCTTCCCTCACGCCCTCATTTTACGCCATAAACACACGGAAGATGGCAAAGAAGAGAAACTTCTCCGACGTGGAGATCAAATGACCTATCACAATGCAATATTTTACAGCACGTGTTTTGAAACCACATCTATTGGGGTGTACAATAGTGATGATGATGTGATGTGGAGTACCATTCATTCACATTAATATTTGCATGTCAATTTGTAATATTCTTATTCTTATTATTCGTGTTCGCATTTATAATGAAAAAACAATGTTACTGACGTGAGCGCTCTGAAAGCGGCACTAAAAGATATTTTAAAACTTTCACAGAGACATCAAACAGAAAGCACAAAACCTTTCTTTAAACTGAATTTCGTTTTGTATTAATTGTATCTTAATTTTAAACAATGTTTCTTCAACCAATTGCCTGGATTTAATAAATAAGAAGTAAATATAGCAGACGATAGATAATCACGAAGCGGATGTGCCGGCGCGTGAACTGGAGCTCGTCTCATTTTTAAACAGAACAATTCAAAACAAAAGAAAACAGACTGCAGACTGCTCTCTGCTTTATGTGATCCGTATGAAATGTGCATCTCTCTGGCGCGTTCACTACTGAGAAGATCACGATCAGCATCGTCAACTTCATCTTTGGAGCCGACACAAAGAAAACACTTATTTATTAATAAACAATTAAATATCTCCTTGCTTTATTTTACATATTCATAATCACTACTTTTGCCATAATCAGAACTTTTAGTTCTTTGTGACAGATTTTTACACTGAAGTTTATAATTAGCCTACTATGTTGTTGTTGTTGTTTTTGTCATATCTTTTAGTTTGTCAATGCATTTTGTGGTGTTAGGAATTGTTTTTCTGCGCATTTCCGCACTAACTCAAACGTGCGTACACGACCTCCTGAGCTGGTGTAGGATTTGAGCGTGCCGTACGCCAACGTCCATATTGATAAATCTCAAAGTCACCGTGGTTTTGGGTAGTGATCGACCGATGTATCGGTTTACCGATATTTTTTCCCGATATTTAAGCATTTTCCCATAATCGGGTATCGGTTTTGTAATATCGGATTCGCCGATAAACGGCGCCATCTTTTGGCCATTTTGAGAATTCCGCCATTGCAGCCCGCGTCTGAGGAGATCAGTCAACAACAACTCTGTGCACAAGTGAAGTATATGTTCTACTTGCTTTGCTTTAATTATTCAACTTTATTTAACATAACAGAAATGCAGAAATGAGATTTGAGACATAAATGTCTGATATAGTTTATTTATGCAGCTATGCAGCTGGTTCTAAAAAATTTAGACGAACTCATGGAGTCACATAGCGTAATCCGTCATGTCCTGCCCCAATAAAGACTGTACATGAATTAAATAAAACAGACATGAATGAGTGCATGTTGAATATAAAAGCGCTGAATTTAATTCTCTATCTGTTGTATTTGCTCACCATTAGTCTCGGAAAAAAAGTCCGTTCATAGTGCTGAGCACTCACTGGGTTGATGATCAGGAATGCTCAAGCACGGCCACTGAATGAAACTTTTGACAAGATTATCTTGTTTAAACACCCTAGATTATATTATCATTTACTACATAGCAGTTATTTCGCTAAGACACATCTATAAATATACCGCTTTGTGGAAATTAATTATTTATTACTGCATGGGCGATCATAGATAAACAGCACGTTGTCAGAAAGCATTTCATGATCTCTAGACCGACAAAAAATATTATTAATAATAACATACTAGTTGGAAAATGCAATGATGTATATGCTGTTTTGTTTGTTACTTTCCTGACAATGTTATATTCCAGCTAATATTATTCAGTGAATTAATATTACACAGTGAATTATGTACTTATTTTAAACCTATTAAACGGCACATAAACCTTCTAAAACCTTTAAAATGAATTACATTTCTGCAAAGGTGATATGACTCTGTCCCCTGTCAATTACTTCTCCATATGAAAACATTAACGATACTGGAGCGATACACTAATCTCACGATACGATACGATACACGATATTCAGCTCACGATACGATATATATCACGATATTCAGCCAACGATACGATTCAATACGATTCGATATAATTCGATACACTTACATCATTTTCTGAAAGACTTAAAGGGGACAGAGTGATTTTGGTGACATCTTGTGAGTGTTCCATTTACTTGGATTGAATTAATTGAACTGAAAACTAAAAACATCAATTACACAATATATGTCTCTGACTGGACAGAGTCTACAGCTTGCAAATGCTGGACAAAATGAATTAAAGATGTGTTGAGAAAATTAGTTCCATTTATTGAAACAGTGCAAACTGTAGCTTACAAGCCTTTGAAAAGTAAATAAAGTGCAGTATTGCAATTAACAATGGAGAGTTAAAAAAGTGCAAATAAAGTTGAGAAAAAATGTTTTATAAAAAGATAAACCTCACATATTTCAGCCTTTAAATCATTTTTATAAAAAGAATGAGTTAAAAAAGATAAATTACAGACATTTACAATGCACATTAGCTTATCTTTTATTATTAATAGTAAAATTAGGTCCGATTTTCCCGTGGCGTCTGTCGTTGCTAAGCAACCATGACCTGCGCTTTCCACAACGACAAAGTTTTAGTAGCTAATGGATTTCCACCACCGAAAACGCTTGCTATAGCTCTGCTACAAGATTTATCTACGGAGAAAAGAAAAACAACCGTAGTGTTTGGGTGCACCCCCATGCTTCATGTTGACCGAGCTTATAATGTTGTTATGGAAAGGGTGAAGCTGATGTTCTTGTCACATGAACTGCGGTCACGGTGCGCTTGCGCCATTCTGAAAAGTTGAGGTGTTTTCATCTCGCTGCGCCTGGAGAAATGAGCGTGTTGCTTCAATTATGAGCGCGCTTGCCGTGCGCCTACATTTGAAATAACGAACTTGAGCGCGCAAAAGAAACGATATGTGAACGGCCCCTTGACGAGCAAAGTTAAACACGGGGGGTTTGAATGGGACTTATATATCGATACTCGCGGCTTAAAAATCGATACTTTCTTGGGGGAAAAAATATCGATTTATATCACAGAATCGATAAAATCGCACACCCCTAATAAACATGCAAATAATCGGTATCGGTTATAAAAAAATCAATATCGGTCAATCACTAGTTTTAGGTGTACGCTGGAAATTTGGTGTACGCACTTTTGATAAATGAGGGCCACTGTGCTTTGATTTTACTTGGAAATACAAAATATAGCATTTTTATTTACTTGCACTTTATTGGTTTTTGAATGTAGGCCTATAGCGATCTGAGAGGCTTTTGAACAAGTGCACTACCTCAGGACATTTTGTTCATGTAAATAAAACCTCATTGTCATGTTCTAGACTTGTTATATTTAGCTTTAAAATGTAAAAAAAAATACCCCCTTAATATTGTGGCAGTTTTTTTCTCTGTGGTATCGAAAATGGTATCGAAAGCTTGTTTCCACACACCCCAACTTAAGGCCCATTCAGACCAAGAACCATCAGATGATATTGTTCTGTTTATTCTAAGCAGAATGGATTCTGATTCTGAAAAATCATTCTAAAGTTATGCCAACAATATTGTTTCTCTGTGCTGTAGTGATCTTAGAATGATTTGTATTAGAGATGCACCGATTGAGCGGCTGGTGAACGGAATCGGCCGATTTTCACGCGATCGGCCATGATCGGCGACCGGCATGATTAACATCGCGCAACATCAGCTTTACACGTGCACACGGAACGCACATGTAGGAAACACCGCAAGCGTGAGCAGCGTTTTTTTTTCTCTTCGGCGTGCATGTTAATCAATAAATGCATTCACACAGAGCCGGAGCAGCACGTGAGCGTCGAGCAGGAGCGTCGCGTGAGCAACAGTGAAGCGCGGGTTTCGGTCGGTCCAGAGACTATTTTTGCTGTGCTCAATTAAAGTGAAAGCACACTTTTGATGGACAACATAAATATGATTTCACCCAAAATGCACAGAATTTGCATGTCTGGTGTGTTTTAACAAGAACTGAAGTAGCCTAAGCTATGTCAGAAAAGAAAATTAGTCAAAAATATTTATAGAAAATGTACCCATTTAAACTTGTTTTTATTATATTTCCCAATCGTTTCCTGCACTTGTTCCACTTGTAATGTTTAGCCTGGCTGGACATGTGTAAGAAAATGTTATGTTTCAATGGCAAACCTACACAGGGGCTGAATTTCGTTTTGGAAAATGGGGGGGAAATCCCCCCTTAGATGATTCTCATGGGGGGGATTTTTTTTTTGAGGGGGAGAAAGGGGGGGCATTTTTCCCAAACAAAATTATTACATTTAATAATCATTGCATTTTTACAATGGGGTAATATTGTTGTTAAGAATTTACACATCACAAGGAAGCTTGATTTAAATTGTTTAATTAAATTGAAAAAAGTAGCACAAATAAATACAATAGAATAAAGATACAAATAAAGACAAATAAAGACAAAAGTTTTTGAATAGGTCTAACACTAGTCATATAAAGAAACTGAATAAAGTAATAAAATGGAAAATAACACTGGGTAGTATTTTAGTGCTGAATAAATTAAATACATAGGCTATTAATCCTGATTCCTTTAACTTAAAGCTCTCTTTTGTTGTTTTGACAACAAAATTAATGATAGACACATATGGCTTCCGTCACTTTAAGAGCTAGTGCACGGATCCTGTGTTCATTATACTGGCATCCGTTTTATGCTTAGGCCTAAGACAAAACCGACTATGTTTAGAGTATAGCCTGCTCACAAAGACCGAAATTGACAATTTTGCGTGTTAAAGCAATATAATCCGCGAAAAATAGTTACTGGCCAGCTGTTTTTGAGGCGGATTGTGAATGTGCGCATATAAAATAATCTCTCAGAGAGCGCGCGAGCACTGATTAGTTTAAAATTGCTTGAATGTTTAAACTGGTAAGACTTATGCTACGTTCACACCGGACGCGAATAGCGTGTCAGGCACGAGTGATTTCAATGTTAAGTCAATGCAAAGACGCGTTACGCGCGTAAAAAATTCCTGCGGCGCGAATGAGGCGTAGAGCGCGGCGCGGTATACGCGAATACGCCTCGTTCGCGCGAATGGCGCGAATTGAGCGTCTGGCGCGTTACGCGCATGACGCGCGTATGGTGCATTTTGTGCAATTACGCGTTTGACGCGAATTCGCGTCTGCCGCCCGAGTTGAAAAATCTGAACTTCTGCGTCAATTCGCGCCGCGTTAACCAATCAGGAGCCTAGCTGCTTGCTGCTGTCACGTGGTTAAGTATCTGGATGCTTCAATAAATTATTTTGTAATATGACAGTGGTTCTAATGTAGTTCTAATGCACAACAAAGCAACTTTTATCACATAAAACTTGATTTCAATATAGGCCTATTAGACATATTCATTTTATATTGAATGCTATTTATTCCATATCTAGATTATATGAAATATTATTATAATGTAAAGACAACCAACATATTTAGTTCGTGTCTGGACCATAGGGTCTGGACAGTGATGTGTGAGAGAGAGAGAAAAAAATCACAGGACAGATTAATCACTTTTGCATGCTGGCTCCATTTATCATCAAAACAAATATAAATGACAGATTAGGTGGATGAGGGCGAGGGTGATCCTCGCTCCGATGCGGGACAACAGGTCATCAAGCTGGGCGCGGGACAGGCGGAAGTACCGCTGACAGCGGCCGTCATCCAGGCGCAGCTCCTGGAGCGAGCAAATGGTGAAACTCGCCACACTGGGTTCGCCTTTGAAGGGTCTGGTGGACACAACTACGGCGACGATTACCCCTACACCGCCGTTCTGCTCTCGTATTCAGAATATGCTGTATTTAGAGCAAATACAGAGCGGTGACTCTCGATGAATGCTCGATCAACATGGCCGCCAAAGGGTTTCGAATCTGACGCGCGTGACGCGCGTAAATTTCGCTTTAACTTTTGTTTTTTTACGCGCGTCAATTTCGCTCTTGACGCGCGAATGGATTCAAAGTGGTCAAGCGTATAACTAGACGCGATAGGCGCGAATTTGACGCGCTATTCGCGTCCGGTTTGAACGTAGCATTAAAACGACTTCAGTCACGATGCACTGCTGGTCCGATTGTGCAAGTGAATATTCCGTCATGTCCCGACCTTACAGTCTATGGTCCCGACTCCTAAACGCGAGTGTTATCGCCGCAGCGCTTGATACTTGCCTTGCACAACACATTTTGAGAGAAGAGATAGAAGACGCGGCAACGATGAACACTCGCGCTGTTTGTGAAATTGCGTCTGGAAGATAGTTGTTAAAAGAATGATTTGATTTTATTATCTGTGTGGATTACGATTGCGGGAGTTTTCCGCATTATAAATGGGAGACCTGCGGGAATGATTAGAATTATGCGCAATACCCGCGCCAAAATTCGAGCCCTGCTATACGGTTAAAAAATTACAAAAATTAAGCAGAATTCTTATCCAAATATATTTCCTGTATTTATCCATGCAACTATAACATCAATCATCATGATATGAATATATAAAGGAACTTTTTGGATTGCTAGACTCCACTCTTTTGTGTGTGTGTAATAAGCCTCACCACTCTCATTTACAAGCTTCAAGCAATCAGGCTCAATTACATATTCACAATGAATGTTAAGATACCATAGAGGTCTATTTTTTTTTTTTAAATCATTGTAGCTATAAGGAGGCTAAACAAGCCTGGCATGCACAATGTGAGTAAGAGTTTAGATACTCGGGAGCTTGTTGTGAGGCACATGATACGGATCAGTTTAACCTGATAATCGTGTCAAAGCAGTTTGCATATGGCATGGCTGTATTGTACATTGTACATTGCAAGCCAGTGGCAATCGCTTGAGCTTTGGTGCTAAAAACATGAATATATTCAATGGTGCTGCTATAGCTTCAGATGAAAAAAAAAAAAAAAGGATGGATGTGTGCATGTGCGCGCTAGGGCTTTGACTCCGAATAGAAATAGAATAGAATTCGAATATTTTAAAAAAAATGATATTCGAACGATTATTAGGCAGCCTTTAATATTTGAACCTGTTATGGGCATTATTTTTTGTAAATGTGTTTGCTTGTAAACGTTGCTTTCAATTCAGATTCCGAGGTTTTTTCACGCCTAGTGAAGTTGTGAATCACGAGCTCATTAGCAAGGCAATTATTGGTCATCTGGGCTCCTGTAGGTGACGTTAGTGTCCTGGTTAGCGCAGCGCCTATTTTGTATATTAAAACAATGGCCGCGCCAATGCCTACAACAACAACTTCTGACGAGGAGTTCGAAATCGACACTCCTGACAATTTGAAAAGCAACGTGTGGCGCTACTTATTTTACCAGCTATTCGTTCACTGTTAACATCCTTCTGTGAACGGTAAGCCCCGGCTTCTTTAATCATTTTGACATCAATGAACTAACAAAGACCGCTGAACTTTTAGTCATCATGAAAACAAATAGAGCGGTGCGTAATGGAGTGCATCAGAGCAGCATCAACAATATCAAATACATTGCAGAGAATCTCTTATTTGCATCTTAAGTTTATTGCCAATAATAATGACAGGTTTGCGAAAAGTGTAGAACTCGGTGACGGTGACCTCGCGCAAAACACATCTTCAGCACAGGAACTCATTTAAACGCATCTGATTGGCCGATGCGTTCAACAGACATGTCTGTGATTGGCTACAATGCACAACGCTGCAAAAGCACGTTGCAAGTACCTTTAATGCAGAGGTAAAAATATTAGGGCCGGGACTCGATTAAAAAAATTAATCTAATTAGAGGCTTTGTAATTAATTAATCGAAATTAATCGCATTTTTAATCGCATAAATATTTGACCTGAGAACAGTGAGAAGTAATTTTTTTCACATGGATTTTTAGTATACTGACTAATAATGAATATAAATAATGACGGAATACATAAGCTTAAGCAACAACATATTGTTTATTTTTGTTCAACCAAGTCCAGCAGACCAGTGCAATTTGTGTTAACCTTTCCTGCTTCTGTCTCCTAACCGTGGTTGGGAGACACAGGGGAGATTCGTCTTCTCCAGGGCCGGTAATTCTCCTCCCTAAACTTCACGCTGTTTGGTGTGATGGTAGCATATAAAAGGACAACGAGGCCGTCTTGCAGAAGAGTTTAGGTGCTTTATTTGACTGACTGCACTGAAATACACTGCACATAGCTAGCTAAGCTATCTGCACGGATCACCGTATTACTCTCACACACACTCACTCATCCGCTGCTTCGCGGGGAACAACAACAAAGGGGCGCGCGCGCGCCTTCGACAAGCGCACTCGCTCACTCTGGGTCACACACACACTGAGCTGTCCCGAAATGAACACATTAAAGACACATCTCACAACAAAGTTCATTTTTTTATAACAAAATTTCCCATCCACGGGGCCAACCAAAGCGATCTAGGCGATCTATGAACATGTCTATGAAGCGTGATCCCGTTAGCTTCTTGGGCTTCTTCATCATCTTGAACGCTAGTTGCTCCAGTATAATCGGTCCGCCAAAAATCATCCAGTGAGAAACGTTCCGCGGTGCAAAAATAAGTGCGATTAAAACATTTTTTTGTGTTAATTAACGCGTTAACGTCTGTAATTAATTAATCTTAATTAACGCGTTAAAGTCCCGGCCCTAAAAAATATAAATAAAACTGTAATAGCCTATGCACTTTTCATGATTAGGCAAGTTAATCACGGCAGCTGTAATCTTATTCACATTTGTTTTTCTGATTAATTGCTTTGCTCTATGAGAAAGACAAGGTAACAAAATATTCGGGGCTTACTTAAAACATTCGGGGCTTAAGCCCCCTTAGCCCAGCCCTAGCGCCGCGGCATTTAATGGTCAAAATATTAATAATTAATATTTGAATATTAATAAACAAACAAAATTCGAATATGATTTTTGGGCAAAAGTCAAAGCCCTAGTGTGTGCTAGAAGCCTATGTGATGTGGTTGTATGATCTGGAAACCCAGGAGACCCTATACACTGGTCAAATTTAGGCAGACTCCACAAATGTTTTTAACCTGTTTAAAAATTACTGGGAGGAGCTCGTAAGGTACTGGGTTCAGCTCGTAGTTCCTCTCACACGATACAAGGTGCGACAATACGAGCGTAAACGATTGATGTGTGCTTTCTCATACCAGAAAAAAAAAAAACACTTGCGAGCTCCTACGCCAGCAAAAATCACACTGTTTACGCCCAGCATTAGGTTTGCTGCAGAAGTAAAAACTGTCTTCAGGACAGAAGAAATATTTCCAATTTGCGTGCCAGACTGTTTCTTCCATCTCCGCAGGCATTCACTCCTACAGTAGAACTGTCATTTCATTGTAATATGATATAGCAGGTACAGATATAACTTATATCAGTACCACACATATACATATAAAGGCAAACATCTCACCTGTGGTTTTTCTCTTGTCCAGGCCTTTTCCCACACAGTGTAACGCAGCTGTTACCACAGTGGGTTCAGAAAAACCAAGGACCTTCTTTACTGTGCGTTCCACCCATGGCCTCAGCTCATCAACCTCACGCTTGGGAAGAGACATAGTGGAGGAAAATCTAACAAAATACAAACTAATGTTAAAGTCACAGACCACTTTCAGTTTAACAGCTTATTCATTTTCACATTAATAGATAAGTCTAATCGTTTATTTCCTTTACAACCATATAATGGTTCAATTACGGTCTCAAATCACAATCTGCTTATTTGTCCCTCCTTTGAGTGCTTTCAGTCCACAAATCAATATTTCAATAAATGATTGAAACCACTATAATAAATGGGGCCGAACAACAGTATAAAAATGTTTTGTATTTGGTGTTTGATTTAGTCTCAATTTGTGATTCCAACTGGTGCACGCACACAAAGATTCTTGCTTTTGTTATAATACTAAGAGCAACAACGAAGACGATACATTAAAGAAAACATTACTTATTAGAATCAGTTAAACAAATATTATGTTTTTCCTGCGCAAATCAATCGTGTTGTGTTACTGGCCTCAAGAGTTCACTAAAGTGGCTCTAAACTTAAGTCTCTCAGAATGTTACCAAAGTACCAAATGCACTGTCCAGTTTTGACAGCACTCTAAAGTACCAAGTTTCCGCCGTTATATTACAGTAACATATATGATTGAAGCAACGATAATTGAATGCAGGTAGTTATAAGTTAACTTTACCATGGTAATGTTTTAAAGAAGGGTGGCGGGTAGCAAACGAAACGAACACTTACCTCTAACTTTATTCAGCTGTTTTACAGCGACCTGGCAAGTTTCCTCGTTATGTAAAATTATCGTCGTTTCTCCTCCACACCAAATCACAAAAATAAAAATAATCCAATAGTTGTAAATAAGGGGAGGAAAAAGAACTGAAATGTTTTTAGACTTCTCTGCTCCCACGGTGTTCGCTGAACGTTTTCCAATGTCGAAACGGAAACGGAAGTTGCTAGTGAACGTTTCCTCCGGAAAGACATTGACGCCGGGCACACTGCTGTCATCTGTCGACCTGGAGCGGAACATTTCGTTGTTGTTCAACATAACCTGCTTAAAATTAAGTATTGATGATACTGATATCAATAAGTTATTAACCCTTTAATGGCCAAACAACACAGGAAAAAGGGAAACACCTTTCTTTGATTACAATTCAATTTTTGTCTAATAAAAAGTGAAAATAGACTTAACACTTGCTAATATGTGTATTTTAAATGTTTACCTAACCATAGATTCTCTGAAAATACTATGGACCAGGGTTTGTCCAATCTTGTTCCTGTCCTGCAGAGTTTCTCCAACCCCAAATAAACACACCTGAACCAATAGCCATCCATTCTTCAAACTGCTTAAATTTACACTAAATAAATGGCTAAATGAAGTATCACCAATTCACTAGTGCTGCCATCTCCAATGGTTGGACCTTCTTGCTCAGTGCCACCCAATGATCCACATTGTCATGAAATATCATGAAAATGAGCCTACATTTTATGATTGATTTGTTCGCAAAATATAGCCTACTGTGCATTTTTGAAAATTGCAGTGCAGTGATTATTTCTGCTTAGCACCTGATTGGCCTCTTCAGGTTGAGTGTACAAACAATTTTAACAGGATATGCTCTTACCAAATGGTTAAGAGGTGTGTGGTTCATGTCTGTTATTCTGATACTTAGGCTATTGTGCACACTGTCAGTCCAAAATCCGATCATTTGTGTATCCGATTGAAATCTGATCTAAAATGATTGACGTCCACACTGTGTATTGCAACTGTTCAGATCAAATTTGTGTGTCTGTGCCATAGACTCTAAAAAATATGGACAAAGCGCCTGTGACGTCACCCATAGACTTTCTGAAGAACGGTTTTGAGGCCGTTAATGCGGGGTATGAGCGGCGCCATCTTGGAAAATCTTTTCAGAAAGGATACAGAGGTGGTATGATGTGTTGTGTCAGATCATGGCCGAGACGTCAAATTTCAGGAATTCCACTCGGTGCAGCCCGTTATCAGCTGTCAACCAAGCTGTCAATCAAAGTTAACCACGCCCTTATTTGTCATACATTTTATATCTAAATACGATCTAAACTAACGAGTTAGAAAAAAATTCACCCCCTCACAGTTGTCAGGCACTCGGAACCTATCGAAAAATACAATAAAAGTCCAGGGGACCAACCTGTAAAAACATGAATTTATGCTTTAAAAACGGACATTTTAACATGGGGGACTATGTACATTTGATTTTGGGACCTGCCCCTAGCGGATTTTCGATGTATTGCAGTTTTTCACACTTCAGGGTAAGCTTAATTTTTCAGATTAGAATGTTGCCGCTTGGTCTGTGCAGCTCCTTTGTTTTCTGAAATATCTGCATTGGTTGCTATGGCAATCACGTTGTTAGGTGTAGCCTAAGCCAAAAACAGCAACACTGCTGTGTTGTTTGTCTCCATTTTGTTGTTTGTCTCTCCTGACTCTCGCGATCAATCCCTCTTCCCAACCCCGTTCTCATGATATCACTATACTACATCTCTCCCTTTGTTAGTATTAGAGAACTTAAATAATACAAAATAACAAATTACCCTTTTCAACAGCTTTGTTACTGTTATTCTGAATACTGCTATATTGTTTCAATACAAACTGCTCAGTTTGTCAACTAACATACCCAAACATTTTCATAATCATGTCCTTGAAAAGAGCAGGTTTCTTAACCACTCTACCACTCCGGGCTGTCAAAGGCTTGCTACAGGTGTCTGGTACTGTAACAGAAGAACTATATGGCTCTTTTGAGAAATCTGACTTGACCGCTGTCTCTTAAGTTCCTTGATCATTTTTTTTCTTCTGCTGGTTCTGGTATTCTAATCTCCAACTGAATGGGAACACCTTCCATACTTCCGCAGTGGAGGAGGTGGTCGAGAGGAATCCCAACACCATTTTCCACACAGGCCACTCTTCGACCCTGGGCTGGTGAGATCCAGTCCAGAGTTTCATCCGGCGCTGTTTCCATCCAGTCCAGAGCGCGCACTTCACCAGCGGAAACGGCGGAGGCGGAGGAAGACCTCTAGCCTCTCCAAAGGTCCGGAGGCCGTGTTCCAGCAGCCCGCCGCTTTTCTGGAGGCTGATTCAGAGATAGTTCACGTCACGTCTGCCCAGCCAGAGACTGTTTACGTCCCGTCTGCCCAGTCAGAGATGGTTCATGTCACGTCTGCCCAGCCAGAGACTGTTCACGTCCCGTCAGCCCAGCCAGAGACTGTTCACGTCCCGTCGGCCCAGCCAGAGACGGTTCACGTCCCGTCTGCCCAGCCAGAGACTGTTCACATCCCGTCTGCCCAGCCAGAGACGGTTCATGTCACGTCTGCCAAGTCAATGATGACTCACATCATGTCTGCTCAGTCAGAGACTGTTCACGCCACGTCTGCCCGGTCAGAGACGGATCAGGAGATGCCCATTCGCATGGCCGTGAGGACACTGATGGACTATTTGGAGCGTCTGGCTCGGATTCTGGACATGCCTGTGTTCGCTGCTCCAGGGCCGGAGCCAGTGTCTGTTCCAGGACCGGAGCCAGTGTCTGCTGTTCCTGAGCTGGAGCCAGTGTCGTCTGTTCCTGAGCTGGAGCCAGTGTCGTCTGTTCCTGAGTTCTGGTAGCCGCTCCGTAGAGGGGAGGTTCTGTCACAGTATCTGGTTGTGTTTCCCTGGGTTATCACTAGAGGTCCTCGTTCTCACGGTGTCATTCACATTAGACTACAATTCCCAGCATTCTGTTCTGTCACTTATCTGATTATTGCACTCAGCTGTTTTCCATCACCTTGTTAGTTCTGTGTATATATTCCCAGTCTGTGTTAGTGTTTGCTACGGAGTCCTTGTTTAATGTCGGCACACTTCTGTTCCTGTTTGCTGCCTGTTCTTGTTCATGTTTTATGTTCTTGGATTGACTTATCGGATTTTGACCATTTGCCTGGACTGTTGTGAGTACGGATTACCCTTTAATAAATAACTGCTATTGGATCTCTCTCCTTTGTGTGTGATACGTGACAATCTTGGTCCACGGTCTAGGTGGTAGTTCTAATGGATGCAGGGGTTGATCTTCATGCAAGGGTTGATTCAGAACTTCCATGATTTTGATTTTCGACTTCCATGTCTATATTAGGCCAATAGAATTTTCTTCTCAAGAATTGCTTTGTGTGAATTACACCTTGATGTGTCCTTGATGCTTGCTGGACCAGTCCAGAAGGAAGAACTATCCTGTGTCCCTGCAGCAAAAGACCATCATAGGTTGACAACTCGTCTGAGCAGCGTTTGTATGAATCTAGGCTTTCAGGAATTGTAGTAGGCCACTGTCCTGTCTCCACTATGGAAATCAGTTGTGTCAAGGTATCATTCATTGTAGCTCTTTTATAGGGTTAGTTCACCCAAAAATTAAAATTGTCAGTAATTACTCACCATCATGTCGTACCAACCCCGTAAGACTTTCGTTCATCTTCGGAACACAAATTAAGTAATTTAGTAATTTTTAATTTAATTATTTTTGATTAAATCTGAGAGCTGGATCACTCCTACATAGGCTTCTAAGGGATTGAAACTTGACAGCCCCGAAAAGTTATTAAAGAAATCGTTAAAATAGTCCAAGTGACTACAGTGGCTAGATCTTAAGTTTATTGAGCTACGAGAATACTTTTTGAGCGCAAAAAACAAACAAAAATAGCGACTAGATATAATAAAGTATACTTTCAGTCTACTTTTTATGTACTTCTTAGAAATATACTTCAAATTGCACACTAGTATACTTGTGACTTATACTTATACTGACAGAAAAGTCTAAGTATATTTGGCCTATACTTAAAAGTAAAATTAAGTATTCTTGGCTTGCACTTGTGTTTACTATTTTGATTGAGTAGCTTATTAAATATATTTTTAAAACATAATATTACACACTGTCTTATAAACTAACATGTTCAAGTTTATAACAAACTTTCAGGTGGAATAGCTGTAATAGTAAATAAAATAAGCATGGAACTGAACCTGATCTTTTACACAGCGATAATAATCCATTACGAAAAATACGTTTATTCAAGTGTTATATTAGTATACTTCTTTTCAACTAAAAATAAGAAAGCATACTTTCCGTCTACATTTGACATAATTCTCAGAAATATACTTTTTGTACTTCTTAGAAATATACTTAAAATTACACTTAAGTGTACTTGACTGAGAGAAAAGTCCATATATATTTGGGCTGTACTTGTACTCAATCTTTTGATCGAGATATTAAAAGTATAATTAAGTATTCAAAGTACACTTGTCTTGTAGTTGTGTTAACTCTTTTGATCGAGTAGCCTATTAAATATACTTTTTTACATAGTTTTTCATATACAGTCTTATGAAACTTACATTGTTTGGAAATATTGATTAATATATTGATATAAAACAGTTTCTAATTCTGAGTATCTGAATTTTTGTGTAGGCTACTCCACTGGTAGTGTACATAGGAATTTACTTTAATAGGCTATATGCATGCATAAGTTCCGCATTTGACGCAAGAATGCTCTTCAGTTTCCGGTTGGGGAGATTAAAGCGGAGGAAAACCGAGGAAAACGGGATTATGGCAGAGTCTTCAAAATTTACTGTCCTCCCGTCTTTGAAACGAAACTGTCATATGTTTAGATGTAATTTTATAGTTATGTTTATTTAATATAATTTTAAAAAGAAGCATAAACACAACGAGGGGTGTCTGTTTTGTCTGTTTTTGTGACTAACGTTTCTTTAGTATAACCATGGAGTATAAAATTCAATATAAATTCTCAGTATTGCATTGGACTCTACGATCGGCGGAAGTTATCGAGCATCCTCAGACCTTCACCGGAAATACCGCCGTGCATAGAGCCCATTCTACTTTTCCAGCTATCCATGTTTTTAATGTTATACGATAGGGGGCGCTATGATACATCTTCTAGTACAGAATCTCCTGATCAAAACACAGGAGAAGAAGAAGCTGAAACAAGTGATAGAAGATTGCTCACGCAAATGTAAAATAACGTGATCATCAAACATTAAACAGTGTGTAAATCAAAACTGCTTAAATGTTACCAAATGAAATGAAGCGTTACACATAAAGAGAAAACGACTGTGAAGCTTTGGGGGTGTTGGACTCGATCTACTCAATCTGTGTTTTGATCATCGTTCTGAATCTGATCAAGGATCCTCTTTTATCAACCCCTGAATGTTGGTAATTTTCATAAAGAAAGGCAACATTTTAAACAAAAAAGTTGAAAAAAATCTCATTATTGTTAAAGACAAAAGTCAGATTGTCAAAAGAAGATTGCAAAAAGTATTTAATAAAAGGGTGCCAATCATTGTGGCCAACGTGTTTTGGAGAAAAACATTTATTTCATAATGGGATTTGAAATATCCCATTATCCCCCCCCCCCCCCCACCGCCCCCCCAATTCTTTTACTTCAGTGAAAGATTAGAATTTTGCACATTTTGAAACACCATCATGTCCACATTGTCTGGTGAGAGGCTTGCTCTCTGTGCTGTGACAATGTCCCCTGCAGTGGAAAACACAGATGTGGCTGGGATTCCAAGGTACATTTTAGCCAACTTGGCTAAATGGGGGAACTGGTTCTTGTTGTCCTTCCACCACATAAGTGGATTTGACTCCAATGAGAGGCTCTGCACTGCTCTGTAATGCTGCACCTCCTCATCCACCACTGCAGACAAAGGCTTGGATGATGATGATGCCTGTTCCATTGGAAAGTATTCTCCAAACAGTTCAGCCATCATTGGTGCTCTTTTGGCTGGAGGAGGACAGTTACTGCAGCTTGAGGCTGTCTCTGATTGCTCTTCCATGGAGTCTGGGCCTAACAGACAAAATTCATTACACAATTGAAACATAATGTTAGATACAATGGAGGATGTGAAATCCAGGACAATTACATGGATAAAATTAGTTTAATAAAGTTAAGTATTTTTTGTCTGACTATATTTAAATACTGACTTTAATTAAATAAGCCTAACTGATTTACACAGCACTTTATTTAATATATTAATATTAAAACAATCAAATACCTGAACAGTCTGTGAACAATTGCAACATAATGTTAGATACAATGGAGGATATGAAATCCAGGACAATTACATGAATAAAGTTAGTTTAATAAAGTTAAGTATTTTTTATCTGACTATATTTAAATACTGACTTTAAAATAAATACTGACTTTAATTAAATATGCCTGACTGATTTACACAGCACTTTATTTAATATATTAATATTTAAACAATCAAATACCTGAGCAGTCTGTGAACAATCTTCCAGAATTCTCTGTCAGACTCTTGAAGATTGTGCCATGGGTGGTCTCATCAAGATTTGAAACGGGTGTCAAGTGCAGTGCTCATATGAAGAAACTGAATTAGTGCCCTATCTGAATCAGGGTAACTGTCCTCAAAGTCATGTGCAATAGCAGCTTTCACTACTGCTGAGTCAGAGACACTGTGCTTCATGGAGGCTAGGATTCTGTGTTTCAATGGCACGATCATTGAAATAGTTGGCATCTGCTCAGTGCTCATGAGGGTAGTCACGGTTTTCAAAGGTTTAAGAACCTGGACCACGTCCTCAGCTAGTTTTACATCATCATCAGACAGAGTGACGATGTCTTTAATGTTCTTTTTGACACTCTTGTCTGTTAATGCCGAGAAAACAGCAGCCTGCTGCTCAAGGTAGCGTTCGAGCATGTCGTGGCTTGAGTGAGTTCAACCTAGTAGCCACACCCTGGACCAGCTTGTGTAAGGGCAGCTGTAGCATCACCTGTTTCTCCTTCAACACAGCTGCAGCTGTTGTGCTGCGGTGGAAAAACGTGACCACTTTCCTCACTCTGGCGAGGAGTCAAGTAGCATCTGTCTGCAGACATGGAGGCTGCATTTTCAGGACCCCACTTCTAGGACCGCGTTTCTAGGACCCTAGGTTTTTAGTGACAACGCCACCTATCGAATTAGAGGACCAGCGAAGATGGATGACATTCAGAGTGTGAGTATCAAATGCGAATCAATTTTTATAACTTTAAAAACAATTGTGATGCAGCTCATTGGAAAGTTAACGTTGCCAACGTGCTGGTGATTTGTTAAACAGTCTTGAATGCATAGCCATCATATATTAGCCTCTAATGCTGGAAAATGAATTGTTAGCACGTTCATTTAACGGAACTGTTGCATGATAAGCCTGTGTGGATTTATTTACAGCACAATAAACTGTAGCATGTTCGTTCTGAAAGCTTGTTAATTACTCATTGTTTTTCCATTTTAATTCAGTTAAAATAATCTTAATGTTTTCACTGTCACGTGCTCACAGTCAGCCTGTTTAACGTTAGCCACAATACATGTTATGTGTACGTGTCTTCATTTTGACAGGGTTTTATAAAGTTGAGACAATGGTTGAGACATAACATTTTAATAGTCAGACATATCAGAGAGGCCATTATAATAATTGACTGTTAAAATCGCACGTGTTAGATTGTCATTTACTGTATACTGTACTCTATATGAAGTGCTATCAACGACACAGCTCAGGGTATGCAATAGTATGACAAAAGATAAATAAATAAATTGGTTAAGTACTAGGCTTAGGCCTAATTTATGTCTATTTATTTATAGGAAATTAACTTAAAAATGTTCAACTAAATGTTCCTTATTAAATGTTCCTTATTTAATTCACTTCTCTTTGTCTCTCTTAGGAGTCTGATGTTGTTGTCCATGTGTTTGTCCATCCATTGAAGTTTGTCTATATGTGGTTCACGTCATGATCAAATTTGTTTTTGTGTGTGTTCAAGTTCAGTTGTTATATAGCCTATTATTTTGTAAAATATTTTGTGTGTTCAATTTCAGTTGTTATATATTATTTTGTGTGTTCAAGTTCAGGTGTTATATATTATTTTGTAAAATGCACAATCTTAAATCTACCTCCAGAGTCATCCTTGTCTTCCCTCTGTACTTGAAAATGTGGTCCATCTAGTGACTGAAAGGACTATAACATGATTCCTGGTTTATTTTACTTGAGTTATTATAGTATGCTACTTAGACCCAATAATTTCTCAATATTCCGATAAACCTGGTTTAATTGCAATAAAGAAAGTAGTATTTGGGTGTAATAAAACTTGAAAAAAAAAACCCTCTAATTTAGTTAAAACTGGGTGGAAATATTGCCTTGGTTGCACTTTTTTCTGTCCTCCAAAACTAGGGTCCTGGAAATGCGTTCCTGGGACTGCGGTTCTCCGACTCGGTTGGTGGTGCTGTCACAAAAAACTAGGGTCCTAGAAATGCGGTCCTAGAAGTGGGGTCCTGAAAATGCAGCCTCCGGGACTGCAGACAGATAATATTGGATGACTCGGGATATGTGGTGAACGCCCATCCCTCTCTGCAGAGCCAGATTAACAGTGTGAGCAAAGCATCGTATATGCGGTGAAAATCCGGCCGCTTCGACAGCATTGGCAATATTTCTGTCGTTGTCTGTTGTCTGCTGATTTTCCAATCTATCACAGCCTCTTTAAGTATTTCCGATAAATGGTCGCTTGTATGGCTCTCATACACAGCGCGTGTTTGGAAAACGGGTTTTGCTATTTGCCAATCTGCCGTAATATAGTGGTCATATAGCTGTCTGTGGCACGGGACGTCCACCCATCGGTGGTGATTGCGATGGATTCAGCAGTACTCAACCCTTCCTCCACCTTAGCCTTTGATTTCTCCAGAAGTTTTGGTAGCACATTTTGAGAGAAATGCGCCCGGCTTGGTAATGCATATCGGGGCTCGAGCGCACTAGTAAATATTTGAAGTAAATATTTGAATCCCTCGTTTTCAACAACCGAAAAGGGGCGCATATCCAGTGACATAAAAATTCTAATTGCATCAGTAATTTTTTGTGCTTGATCTGAATTGGCTGGAAACTTTGATTGGAATAAACTAGGCAGTGTAGGCTGCTGCTGTTGGGTTGTTTTGTGCACGAGCTAAACTGATGTGGGATGGTGCCTTAAGATATGCATCTGCATGTTGGTTGTGTTGCCGGCCGGTTGGGGAAGCTTCTTGAAATGATGTTTTATAAACAAGGTTCGGGTGGAGCACGTTCAAATAAATCATTCCAATCAACTCGTCACCAAACTATTACATGTCTACCCTATCAGCACGAGAGGAAGCATATATAAATATCCACTGTCAACTCGCCTAACATTCCTTGACAGTTTCAGCATCCCTCCACCACCCCGACTCCTCACTCCTGGCTCATTCTTCCACAGTCAGGAACGGGGGGAGTACTCTGGGTTCGGGCCGCATACCGAGCCCGGAGCCCTCTCCTCGGACAGCATGCCAAATATGCATTTATTCTATCTGACTTATTTGTAAGTGTGAACTCGTGAAACACTTACGGCAAATTGTGTGGGTCTTGTCGACTACACGATTGCCATCCTTGTTCTCCACCGGGTAGCCGAAATGTTGCCATACTGCTGACTTAAAAGTATTAGGAGGGTCCGTGATCTCTGGGTTGGTTGCCATGTTTCCTCACATTCTTCAACTAGCTCGCGTGACGCGTCACATGAAAGGTTAAGGTAGCACAGGTAATTGGAGGATGCTTACAGATAAAATTTAATTAAATTTATAAATTTTTAATTTATCCTCAACTAGTTGTGGTGTAGGTCTACGTATTTTATAATGTTAACTTCAAATACTAATAGTAATTTAAAGGTTTGGTAGTATTGGATCTTAACAGGAAGGATAAATCTGCGAGTTGGAAGGGGTGTGTCGATCTGCCTTCTTACATCGCGATACAGGTTTGTGGACCTGCATATTGCGATTTCTATTTTATATGGCATATCATTACAGCCCTAGTTCATTGTCTTGATTGTGCACAGGTGTCCCTTGGCTGCTCATTAGTCTTGTGTATAGTCCTCTTGTTTCATGGTCTAGCTTTGTTCGGGAAACCCATTGTGGTGAGTTTGTTTGTTCATGTCTAGTTCATAAGTCAAGTCAAGTCAAGTCTAGTCTAGCTTTGCCAAGTCTTTTTTGGTTTTTGGTTCTTGGTTCATGGATTGTTCACACATCTTGTTCAATAAAACTGTACTTGGGTTTTCACTACAACTCACCTCAGTGGAAATGCACTACAGAAAGCTAGACCCAACTAAAAATGAAAAATTATGAGGATCCCTACAATCCCACAGTACCCGCCAAGCCTGAGCCTGTCCACATCATGCCTGCCAAGCCTGAGTTTCTTCACTTCATGCCTGCAAAGCCAGAGACTGTTCATGTCATGCCTGCTCAGCCTGAGTTTCTTCAAGTGATGCCAGACAAGCCTTAGCTTGTTCACATCATGGCCGCCAAACCTAAGCCTTGTCAAGTCATGGCCGCCCCACCAGAACCATTAGCCAAGATGGCCGCCGAGCCAGAGTCTTCAGCCAACATGGCTGCTAATCTACGTGATTAATCAAAAAATAAAAAATAACTCAATCCTGATTGATTCCTTCCTGGTATGTACTATGCTCAATTCTATAGCTAATGACAACAATTTCACATTTAACTAGAAGATGTAACAAACACTTTGGACTCAATCTTGTATGTACAACAACAGGGTAATCTACACCTGGATCTACATCAGTTAAGCACAGAATATGCAACAAAGAGTTACCAATAGGCTTTGTTCAGCCGCAAAAGCAGCTGGTTCTCAAGGTTCTTTGAGCCAATGCATGCTTTTCGTGGCCTGAAGATCAGCCCTGCAACACTAAACAGTCTTTTACTGGCTGCTGAGGCAAGGAGTGCCGTATTAAGCTTAAGTTATAGCTGGCACACAGCTGGAAAGGACTTCAGTACCTCTACTGTGTAGAGATCCAGCACAGGATCTCTGCATGGTCTGGCAGTTAAACCAGTGCGCAGTGACACCAATGAAACTGCGACAGTGTGTTGTCCAGCAGTCTGTTGTTGTTGCTATGAACTCAATTTCATTAAGGGCAGCTCTCAGTTTTCTTTTCATTTCAACAGAGGCCTTTGCGACTTTGTTTACAACAGTATTGCGTTTCATGACATTTGTATTTGGCTGAAGATGTTACACAAGATCAATGAAGCCCTGTTGCTGAACAATGTGTGGTGGGTGCAAGCCTTTACAACTAATTTGAGGACTACTTTATCCACACTTGCCTGGGACACCCTTCGAGTCTCCCACAGCTTGGTTTGTTTGGAGGGCGGGGCCAAAAAACCTTCAGTGGATGTCTTCTTTTGAGGGCTGCTGAAGTAAGTTGCGTGTACCTCTCTAGACAAGTGGGGTGTTTCTTCTGTGGAGAAAATTAATGCAGAGCATTAATTGAGCAGACCAGAATATTGCCACTTAAAGCTGGTATAGGACCACAAGCAGCTGCTGGCATAACTGAGAAGTAGCATTACTGATGAGATAGTCTGACTAAATTCATTTGGCTAATAGTTGTTAGTTGGGCCCATTACCTCTTTACAAGGACCCATAGGGCCTGCCCCACACAGGCGCGCGCACTCTCATACACAGACAGGATCATGCCTATCCATAGTATATGCTTTATCAACCAGCTGTAGACCATAGCTTTGCACAATTAACTTACAAATACTGCATATTGTAATAATTTAAGCTCAGATAACATTTGGCTAAAGTCGAATTCCAAAACTCACACTGTAACGGGGCGAACAAGACGAGAGACGTGCGGATCCGTTTGCAGGGCTTTATTCCAAAACATGGTCGTATACAGGCAAGGTCAATAAACAGGAAACAGGAATGGCAGAGGAATGACACAAAGTGATCCTTAGGGCAAGCGTGGGTCGACGATCAGCAAACTACATCCAACAGGGGCAAGGCAAAGAGAGATAATCCAGGTAACCAGCAAAATCCAAGCGAGGCGCTAACAGTGTCCAAAGGGCTAGGCTAGGGGTAAATCCAGGAAACACAGGCTAGAATCAGAACACAGGTAAACAGGCAAGGCAATGAACACTGGATGGGCTCTGTAGAATAGCTAACACTAGAGGAGCGCTAAACGCAATACAATACTCGACAACAGGGAGAGAAAGTCCAAGGCTTATAAAGTGTGTGAGATAGTGTGTGATAGTTCTCAGGTGTGAGCGTGATTAGTGGAATCAGCTGTGCGAGTCGTCAATGCAATGAATGATGAGGATTGTAGTGAAGTGCAAGAGTCCATGCTGCGAGTTGGTGACCTCTGGTGGTGATTGACCGGAAGTGTATGGACCAGATTCGTGACACACACAGAGGCCAACCAAACAAACTTGCAACGTTGAATCATAGCCTAGCTAGTAAGCAAACCATGGCATGTCTTGGCATGTACCTAGCCATAGCAAACATTGCAAATTTTAGAACGTTACTAGGTTACTACAATATTTTGTCAATAATCGACTGATAATAACAAACTTTCAGCTTACCTCAATATGCTTTTTCAAATTAGACAGCGAGTTTTTGAAAGCCATTAGCTCGTGGTACTTGGGTGCACAGAATTTGCAGCGCATTCGAAAGGATTTGTTTTTGCATCCAACAATTCTTACAGGTACGGCCAGGGATGTAGGTTGGCTGGTCTTCCTGGCTACCAACCTCCTCGCTGGTGCTTGGTTGGGACATTTCGCTCGAGTTCACTTCATGGGTCACATCTTCGTACTACATACGTCTGCTATGTCCATAATGTGATTTATGTCATGTGCAGGTGCAATGGATCGCATACAAACCAATAGGGTGTCGGAATGGTATACGTTTATACTTCTCATCCAACCACAATCAAATTCACTCTATCCAGATGGCGCGATTTATCTGGATAGGTTTTTTGTTTGTTTTTTGGAAAATGACAAGCCGGAATGAAAACAAGCCGAAATGAAATAGGAGTAACGAGGCTATTTTTAAAATGTAAGGAGTAGAATGTACAGAAAATTGAGTAAAAATGTAAGGAGTCGAAGTAAAAAGTCGGCTGAAAAGTAATTACTTCAGTACAGTATAGATAAAATTTCTATAAGGTTCGTTACTTGACCTATGCAGTCTTCTGAGTTATTTATTCTCTTGCTCTTTTTTCTGCTCTTATTGACTGTTAGGAAAGACAGATCAAGACATAATGAGGCTGAGTGCATTTGCACACTCTATCTTACCGCTAATACCGAAGCACTATGTGTATGATGTCTATTTTTTGTGTCCCCATTGTGTAGGCATTTGTATAGTGCTGCATTTGTGAATACATATGGATTCATTCAAGTGTTGAATTATGTACAGTGTGTGCATGGAATGATTATTTGTGTGCTTATGTCAGTGAATCCTGGCATGGACTACAGTTCTATTACATAACCTACACAGATCTTTATGTATAGGTTCTTAGTAAAAGCCTAAAATGGGAAAAAGTGCTAAAAGTATCCATATTAATAATTTCCTTATTTATTTTAATTAGCATAATTGTTTATTATTATTATTATTATGTATTAATTTACCTAGATCATAGCCAACATCCATTTACATAGCATCCTATTCTGTCAGAATTGCGCAATTCAGAATTGCTCTTTGTTGGGAGGTTCCATCTTCTATTTTAGTTGGTCACCAGTTATGTGGACTGGTAGTTTATTAGTGTTAGTGGAGTATGACAGTTTTGTAAATCACCACAGTACATACCATGTCAGAGTCAGTTCAAGAAGGTGAAGGTGTGCGCATAGTACTAAATGTTTTGTGTGTGTGTTTTGTGCATGTTCCAGGGCACGCCCCTTCCATATACAGCTGAACTTCTGTCTAGTAATGCAAAAATACTTAATTTACATACTCTCTAACTATCTGTCTGCCCTCTTAATTTAGTAGTCTCTCTGTAGTTGTGTTAGATCAAGGTTAGGTGCTATGTTCAAACTAACTCAATGACACCAAATACACACAGATACATTCATACACTCATAGGGGACTGCTGTCCAAAATACACAATAGACACAGAAACACATACTACACATGCTGGCCCAAATACAGCAAGCCTGGAGGAGTGTTCCCTATTCAGCATCACTTTCCACCTTCACCCTTTTGGAAGAAAAAAAAATTACAAGACACTGTGTATTTTTACACACACACACACACACACACACACACACACACACACACACACACACACACACACACACACACACACACACACACACACACACACACACACACACACACACACACACACACACACACACACACACACCCACACACACACACACACACACAAACAAACATGCACACGCACACACACACAAATGATCTCACTTTGGAATTTGTATTACTTAAAAATAGTAATGACAGAGAAGAATGATTGTAAATAAATAAAATAAATAAAAAATGCTTACACACTAAAAGTGGTATATGATGCCCACGAAACCATTCATTCACTCATAGCCTACTTAATCTTCAGATCAAGTCCGCAAAAGCTGTTACATTTTCACATCTGTGTGTAGTTTGGCGTATATGTGGATAATCATTTAATGGTGTGTGTGTGTTACTACACAAAAACAACATTTTTAGAAGAGTTAAAATAGTTTTGAATGAAGTATTTGCTTTTGCAAGAGATGTGTGACGTTTTGCATCCTGTGTAGAGTTTTGAGAAATGGAGCCATAGTTTCAGCGTGTAAGCAATTAAAAAAAAAAACTGTAACAGAAAGAATAGTTTCCATTAAAACCAAAAACCAAATTTTCTTTATGCAGTCAGGATTTTACTATCACTGAGACCCTTCCACGTACCCCCCTGATCCTTCACAGCACAAGTGGGAAATCTGGCTAGAAAGATTTGTGCTATTCTTCCGAATGACCAAGATTTATCATGGAGACCCATGCTTAATTTTTCGCACAAAAAGCATGACCAGCATAATCATCTATATGACCAGGGTGAAAAAAAAGTCAAGTGCATTGAAATGCACTGTAATTAATTTAATACTTGTGTGGATATGTCATGAATGAGAAACACCACATGGAGCAAAACTGTGTCACTGCAGACAAGCACGTGCCATATTAAGGAGGTGTCACTACAATACAGCCAATCAACAGCTATCTCATGTTTCTCTACTATCTATAAAAGAAAATAGCTCTGTAGTTATAATTATAAAAATTATGATCATTGCGACTGATATATTTGCATGCATATATTTATCTATATGTAAATGCTACATGATTTTGTTCAATTTGTTATGAGGATTTTTCATGTGTGTGTTTGCATGTGTGCTTTAATTTGCATTTGTGTGTGTGTGTGTGTGTGTGTGTGTGTGTGTGTGTGTGTGTGTGTGTGTGTGTGTGTGTGTGTGTGTGTGTGTGTGTGTGTGTGTGTGTGTGTGTGTGTGTGTGTGTGTGTGTGTGTGTGTGTGTTTGTGTGGTCAGCTCGCGTGAGTACTAATGGAGCACTCTGAATGAACACAGCAGGGGAGAGACAGACACGACAGAGTTGGGCATGACGAGTGAGTAAGCACATCAATTGCTCCGCCTTTCTTCCACCCTTTCTCCTCCAGACATATAAAATAATACCAGTGGTTTACTCCAATTCATTTATGTTATGTTTACCCCAATTCATCTCTGTTAAGATGCACTTATTTATGATGTAAAAAAGCAAAATAGAATATATTACAATAAATTACAATTTCTGCAATTTACAATTACAATAAAAAGTGGAATTTCAGTAAAACATTTCTGAATTAATTATGTTGTGTACATAAACAAATTAATTTCCTGTTTGTACATTTGGAGGTTCTTCTATTTTGTTGAAGAATTTCACTAAATTTCATAATTTAAGCATTCCAAAATAATATGAAGTCACCTTCTCTCCTTAAATGTCCTACACAGTAGTACACACACAAGATACAGAGGCAATACATTCTCCACCCCTCCCCCTGCTTTTGCCCCTAGTTTATTTCCTCCAATAGAAGAGAAGAGGGGCAGATGGAGGATGGGGTAGGATGTTGTGGTACTAGGTTGGCGGTTTGGGGGGTGGGGTGGGGTGTGGGATATGGGTTGATCTCTGCCTAAAACTGCTTGGATACAAGAGAGGAGGGGTGTCTATGTGTATGTGGGTGTGTTTCAAAGAGAGTGTGCGTGGCATGCTTTATTACAGATTTGGAAACATCCGTAGTGGGTTTTTGTATATGTAGATTTGCATGCATGATAATGTATTTATAGGAGTGTGCTGATTTTCTGTAAATGCGTTTATAGTGAAAGTGTGTATATAAAGTTAAAAAGAAAGAGTGTGTGTATGTGTGTGATATTTGTGGAGTACTAGTACACTGCCTCTTTGTAGTAGTTGTGGTGATTTAAATAAACCAAAAACCTGGCCTGTCATGTGGTATTTTGTGGGTCTACCATATAAAAATTGTAATCAATTAACCATGTTTAGGCCTATATGTAATTAACCATGTGAATTAATTTACAAAACAAACAAAAATGTTATAGTTTTATTTAAAAAAGCTGTTCTTTTGTGTGTGTGTGTGTGTGTGTGTGTGTGTGTGTGTGTGTGTGTGTGTGTGTGTGTGGTGTGTGTGTGTGTTCATCCCAGAACACGCATTTGTCACATAGATTGACTGATGATGGTGATTATAAAAAACAGGAAAATCTGTTTCATCTGTAGTTGCCATGGCTACAAGAAAAGTTTTGCCAAAATTGAATCTGATGGTTCAGAACCAGATTTATATCAGTTCTAAATTAATTCAACTCACCCCTATTGAGGGATAAAAACTGCTGTGTATTGTTTGATTGTTTGGTTGAATAGAAATGCAATGAAGAGTTTAATTCCCACCCTAAATCACCCTGAAGGCATTGGCACATGAAAACAAATACACAGCTCATTTTCTCCAACAGCCACATGAGCATGGGCACCAGCTGGGATGAGGTTAAATCCCGCTCAATCCAAACAGATTAAAACTGTCGAGTCTTTCTTCCTCTGGACCTGTGCAATATCTAAATCTGTACCCCCTGCAGAACACACTTGGCTCACTGAAACTATGCTCGATTAGCAAACTACCTGCCTCAGTCAGTATAGACCTCCACCTCAAAAGCTCTGGAGGCAGTCGTGGCCTAATGGTTGGCAAGTCCGACTTGTAACCCAAAGGTTGTATCACGGTTACAAAGGTAATATCACGGTTTGCAGTGTGTGTGTTGGAGAGGAGGTGGTAGGGTTGGGCCAGCAGGTCCGATGATGATGATTCAAATTCAGGCGGGATTAAAGGAGGCAGGGGATCCAACTCTCCAAACACAAAACAGTCCATTAACACCAGTAGACTCTCACTCTTAGTGGCAGGACTGTGGGCGGGGCTCACTTCCATACCTTCATACTCCACCAAGGCTCCCATGGCAAAGGATGGGGCAGCCGGCTCGCACAACTGGTCAGAGACGGCTAGCTCAGGCTCCGGGGTGATGTCCAGGCTCCTCTTGACACAGGCAAACATTGCGGCGGAGCTGGGCTCTTGGTCTGCTGTGGGCTTGTGCTGTTGCTTCTCGCAGCTAGTCTCTGGCTGGGCACTGGGTTGGGAGTGGGGATGGCGTCGTCGTCAGCTGGTCCAACGGTCAGCGATGATCCGTATGATACCAGCACCCATTCCACAAAAGCGGCAAATCTCCCTTGAGGACCCTTCCCGGACAAATGCGCTTTCGTGGCAATTTTCAGGCCAACTTACAGGAACAAGAACAGACACTCACCCGGGAAAGGTGTCTGGTAGGCGAGATCGAGAAACTCCTCCATATGTTTCTCGAGGGAGCGTTGTCCCTGTTCAAGGCATGTTAACCAGAATGAGAGAGAGTCCATGATGAAAAATGATTGATGATATTTTTAGAGAAATATATCTCGCTGTGTTGATCCATTTTGGGTCGGATCTTCTCTCATTGATTGTGTTGCTAGAAGACACAAGAACATCAAGTTAATTAGGCAGTCTTTAATAAATCAAATCCACAGGAAAATACACATAAAGAGAGTAGTGTATAGCACATCCAAACATTGATGAGACCCGACAACAATGAACAGAACAAGGAAACTAAAATACACAGGCAAACAAGGATGATTAGACACACACACCGGAACTGAGTGACAAAATCAAATCTGTAACTATTGGCACTTTTCCACTGCATGGTACGGTACGGTTCGGTTCAGTACGGCACGCTTTGGTGCTTTTCCACTGCATGGTACGGTACGGTTCGGTTCGGTACGGCTCACTTGTGGTGCTTTTCCACTGCATGGTACGGTACGGTACGGCGCGCTTCGGCGCGCTTAAATGGTACCTGTTTGAGGTTGAGGTTCCAAGCGTATGGTACCGGTACTAAAATGTGACGTGAAACACTGCAGATCACTGATTGGTCAGACAGACAGAATCGTCACTACCAGCGTCATTGGATTTGCGACACGAGACACTAAACCCGCTATACAGAGTCATATAACCAGTAGACAACAGCCAACACGGTAGCACCTGTGTTTTACTTACTTGAAGAAAAAAAAGAGATCAACACTTTAAAAAAGAAATGGCTGAATCGTGGTCGAGGTGCAGACGTTCCTCTCGTTGGTTGCCGAGGAGCGGATCCAGTGAGAGCTGGATGGGGCAAAACTGTTCCAAGAAGTAGCTCAACTCTTAGCCGCACACGGCTATCACCGGACCTACAAACAGTGTAACGATCAGTCCCACCACTATGCAGGGGTACTAACTGCAGTGGAAAAGCAACCGAGCAAAGCGAACCGAACCGTGTCGTACCGAGCCGACTCGTACCACGCAGTGGAAAAGCGAAGCGAGCCGAACCGTTCCGCGCCGAATCGAACCGTACCGAGCCGTACCATGCAGTGGAAAAGCGCCATATGAAAACAAATAATGCAGGGGAAATGGTGAGAACAAAAACAATTTAGAATATGTGGATACATGAATATCCAAATGAGCCCCGTCTCTACTGTCTACTCAATCACACAAACTACCACTCCCTGTACATTGGCAAGGGGAATGTGAGGTACCGAATGGCCCCCCAAATACTGGGATGTGTAGGCTCACTGGCTTTAGGTGGTGGAGGTGGAAAAGACGGTTACCAGAGCTCAATTTGTTCCAAAAAATAGAATAAAGTTTATTTATATTTTAACTCAGAAGTCAAGAAAACAAAATAATCAAAACAGCACAATGGTTCTGGCTTTCAACGATAGTACCGCAAACACTTTGTACATAGCCTCACAGCAAGCTAGTAGCCTACTCACCCTCACTCTCCCCAATGCAGAATGAGGCCCTCTTAAATAGACCAAAGCATTAAGCCAAATTGGACCATACCAACAATCAGGGTATTACCTTTATCCTAAGGCCATAAATAAGCTATAAGCTAAGTAGGAAATAAACATGACATGAAAATAAAATCGTATCATCATATCACTATCATTTTATACCACATTTACACCACCTATTCACACCACCCATATACATACAAAACATTATTACAAACAAACACCCCTGTGAACAATGCTCTGCACCCTCTGCCTTATGACAAGGATAAATACTGCCCCTACAGAGGCGCGCATCCGCCTAGGAGTAGTCAAACCGGACCGCGATTCCGGAAATGCGTGAGTTTTTAATATGTATGAATTCACTAGGATTCTAGCCAGAAATAGGGAGTAAATGGGACATGAACTAGTGGGTACCGCACTACATGTCATAGAGGTGGTAAAGTAGGAAGTTATAAGCAGTGACAAATTCGTTTTGAGTGTGTGAATGAAATCGCGGACTAACCGTGCTGCAAACAAATCAACGCGAATGAGTTAATGGCGCCTAGCCTGGCGCGAGCCTTCTCTTTAAACACGACTTTTCCTTGGTTTTCCTTGGTTTTATTACTCTGTAATTTGCGCTCTCTTTCATTTTCTGCTCATAGTTTTTTTTTTTTTTTTTACGCTTGTGCTGTTTTTCTCTTCGCTCTTCTTTCCATGTTCTGCGCTTGCTCTTCCAAATGTTGCAGTTCGAGTTTCATGTAAATTAGGGCGGGCTTAAGCGTCACCATTGGTCCACTAGTTCTAGATTGAAACAGAGCCATATAAAGTGAGAGTTGCGACAACTCCATTGACTCCAATGGAACGTTTTTTTTACAGCAATGGCGGCTCGCGGTGCCTCTCAATCTGGTTGTTAAGTCGTGACGTAACCCCTCTCCGATAATACTGTTTCCGGGTCCTCTCTACCTACTTACCGCTTTCGCCCGAGTTTTTGTTGTTTAAATAGATCGGAGTTAAAAAAAAAAAACAAGTGACATTCAACTGTCATTCTACCGCTTTCCTGTGACGAGAAAGATAAGAGAAAATGGCTGCAGTTGATAAGGTAAGTTACAAATCTTAAACGAATGAAGAAACTTTGGCAACAAAAACTTTCGTCCAAATTGTATTAGGCCTATAACATTGCAAATATTTTTTTCCTAAAGAAAAGCATGCTCATGCAATAATTATGAACTTTGTCTTAAGTAGGCCTATCTATAACAGTAAAAAATTATTACAGGCCGATAATTTCGTTTATATTAAATATACCTACAATTAAACATTATTAAAATAATAGTATTTTTGATAGACATTTTAATTAAAGTTCCTGTCTTGATAAAAACTATTTTACCACACTCAGGAGGCCTACACGAAGCCTACACGTTGACGGGATTGGTTAACAGATTTGTGACTTTTGCGATTTGAGTCTGTCATTGGTTCACTGCCGTTTTCTTTTGAAATGGAACTCGCATTGTGTCGATTGGTGCTTTGGAGAACGCCTCAGGCGTGACAGGTGTCTGAAACTACTATCGAATCACAGCAATCCTGTTGAGTAATCCTGAAGTATATAAGAGGTAATTATGAAATGCACTGAGAAGGCTGAGTGCTTTCAGAAATGTGCAGACCCGTGCCCAAGGTTTTTGACTTCGGGTGACACACACGAATTGTGCGTTTTTTTTGTCTGGGGGAAGAGCAGGCACAGGTAGTTCTCGAGGGAGCGGCCTGTGCAAATTGTGAGTGTTTTTCTTTGAAAACGTTCCGCTCTCGTCTGGTCCTTGTGGTTCAGGTCCCGCTCGTGCTGAGGCAGAGCGGCGACTTGCGTCATGGGGTTCCCAGATGGAGGTTGCCGATCGCCTTGAGAGGGGTGTAATCCTCTCAGACGATTCGGCGGCTGACGAGGGTGAGCTGCAGGTGGATGATGACTATCCTCCTCCTAGAGTTCTCAACGGGCCTGAAAATTATAACCCGACCCGACCTGGCCCGTGGCTTTTAAAGCCCGGACCCGATGTAACCCGACACATCGACATGAATTATCTGCCCGAACCCGGCCCGCGGCCCGACTCGGACGCGCTCTTCAATCTATCGCCGTCGCAGTGACTCTATTAATTCCAGTGAAAACACATAATAAAATGCACACAAACTTAGAAAGATTTACTTACTAGTCCATCAACAAGATCGCCAGGTTAGCATCACTGTTGCATCCAGTGATGCTTTTTTATTTCTTTTATATTTCTTTTATTATTTTTTATAAGGGCCAAGCGCAAAAGCAGACGACAAGACATGCAAACATGGCTGGGAGTTTCAGACCAACTGCAACAATGAGCAATTAAAGATATTTAAAGATGAATTTTGGCAAAATGGCTGAAAAATCACATTAACTAAAAATATGATTTAATGGATTATCACTTTCGACCAATAGGTGGCGCAGTTACGAAATGTATGTGGTGTGGTCAGAGTGAGGTGGCAATGACACACACACAGTTTGTTGTCAAAATGTCAAGGCATTGCAGAGATAAAGCCTGAATAGTCATTTTGGCAGCATGCCTCAACTTTGATGCTGCACTATACAAAAACGGTTTCGTTTATCGTCACGAAATCCATAACTTTTAGTCGGCAGGGTCTGGAGATGATACGATTCGATTTTGGTGAGAATTGGACAAACGGTCTAGGAGTTCGAAAAAGTAGGTATTGAATGAAAATCAAGATGGCGGACAGGAAGTTCGGCCAAATACGACATACTTGGTATCTGTGTTTCTGCATGACCCAAGGAAACTATTAAGACCAGTGTCATTACAATAGGTAGATTTATCCAAAAGTTATTAGCATTTTTGGAAATTAAATGATAACTTTTGACCAAAAGGCGCTGTCTGGAAATCTTTTCAGTACCTTCAGGGCATGGTGCTGATGGCACATTCTGAGTTTCGTAATGTTACAGCAATGCATTTATTAAGTATAGCATTTTACATCACAAAGCTGTATTGAAGTCAATGGGAATTTCATGTTTTGTTCTATTATAACGCCACCAAGGCTCAGTCCCACCATTTTTTTATATGTCCTCAGAGTGAGCCCATACATTTGTTTCACGAGTTCACATCTACATATAATTATTATGGTAAAGGTTATGCGTACTTGGCGTGCTGTCCGGGTGGAGGGATCCGAGCTCGGAATTTCTGCCCGAACCCAGAGTACTCCCCCCGTTGGTAAGAGTAGATGGAACTAGAGATGGAACTAAAAGTGATGAGATGGGGTGGAGGTGGGATGCTGATAAACTGTCAAGGAACAGAGGAGGGTTCTGCTGTTATTTATCTTGTCCTGAGTTGATTACTGATTGATCTCCACTTGTGCTGATTGGGTTAATTATCTGCACCTGCTCCTCCCGAACCTTGTTAATAAAACATCATGTGTCAATTTTGGTGAAATTTTGGTTTGTTTCGGAGTTATAGACATTTATGTGAAAAAAACATGTCAAAAATGACTGACACATGACTTTGATTGGATTTTACTACCCCTTACTATCAATATTTTGACATTTGGGCATTGGTGTATTACCAGCGACCTATGTTTTCAAACTTCTGACGGTGGTTTCGCCTCGATCGGACTAGCGGTTTCGAAGATATCTGCAAATGTTCTTTAAGCGCTTAATTTCAACGCTACACAAACCGTAAGGCGAAACCTAGGTGGTACCGTTGGACTCGGCAAGGATTCAGGGGTCTAATGAGATGACTCCCATGAAAATAAGTCCACGACAGCCAGAGTTATAAGCATTTGAAAATTTATTTTTACCACTAAGTGGCGCTGTTTCGAAACTTCGCAGGCTCCTTCAGGGCATCGTACTGATGACCTATACCGAGTTTCGTAACAATTCGTTGATGCGTTCATAAAATACAGCATTTTAGCACATAATTCAAAATGGCCGACAGACAAAATGGTCGATCTGGGAAAATTGGATATCAGTCTTGTCATGATGCCCTGAATCTAACGAGACCACTTTTATGATTTTTGGACAAACCATTCAGAAGTTATGAACAAAAATAGCCATTTTTCATATCTCCGGACCAGTAGGTGGCGCTGCGTCGAAACACAGCATGTAGCCTCAGGTCATGCTTGTGATGACATGTACCAAGTTTGGTCTGAATGCGATAAAGCGTTGCGGAGATACAGCCTTATGACTGTTTTTGCAAGCGCTACATAAAATTAATTTGCACGGTATTCGAGAACGGTTTGACAAATCAACTTGAATCCCATAACTTTTTGTCAGCACTGCCTGAAGATGATCTGGTGCAATTTTGGTGAAAATCGGACAAACCGTCTAGGACGAGTTCGCAAAAGTAGGTTTTTTGGACAATTCAAAATGGCGGACATATTTCCATGACGGAAAATCCATAGGGTGCAATCGAATCGTCTTGAGCCAAGGTATCATAGGCACATTTTTGATTCTAGCCCTTATGGTTCCAAAGTTATTAGCATAAACATGAGTGAAAGTTTGGACAGTTGGTGGCGCTAGTGGGAATGTGTTGGAGACTCCAAATTTGCTATGAAGACTTTTCAGACTGTCCTCTATCAGTGTACCAAATTTCATAACTTTCCCGCAAGCGGTTCTATGGGCTGCCATAGACACCCAGTCGGAAGAAAAAGAAGAATAAGAACGCTAACAGATACAATAGGTGCCTATGCACATTCTGTGCTTGGCCTCTAATGATAAAGTATATTTAAACATTATTAAAGAAGTTTTTTATCTGCGTTATAATTTAGTAAACCTCTGTTATGCAGAGTCTGCAGACAAACAAAAGTTGTTACATTTCATCTGATTGTATTTTCAATAATATATTTGTATTAAATCATAAAATCCAGACAAATTATATCAGACAACCCAGAAGTTCTGAGGAAATAAAATACATTTCATAAGACTGTATTATCTTATAATTATTATATTAAATAATAATTAATAAATTAAGAATAAGTTTTTATGAATTTGATTGATTGAATAGCCCACATTTCAGTTCCCATTTACATCCATGTTGTTGGTTCATTATGTGTTTGTGTAGTTACATGCTTTTTTTTATCATGTTATATTATTTAGGGTCAGGCTACCTCCTCTACAAAAACACTTCCTGGTCCAGCTTAACCAACTGTCACACAGTCACCTGCAAAAGGAATCAAGTTAGATCCTACATCCAAACAAGCCAAAGAATTGAATCATGCTGTAGCTTATTTCATTGCTAAAGACATAATATCCTTTAGAGTAGTGGAAAAGTAGTGGTACCATCCAGAACATACTTTTCCACCAATGAAATCCCTTGCATGTACAAAGAGGTGAAGGCTAGTGTTAAAGAACAGCTGAAGGAAGCTGTGTGGATATCAGCCACCACAGACCTGTGGACCAGCAGTAGTGGAGGAGGGAAACCATTTATAAGTTTTACTGTCCACTACCTCTTGGCAGCTTAAGTGCCATTATTTGGAGTCTAATTTTTTTCCTGAAGACCACACCTCAGAAAACATCTCAGAGATGTTTGAAAATATGCTCCAGGATTGGAAGATTTCAAAAGAAAGTCTGTGTGGAATTACCACGGACAATACAACAAAAATGAAAAAGGCCTTTGCAGAGTTCCCATGTTTGGCTCACTTGTTTTGACCACAATTTAAATCTGGCCATTAGCAAAGCCTTGAAGATCCAAAGATTTGAATCTGCTGTCAGGGCATGCAGACACTTGATTCAATGATTTTCTCGAAGTTGTGAAAGGAAAAGAGAAAGAAAAAAAACAACAACAACAGGCAGACCTGGAACTCCCTGAGCATGCTCTCATCCATGATGTGGTAATAAGGTGGGGATCAACTTGATGATCTCCAGGTTCCTGGAGCAACAACAGGCTGTCTGTGCAGTCCTGGCAAATGACAGGAATACATGGCATCTCATGCCAAAAGATAATGACATTGTCACACTTGAAAATGTCAACCAGCTTCTTCAACCACTCTATGACCTCACTGATGCCTGGTATTGGAGAAACAGGTCACACTGTCCTTCACACTGGTACTGGAGCACATTGGCAGTGAAATCCTCTCTGAGAAAGGTGAAGACAATACTCATCAGACAGATGAAGCAAGTAATGAGAGAAGACTTGCAAGGGAGATACACAAAGCAGGTGGAACGAGTGCTACAGAACTCCAGCTTTGTGGATGCCCGATTTAAGGGAAGCTTCTGTAAAATACTGGATGACACAGTTGAGGTATGTGTGGAAGAAGCTGTGAATCTTGCAACAGCAGTTTCTTTTGATAGAGAACATCCTCAAACAGAAAGAGAAGAAAATTTGGCAGGAGAGGGAAGCAGCAGTAACACCACCACCACCACTAAAAAGAAAGAAAAAAGTCTGTCTGGTCTGCTACAGCGAATGACTTCATCTAGGCAGAACAAGGCAACCTCAGGAAATTAAAATGTCAGTGATGTGGTGCAGTTTGAAATGAAGATGTACAAGTCTCTTCCAACCATCAGCACGGACACTGACCCACTGGCATGGTGGAAAATGGATGCTGACGAAATGCCTCTTCTGGCAAATATGTATAAAGTATATTTGTGTCCCTGCCACGAGTGTGCCTTAGGAGAGGATGTTAGGTACGAGTGGACACATTCTCTCACCTTAGCGGTCAAGAATGAGCCCTGAAAATCTCAACATGCTTACATTTCTTCATCATAACCTGGCCTGAAAAAAGCAAGGAAATGCATTCTGCTATGAAAATATTAACAAACATGGCCCTGCACGTTTTTCTCTCCCATGTATGCTATTCAAGAGGAAGGACAGTTTGGTTTATTCTTGTCTAATCTAAAGAGAAATAACTTATTCCTTTATTCAAGGAATTGTTCAAATAGGAGATGTGCAGCTTTATTTTTTCTTTCTTATTTTTTCAAAAGACTCATACTTCAAATAGTTTTTTCTTTCATTAAAATAGTTTGTTATAATATACCATATGTTCAACCAAAAAAAAAACCCAATCTGTTTTTATTAATTTAAAGGAACACTCCACCGTTTTTTTTATATTAACTGAAGTTTCTAAACGTAAGTTAGGGAGGAGCGAGCCAATATAATCTTTCAATCAACAGCCTACAGCCTATATAAGCAGCCGCTTACCACTCCCTGGCATCAGCTGTTCCAGTATCAGCTGTTCCAGTATCCCTCCACCTCCCCAAACTCCACCTTCATCTCAGGTACCTTGCCCTTTAATTAACAGGTCCCACATTTAGCCCCTCTCCAGTGGACAGCAAGCCAAATAAGTTTAACCTAATATCTTAAAGATTCTATGGGCAAACAAACTTGTTAAACTATGTTATTCCCGTAACTAAGACGAGTTGATACATACCTCTCTCGTCTCAGTGCGTGCACTCAATCGCTCTGGTGCGCGGCGACACTTTGAACTAATGCATGGCGGAATAGCACTTGAGAGGGCACTTCGACTCGGCGCAGTAATATCATCACTCCAGTATCATTCAGGAGTGATGATATTACTCCGCCGAGTCGAAGTGCTCCCAAGTGCTATTCCGCCATACATTATAGTTATCCTATAATATAGTTATAGTAATATAGTTACCTGCTTAGAAAAGCGCCACGTTTTATTTTGTGTCACCATACTTGGTCGTGTAACTAATCATGTAACTGTATTTAAATAGGGAAAACGTGGAGGTGTTTGGTCGCTTCTAACTTCATCTCTGTTTGGACCCTAATGAATGAACTGGGCTATCAAAGTGTCGCCGCGGGCCAGATCGATTGAGTGCACACTCTGAAATGAGAGAGGTATGTGTCAACTCGTCTTAGTTAAGGGAATAACATAGTTTAATATGAAAAACCGGTTGAGTGTTCCTTTAAGGGTCATTTTAGCTGATGATTAATAATAATGATTATTTTTCTGAGACGATAATCATACCGTGAAAATCTCATACCGTTACAACCCTAGTGGTTAAACCTGGCCTACATCGGGGAGAAAGAGAATGTTTCGCCCTCTGAGCTTTTCGGCACCTTCGTGGAGGTGGTGGTTGGAAAATTCAGAGGCAAAGGCGCGCTCAGCTGCGTTTAAAACCTGTATACCGCTGAGATCCGTGTCCACGCCCAGACAGACGGGGGGGCCTGGCCCGTTACAGACAGGGCCAGAGAGCCAGCGTTGCCTCTTGTGCGCCCCCCTCCGTGGAGGAGGTCACAGAAGAGGCGGGACTCCTGCATGAAGAGGAACTTGAGAGAGGTGATTCAAGACAAACGCAAACAGCGTCGGTGATGGATCACCTCCCCTGAGGGCGTAATTATATCCTAGCCTACTCCTCTCTTCCTCGACTCCCCAGGCTTACATCAGGCCTGAGGCTGGGTCCATGATGAGTGGTACGATGTTCTGACAGCCTGCCTTGGCTTGGTTAGTGAGAGTGCCTCTTTCAGGCATGTAATGGTGGTAGACCCGATGTACATAAAGAACTGTGTGGTGAATCTTCACTTCGCACGCCGCAGGTGAGCTGAGTGTGTCTTTCATTTTTTGTGTGCAACTAACACTAAAATGTATTTCTCTACAGACCTTCGTTCCTTGTGTAGAGCTATGGGGTCATGTCACTGTTATAAGGTAAGGTAAGGTAGGGATTATTAGGGGCCTGAATTTCCCGTTAGGTGGCTAGAGCGATAGAGAGAAGCACCAGTTATATGGGCTTCATATGTGAGTATGTGATGGCCTTCCCTTTTGTGAATTCACGGGGAGTGCCACCGCTCATTCTAGGTTTAAACTATGTTAACAACCTAGGCTTCCTCTCATTATGAGAGCATTTTGAGGCCACCGCTCATTCCTACTGGAATATTAGCGGAGCGCCAAGTGGCAGAACGTCATTCTATAAAGGTCCCTTTCGAAAGGGAACGTCTAGGTTACGACTGTAACCTCTGTTCCCTGAGAACAGGGACGAGACACAGCGTCTTTCGCCATGCCTCGGGGCCTGTCTACCAAACAGTCGATTCAGACGATAAGGTGAATGTCATGTTTGCCAGGCGCCCTTATATACTTCTGGGTTGCACGTGGATGATGTCTGTCGCCGGTCAATAGGATTGCCGTGATTCGATAGTAGTTTCAAACACCTGTCGTTCCCCAAAGCACCAATCGATGCAGTGTCTCGTTCCCTGTTCTCGGGTAACAGAGGTTACAGTCGTAACCTTGACGTTTTCAGGAGAAAACTTGTCTTAAAGCATATAAAAAACACATAGACAAAACCACATTAAAAACTTTTTGATGTACATGCACCAATAAAACAGAACTCATTCAAATAGTACATTCCAAAATGCATGATTTATTAAAAGGTTTGTCTTTGTTGAAAAAAAGCATGAATAACAGTAAAAAGCAGAGGAAAAAGAGAAAAGTAAATAATGAACGAGGGAAAAACAGGTGAAAGAAAACGTGACTGGAAAGAAGGACAGACAGCAGAACGATTTCCAGTGTGTAGAGTCCATGGTATAACAGTTATTTAAAAATACAAATTTAACAACCAATATACATCCATGAATATTTATGCTCTTGGTATTTGTCTTAAATAACCTGTACAGTATAAAACATGATAAAATAAAAACAAGTGCAACTTCTACAAAATTATTACATAAAAAGTAAATTACATATAATAAAAGTGATGCAGTTATCAGTTCTAATTTTTTACCATGGCAAGAATGTCTATAGCTATAGGGCAGCTGGACACTAAGCAATTAAAATCTCTTTTTTAAAAAATCAGTAATTTAGCAGTATGTGAAGTTGATGCAATTGTTGTCCCATTAATTGATGCATAAGTGCAATTCAACATTATAATTCATCACATCAGCTCCAAAAATAATGATCCAAGAAATTTGGTGGTTTCTAGTTTCAACTGATTGCAGTGAAATAATTAAATGTAAAATACAGCACACCTTTGAATGTTGCTATGACAACAAATTGACTGACATGTTTATTATTGGTTACTGTTCACTGTGCTTTTAGTGGTAAATGGATACTTTGTCCAAAGGCAGTTTTCTCATGAATAAAATATGTGCATAAAAAAGTTTTGAGATTTGGTGTTCTCTACCATAAAAATACACAATCAACAAATAAGAGTATGAATATGAATATCATTTTTAGAGAAAAGGCACAGGTTTTCCAATATCATATTTCCTTCATTTTTTCCTCTACTTTTCACGCAACAACTCCATGAGAAAAATACTCCATGATTGATCAAGCTCTAATGAACTCAGCTGCCATATGGATAAATACATATACAAATAAACATAAATAAATATTAAAATAAACAATTGAATAAATAAAGGTTGGCATATTAGCACTTTATCCTTTGTAAATTCTGACCCTTGTTTAAATGGACGTCTCATATCACTGAACAGCCTCATTCAAGCACCTAAATTCACATCTGACAGGAAGAGGAGCAGGAGGTTTTCTCATTTAGCCTCCTTCAGTGCACTGTACACAATATTTAAATCAAGCACAATCTGGAAATTTTCTTTTCTCTTTCATCCTGGGTATTACATAATTTCCTACAATATTTCAGGTTGAGATATCAGCACTCATGTGTATATTAATTGTGGGTACTTTTTCAAGTTTGAGCAGTTGTCACAGATTCTACAGCAAATAAATAAAAATGGTTTGATTTACATTTAAAACCCCACCACTACACACAAACACACACACACACACACACACACACACACACCACACACACACACACACACACACCACACACTGCATTAAAAGAAACAAGTCAGTTATGATCCTGCTACATTTTTCCTCAGAACTACAAAAGGGGCCTTTCATGCTACAACTGTGTTGTTTTACTGGCAACTTTTTAAAATTGTAATTAAAGGGGTGATGAACTGAGAAATCAAATTTTCCTTGAGCTTTTGACATCTGAGAGGTCGTCATATTATAAGAATATCCTGTAAGTTTCAGAACTGAAAACGTCCTTGTTAGTCCAATAAATGCTTTTATTGACACCAGCCTCAGCAAACGAGAGGTTTTTCAAAGTGGGGAACTATGACGTCAAAGAGGATAAAACACCACCCCCGCAGAAGATCAACGCCTACTTCAACCCACTTTAACACGGCCGGTTTAGCCCCGCCCACTGATTCGCGCATTACACGCATAGCTAAATAACATAGGCCTACCACGTGATGACAAACCGGACCGAGCTACCGAGCAATACAAAATATTGTGCTGTGCCTGGTTGTGGAAGAAGACAGTCGCTGCATAAGCTTCCTCTGGATTCCAATAGGAGTGCATGGATAAACTTTATTTTTAATGACGCCAGCTGATGAGGTAAAACATTGTCCGTCTGTTCGCTTCCTTTCACTGAGGATTGTTTTGTAAACAAGACTGGATTTGCAGACCGATTAAGAGTAAAGAACGGTGCTGTGCCGTCTATAGTGGATCTGACAGGAATGGTGCAACACACGGACTCTGGGTCAAACATGTATGGGCGAATCATTCCGTTTGCCATTTTACATTATTGGACGTTTTCAAAACAATTTCCCCCAAGTGCATCGACGGGTGAGTTGAAACTCATTATAATATGCAAAACTGTTATCCACTCACAGCAGTGGGCGTTTACTTCCAAGTCTTCAGTGCGAGACGCCCATAAAAACCGAGCATTTTTCAGCTAGGCTCAAAACTAGGGTACAAAATAGCCTATTACTTATTCATTTTGATGTTTTTGAATGCAAAAACCAAGCGTACGTCATAAGTTTACCTCAGACAACAATATAATAAGATTTAAAAAGCCAGTTCATGACCCCTTTAACACAAATATAATCGCAACATTCTCAGTAGCAATTTGAGAAAACACACTTATAGTAAAAACTAACCCTTTTATTCTATGCCATCTACGTTCTATTAAGTTATACCGCTGGCTTGACCTTGTGTTATCCTTGCATTAAAATTATCTCTCATCTTAATTTGATCTCATTTTAGGATTAAAGCAAAATCAATGTCTTTCCCTCAGATTTAAACACACACTCCCGAAGGCAATGAACATCTGCATGATATAAAATTTCCTTAAAGGTGAACTGTGTAATTTTTTGGATGTTAGAATACTGTCACGCAAACTGTTTGAGCATCTTGTCCAGCACAACACTGGCTCAACCAATGCCTTGATTTTTGGGCAAGGCTTTCTGTTTGGCTGACCAATTCCTGATGGGGGAGTGTTTGAAAACCTCTTTGAAATGATTATTTTTGCAATTCCATTTGGTGATGGGAGTGGCACCAAACTCACACACTTCACCTTTAATTTAAGGTACTCTCATTTCCAGTTCAAAATTTTTTCAATTTTTCAACCCAATCGATACCAAAAAAAAGTCTTATACATTTTAACGTTTTAACTTCTTCGCGATTCTTTAGAAATACTTTTTCAATCACTGTAATAGACAACCACTTCAACATCCCATAATTCAATTCTTCTCTGACATAGAGAAGACTTTCGGCTGGTTGTGCTTGGTTTTTCTGCATCAGGTTTGCAAAGGGCTTTGCTTGTCTAAGTTGGAAGGCTTCATTGTGATTTGTGGGATCTGGGTGTATTCCTGCAATGGACTTGTTGTCCCTAAACTCACAGACTGGCATTGGCATCCAGCTGGCTCTGAAAAAGGTGTGGTGGAAGAGATGAAGCTGTCCTGCGTGGCTGGACTGCTCCTGCTGGTGAGAGGGGAAACTGGAAGGAGGATGCTGCCGCTCCCTCTATCATTAGTTATTCCGCCTTTATGAGAAGGGGCAGATTTAGGTGGTGAGAAGATGGGAGCAATGTGCACCCATGTCAGTCTTGAGCCTGACCACCGGATGACCTTTTGCTCCAGGGTTTCACTAACTCGCTTGTCAGATTGGTTCATGTGTGAGGAAAGGGAAGGGGTCCCTGAAGAGCCCTCTCCTTTATCAACATATGGCCACTGATGTTGCTCTTCACAACATTTGGTGCGCTTACACACCACGGGAGGAGAAGAGGAGGGTGAGTCTGTGTCTGACCAGCTCAATCTTCGCTTCTGCAAGAGCCAAGAAAATAAGAAAGGGTATCAATGTCTACAAATTCACAAAGTGTAAATGGAGTACACCAACTAATATGGTGTGTGCCTCTTGTGTGCATCTACACAAACCTTGACTGGAATATGTAATTGGTCTTTGTGCTTGTGTGGGGGAGTGGTATTGTTTTTGTTTCGCAGTGATAAGTCAGCAGGTTTAAGTGTCACGGAAACTTGAGCAGTCACTTGAGGGAACCAACGCTTTAGCATTCCCTCTATCTGCAGCAAAGTAGGCAAGTACTTCTCTCTGTACACACACACACACACACACACACACACACACACACACACACACACACAACACACACACACACACCACACAACACACACACACACACACACACACACACACACACACACACACACACACACACACACACACACACACACACACACACACACACACACACACACACACACACACACACACACAAAAAAAAGACAATAAGCAGAATAACATAAATATATCTGAAATACATTTTTGTTTTTTAGGTTTTACATAATGTAAAACGTATTTGGACAAACATGAGTGAAACATGACCACAGTAAAATGATGAAGTACATTAACCTGTGGTTACTTTGCTAGGATGTCTTTGTGAACTTGAGAGTAAAACATACACTCAACAATAACTTTTTACATTATGAATAATAGTGAAAAAGTGAAAGTGACTGCCAATTTATCCTTTGCGTTTAACCTATCCAAGTTAGTGCACACACATTAGGAGTAGTGAGTAGTGAACACACACACACACACACTACAAACCGTGAACACTCACCCAAATCAGTGGGCAGCCACTTTTGCTGTGGCGCCCGGGGAGTGATTGGGGGTTAGGTGCCTTGCTCAAGGGCACCTCAGTCATTTCCTGCTGGTATTGAGAATCGAAACCGCAACCTTTGGGTTACCAGTCTGACTCTCTAACCATTAGGCCAAGACTGCCCATAATATGAACAATAACAATATTTTGAGCAATAAGGGAACACGTAATACAAAAATATAACTTTAGAGCATCTTAATTAATCATTAATCAACAACATACATCTGGCTTACTTGAGTGTTCATCTTGAATAATTTCTAAAAACTACAATAATACTAATATGAAACTCCATTCCCAGTTTTCATTAATTCAGTGTCTTCCATTTGATTATATCCAATTAAATTGGTATGAATTGAGAAATTCAATTACTTTTTATATACAAGCAGTCATTATACTATACTTCAAGTTTCAGAACTCTGCTAGTCCAAAAACAGCTTTTATTAAAACAAAGCTGCCAAAATGAGTAATTTTCTACTTCCAGGTTATTATTAACGTACATAATAAAGATGAAAACATCAGCACAAGACTGCCTGCACAGAGACAGATTAACACTTACTTCTTCACCAGCACGTTAGAAGCAATATGCAGGAGAAATTATAAAACAGTATACAATTATAAAAATTGTTGGTAACAATGTAAAAGTCTTCACTGTCACTTTTTATCAATTTCATGTGTCATTGCTGAATAAAAGTATTAACTTAAAGTATTAATATAGTATTAATAAAAAGGTAGTAGCTAATCTGGAAATATAATACAAATTTTCACAGATTGTCTATTTACTAATTAAATTACTTCTTCATTTCTGCCTATTGGTTTACATTGTTGGATATTTTTTAAGATATATTAAGTTTGCACTTGCCAAAAAGCAATGGCAGAAAGCAAAACTGTTATGTAGGTAGTATGGCTTTTTATAGCACCTTTTTTTTTTTTTTTTTTTTTACAAAAGTTTGGCCTATGTCCTTAGAATGTCCTGGTGTATATACATAACAAGACTTTGCTCAGAACATTGAGTCTCTAATAATGTCATAAATACTTGAAAACAAAAAGGTGAGATTATATATAACAACTCTAAAATATTGCAATTCAACCCTGTTTGTGTATTCTCTCATGATAGAATAACATCTAATGTTATGCTAAAGTTCTTATTGATGTTCACACTCTCTCACCCAATATGTGGTTTCTGCAGCACTCCCACAATTCTCTGAATTCTGTCCATTGCAACACTCTGCTGAAAACTGCTCAGACCTGCCAATCACAAACAGTAAATGTGTTGATGAAATCAGAAAGAGTCAGATTAAATCACTTCCTGCACAGGTTCATGTTTTCTACTTATGTAATGAAATGTGCAAAATCTGAAAACAGAAAGCAAATTGACTTTTGGTTTTAGTAAAAAAAAAAAAGCAGTGGACTGCAGAAGAGAACAGATGCAGATAAATTACCACACACATAAAAGGCTGATACACTCTAAACTATACAGATTATTACAGTGGTATAACTTCAAATAAAGAGATGTTTAAGACTGGACACAGAGACGGTGTGCTTTTATTTCACCTTTGTCAAATCTTCCTTTCTTCAGTCCGTTTAGAAGCTCCAGCAGAGGCCGAACAAAACCCTTGAGCTCTAAACACTGAGGAGGAGAGAAAGCCACCATCATGTGATATTCAAACTAACTCTCTAAGATCCGGTTTGCACCTGATATTAATATCCGTTTCAGGCTATCCCAGCATAAGTAGACAGCACTAAATTCAGATGTAAATGGGGTCAAAAGGTTCTGGTGAAAACACTAATGCATCCTGATGTGTCCTGGAAGATAGTGAAGGACCACCAACTCCCCTGGCAATCAACATCTGTGCAAAAACAAAGGTTTTAAACATTGCTGGCCATGTGTGTCTTATAGAGATAAGAACCATCTGTTCTCAGAACATCTTCTGTTTGCCAAGCAGATATACGCATCTGATAAATTAATAAATGGAAAGGAATAAAAGTGTGAAGCATGCTCATCTAATGTTCATTTAATACAGGTACTTGACTACATAACTGTGAGTCTTCAGGTCAAAACACTGTTTGCAGCATCAAAAATCAGGTATCTTTGTGATAATTACTGTGCCGACACGATGCACAAAGATACACTGGTATAGTAAACTGTTAAAGGTAGGTTAGCAATAGCAATAGAGACGGTGTTAAATGACCTCATGTCTTAAAGCACCATAGACATAATAAATACATAGACGCCCTATTGGCCGCTTTGGAACGTTGCTGCGATACGTCAACGTGTCCGCCATTTTGCGGAGGGCAAGACTGCGCTGTAAACAAATGCAAGTAAACGGGTGAGCTGTGGTTTTCCTGGATAAAAACAATAACGTTTACATTTATCAGCCGATTTCAGTGGTTTGTACGTGGTGTATGTTTCTATTACTAATTATATAATGACCAAATACAACCAAAAAAAAAATGTCAGTCTTGTTTTTGAAAGGAAATTCCCCGAGACCTGTTTTCAATTGTGTGGCGACTTGTACAGCCCCACGCAGCACACGAAACAGGCATTTTTCTCAATTCCTATAATGAGAGGTATGGGAAAGTTGCCCTCCTTGATATGGCGGCGCCACTGACGTACGCTCCAGCAGCCAATAGGGTGTCTATGTATTTATTATGTCTATGTTAAAGCACTACAATAATAATGAACGTAAACAACTTACAGAGCTCTTACTTGTACCAACTGACTGCTGCAGATAATTTTGCCATTGATAGTGTTGACATAGAAGCGCATAAATTAAAGAGTCTGAGGATGAACGTCATGGGTTGCCATCTCGTAATTACAGTTACGATATAGCGTGAATGCAGTATAAGCTCGTTCATGTTTTGGTTCAGGAGGAACTGGAAAAGATGACTGCTGTTTGTTTACAGCGACTGTGACTGTGTCTACAACGTGCTGATGACGTTTGATGTCTGTTCGTGCACGGAGGAAACACACATGTAATCTGTGCTGGCAAAATGAGTCGCAAAGCAAATTTTTAAAAATGAGTTATTGTTATTTTCACATTCTCCATTACAAAACCTTAACAACATTACTCGCCAAGACAGATATTTTGAAATTCTGTGCATGTCGGGATAGAGCGCGTCTTTGTGCGCACGCTTCAGATCTGTCAGTCAGCGCGAGTAAGAACATTTGTTTACATCAGCATGAGTTTGAAAATCATATTTCATTGGTTTAAACCAAGCGTGCCGCACAAGTCCTGAAAAGTGAAGACAAAACGTCTCGATCGCCCCCAGGTAGTTGGTTCCAGTATAGGTCATAAACCCCACCCTCCCCATGAAGTCTACTCACGATGGAAACTAATCAATCAAATTACAATTCAAATAATTTTTTTACAAAGATGTTTTCTATCATTTAAGGTATTTTTTATCATGCTGATTAAGTTTAAATGTTCGTTTTTTAAAACAAGTTTGGTCTCTAAACGAAGTAGTCACTTAGGCACCAACAGACTTTTTGGGGGATTTTAGGGAGGAGATTGGAGCTTCAACTTAAATTTATATATGTCCATTAGGGCTGTATTCAACCAAAGAAAATCTTGGTCGACTGAAGTCCTGAAATTTTCGACTAAAAATCGACTAAAAATTACGTTAGAAAAAAAAAAACGTTAAATTAATTAGCTGTGCACTGTGCGCAGTACTTGTTGTCCGCCTAAATGAATTATAAATAAACATCAAAAACTAGTAGGCTATGTGCAGTATATTAAATCGTTTTTGACCTAATTATTTTGCACTGAAATGAGTCTGACACACGAGTCTGTCGGCTCTGACAGCGCTGCATCACCTGCGCAATATCATAGTAGCCAACTATTTTCGGAAATCATAGGCTATGTTGTCAACTAGTGATATCATCACAAGAACTGTTGAGGAATATGCAACATAATTTGGACAATTATTTTTGTCATATGTTATAATAAGTTATAACTGTCAGCCACTATCATTTCAGCCGCTCTGCATGTCCTCGCACCGAGCTAGGCTGAACATGAGCTCAGCTTCGCGGCTGAGACACGAATAGACTATTAACTTAAAGCTTTTACTCTTAATAAACACAAAAGGCACGTCCACTTTAATAAAAAAATAATATTTATTAAACAAACCAGATCAAGAGCAGAAACGAAATAAAGTGCATAACTGAAAAATAAAGCATCTTAGGCTCAAAACTAACACACAGCGCAATTGCGCATATAGGCTCCAAATAAAAAATAAAAAGTTAGGTTATCACACTAAAACATTGAAATATGCACATTCTGATATGTTCAGCCTACTCAAAACAGAAAGGGCAAGCTAACGCAGACAAGTGAGCTTACCACTTTTGGATGATATGTCACGTTTGTCGTCGAGCTGTGGAAAACTGTTGCTTGCAACTTTGCTTCGACCTTTATTCTCACTGTTACTTTCCAATTTTAACTAAATGCTACCACACTGAGGACTGACAATTAAACGCTCTCAAAATTAAATAGTATTCAGCATCAAAGCTTCTATACTTCTCGTTCTCTCTTGGTTTGGGCTAATCCAAAAAAGGTGAAAACAAGGTGGGTGTTCTGAAGACAGACTGTTACCTGTGAAACAAGGGTACTCTGACCCCAACCCGGTTAGTGCTTTCCACCAGATGAAATGAGCGCGCCTCAGCGCGGCAAAACTAATGAAATGAGCGCGTCTCAGCGCGGCAAAACTGATGAAATGAACGCGGCAAAAAATCGACCAATCAGAATTTTGGTCGAACCAGAACGTATCGACCAACTAATCGACTAATCGACTGGGACAATACAGCCTAATGTCCATAACTGTTTATTTCACACAGTAAACTTTGTACTAACTGTTTCTGCGAGAGTGTGGGCGGGACCTTGAAATCGCAGCTCAACTTCACGCACACTACTGCGCAGACCCGGGTCCCACGTTCACTACTGCGCGGAATCAGGTTCTTATCAGCCAAATTGGGACTTTGGCGGCTTCACTTTTCACCAATTGAAGAGAGTGAAGGGGCATGTATTCCGTATAAAATACACATCCGTGTATTTTTTTTACAGTCTATGGTTCAGACTCATGCCATTGAGAATTTGCTATGAATATTCACAAAGTTTACATTATTGACATTTTTCACTTGTTTTGCCTGTAGCTCGTAATTAGCCCGTGCACATTCCGACTCATTTTGCCAAGCGGTCACATATGTTGACAAGCAGATAGGACATCATATTTGGTCCGAATGCAATGATTGGACAAACATTTATTTTGGTCCTGAGACTTCCACAGAAGATATATGTACATGTTTACATATGTTTAATATTTACACCACTTCTATTATCGCTATCAGGATGTGAAGAGTTTCAACCAGTATAACAAAAAGTGTTTATAAAGCAAATTACCAACCCTACCTTTAATTCAAAGACCCTCAAACACAAGTAGTCACAGGAGTCATATTTGTAATGCATACTGTACTAGGAGGTAAAAAAGTAACGGGTCTCAACTGACGACATTTGATTGGAACACTTGAGACAGATATTAATACCAGATGTAAACTATTGAGAATTGATGGAAAGATTCTCACCTTACGAGCAAACCGCAGGTCTCCTTCAGTTCCTCCATTCTTCCCTCGCTCACTCTTAGAGATGCTACTACAACCTAATCCAGATGAAGACGAGGAGGACAGGGAGAGAAATGATGAGATGGACGAAGATTCTGACCTAGCGTGACTGTTATCCTGTGTCCTCTCAGGGTCACTGAATCCATCACATGCCCACTGAGAACCAGGACGATCCTGCTCTCCGTTCATACTGTAACCACTTCTGTTAGAGAGACTGGACTGAGACGAATGCCTGTCCCTGTCCTCCAACAGGTAAACATTTGTCTCATCATCACTGAACAAGAAACTGTTGTTGGAGCAAAGTGAATCCGGTTGAGAGGAAGGAGATTCTGAGGACTGCATGGCTGTGGGAAAGAGATGGAAGAATATATCTAGAGCAAAAGAAATAAAAAGCAAATTTGCATAAATTGTGGAACCCGAAAGTGAGACCACTAGAGAATTTTAAATTTAACAAATTGTTTAAATACCAAATTAATTCAGCATTCCAATTTCAGTTAAAATTAGACACTTATATGCATTTCTGAATGTCTGTATGTCTGTATGATTGGTTTTGCTTTAATGACAATAACACTTTATGCCATAAATGTTCCAAAGTGTTCTTTTTTTGTTAATAAATGTTCAAAATGTTCTTTTTTTTCCCTGATCGATTGCTCCTGTCTGCCTCGCTGCCTGCTGTGTGTGAGTGTGTTAGCTACGTCTAAGCCTCGTATTTCTTTCTGTTTTGAACCATCATTTACTATCATTTGTAGTTGTTTATACTACTAATTACAGTTTACATCTCAGATTAACCTAAGGCTACGTTCACACTGCAGGCTGAAACGACCCAATTCCGATTTTTTTTGCCCCTATGCGACCTGTATCCGATCTTTTTATGACAGTCTGACGACACAGATCCGATCTTTTCAAATGCGACCCAGGCCACTTGGGTATGTGGTCCAAATCCGATACGTATCCGATCTTTTGAAATGCGACCTCAATCTGAACGGCCAGGTCGCATGTATCCGACCCGCACGCCGTTGATATGCGACAAACGTCATAATTCTGCGTTGAAGTAGGCAGGAATGAGAAGATAAACAAGTTAGCTATCGTACGATAGCATCGATAGCACGCACCTGTCAATACACTCCAACGTGTTGCACTGTTATGGTCCGCCACAGACGTGTCTCTTCCCGTGAGTTAATCGAAGGCGCTCAAACGCTCTCCTCCTTCTTAATTTTCTTCTTAAAACGAAAAGATTGTAATTGTGCTGGCTCTGTTAGGAAAATAACTTTAATATTGCTAAACGAGCTCCCCTGTTGACAATCATGTTTAGGTACTTCCGCAAACAGCAAGTGACGTCATTGACCGTTGAGTACTCTTCTGCGCATGCGGGTCACTTCTGGGTCATTTCACGTTCACACAGGAAATCACAAAAGGTCGCATTTAATTGGAAATGTGAACGGCCTTGCAAAAAAATCGGATTTTTTCAAAAAATCGGAATTGAGCATTAAGCCCTGCAGTGTGAACGAGGCCTAATATCACTAGCTTCCGTTATTGTTAGCACAACACGCTAGTATCTCGCTAGCCTGTTAACATGCCACCCATGCCCTCAGTTATTTATTTATTTTTCTCGTGCGCGCCCGCGCCTCTGAGTTCATAAAAGCCCAGGTGAGTAAGAATCAGTCAACAAACACGTTGAGTAATGTCTTGTCCTGTTATTGTCACCTGCACCTCATGCCACATGTTTACCATAGCCTTCCTCGTCTGCAATATAGGGTTTATATGTGATAAATGCAAGGAGACAGTAAGGCTGACGGAGAAGATTTCAGAATTAGAGACACGCAGTGTAATGTGTTATTGCCTGTGCAGCCAGGCAGATGATGTCAGAGATCGCTCTAGTTGCGGATTACCGATTTCGGTATAACCATATTTTCCGAATTCCGATTACCATAACAAATCGATTTGCCCCACTCAGTGAAACACCCACTGAGAATTATGTTGATTGTAGGGCTGGGAATTGCTGGGTACTTCACGATACGATACGAGATGCGATACATTGTTCACGATACCGATAATATCACGATATGGCGATACTGCGATAATCGATATATTATCAGTAATAACTCACAATATATCATGGTTTAAGAAATACAAATATTTTTTTGTAATTAGGAAAATGTATCTCCATTATTTTTTTGGGATGAAACACAATAACAAAAACAACTTGTGTCTTATCAGTTGCAACAAAACAGCCACAGACACTATTTTAGTGTAACATTGCTGCAATCAGTAGTAATATAAAAATGTTTACGTCGAGCCAGCACAAACAACGGCTTTCTCACAGAGCTGCGGGTGATGCCGCGTGAGGTGTCTGTGCATGTGGTCGTGTTTCCCGTCTAGTGGACTTTTGCAAAGCCAGACATCCCAAGTCTCCTGGAAGTTCCGGGAGTCTCCCGCATATTGATAGCGTCTCCCTGATGTCCGCAAATTAGTTCTAATCTCCCGGAATCTAGAGCGCGCATGCGAGACAGAACATCCTGCGCGCATAACATACATAGCACGCGCACGACAGATAGGGAGAGAGCGAGAGACCTTGCGTGTGTGCCTCATGAAAGCTAGTCAAATCCAGTCAACTCGGATAATGAATAGAGCGTTTTATAACGCTTTTAAGATCGATACTTGGCAAGAGCGCATCGAGAATCAATCGCGGGAGTAAATATCGTGAGATATCGCCATATCGATATTTTGGCGCACCCCTAGTTGATTGTGCCCTGGTAATTGGCGATTATATTACACGGAACGTGAAATAATGGCTAATGTTAATCGTAAATTCTCCAAGATTGTTATTCACGTCGGCACTAATGATGTTCGCCTCCACCAGTCGGAGATGACCAAAATTAATATTAAAGAGGTGTTTGAACTCGCAAGTATGATGTGAGGCACTGTAATTTGCTCTGGCCCTCTTCCTGTTCGCAGGAGTGATGAGATAGTTAGTAGATTGTGTTCACTCAATGGCTGGTTGTCTAAGTGGTGTCTGCAAAATAATATAGAATTCATAGACAATTGGAAAAGTTTTTGGGGCAGACCTGACCTGCAGCCTGTTTCAATAAGGAGGTTCAACCAACTCTGAGTTAAAACTTGAACTCTGAGTTGACTTACCCTGAGATGGGAAACTCTGAGTTTTAGGTTACAGAACAGCTGAAATTAGTTGGTTCAATCAACTCTGAGTTGACTGACTCTGAGTTAAGCGCGTGCACCACAACTATAAAAAGCCATTATCAATGGAGCACAGATATTATGAGTCACCATGGCAACAGCGCCAGACAAAAAGAGGTGTTGGGTGTAATTAATTACCAAGTAATCTAAATATTGTAATTTAATTAAAGGAATTACTCTTAATTCTTCCGTAATTTAAAATAAAATATGATGCAATTACAATAAATAGACTACTGCATAGACTATAGACCAATTCAGTATAAAACAATAGTGGATTTAACATACATTTTTAAAAGGTATATTTTTTATGTAACCTTCTCCCTCTACACACTTTGGTCAATTCAAGAATAATTCATGCAATTGTATATTGTTAATTTGAAAGCATTAAAAGTGCAGTTTCTTGTCTCTCCTTGTATTGTTCAAGTGGTTGAGGTTGATGTAGGATTTAGTAATTAGTAATATGTAGACCAATACTTTCTAAAGATAGAAATTAGTACATTAATCGAATTACACTGTTGAAGATGTCATTTGTAGTTAGTAATTCATAAATATTTTAGAGTAACTTACCCAACTGTTATAATATCAGAGGTGAAACTGGAAGAATGTTATTCAACCTAAAGTAGGCTACTATTACTTTGATAAAATTTTACTTAAGTACAAGTAAAAGTACCAGTCTAAAAATCTACTGAAGTAAAAGTAAATAGTAGCTAATTTAAAATGTGAGTAAAAGTTTCTGAGTAACTTGTTTAACAGCGGGGGTGGGGTGTGTGTGTGTGTGGGGGGGGGGGGGACTCTCTCATGTAGGGTTGTAACGTATGAGAGTTTCACAGTATGATAACCGTCTCAGGAAATATCACGGTTTATGGTATTAAACAATTATTAAATATATAAATTGCATTATTAAATTACGGTTATTATTATCATCAGTTAAAATGACAGTTAAATAAATTAAACATTTGTTCAATAAAACATATCAACTAATTTCAATAATTGATTATGAATTAGATTAACAACTTATTTTTTATCATTAATAACTTATTAATATGTTTAAAAAAGAATTGAGTTCTATGAAATGTTTATTCCGATTTTTTTTAATGATTTAATACAAATATATTATCAAAAACGGTGGTAATCAAATAAAAGTTTAGCAAACGTTTTAATCCTTTTATTTTTTTGGCAAAGTGCTCAAAACTGATTTAGTCAATTAAACCATGGACAAACAATATATATTCCTTAAAGAATGTTTAAATACATTTTAGTATTAGTGTTGGTGTTTAAACACCACTTTCTCTTTAACAAAGGGGAGGAGACCACAAGAAACTCTGGGTTTACTGAAGAAAACCTGCTCCCGACCAGGTTAGGTTCACAGAGTAAGTTACCATGGTAACTGACTCTGAGTATAAGTTACCTCTCTTTCAGAAACGGGCTTGACTTACTCTGCTTTCTCAGGTTTGACTTACCTCCCTTTCTGAAACGGAAAACCCAGAGTTTCCCTCATTTCAGGGTTAACATACTCAGTTTTCACTTAACCTCCTTTCTGAAACAGGCCCCTGACCTGTTGAAAATAGATGGTATTCATCCCTCCTGGGATGGTGCTGCTCTTCTCTCTAGTAATTTGGCTCATAGTCTTAGAGATAAAACATGACAATCTGGGGCTCAGGTCAGGAAGCAGACAAACTGGCTAAACCGACCGTCTGCTAGCGGCCTCGCGTCACCAAGGTCAGATAAATCCCATCACATAGAGACTCGTTCACCTAGAAATCATCATAGAGACTGTGTCTGTTCCCCGAATTTGGGAATCCAAAAAAATGTCCAAACCTATCTAAGATTAAAAATTTAATTGATGTTCAACAAATAAAAAACAAATATAATACAGATGAGCAAACGATAAAGCTTGGGTTGCTGAATATTCGATCCCTTACTTCAAAAGCGCTCATAGTTAATGATATAATTTCAGATTATAACCTAGATGTGCTGTGTTTGACAGAAACCTGGCTAAAACCAAACGATTGCATTACTTTAAATGAGTCCACCCCGCAAGATTACTGTTATAAACATGAGCCTCGTCCGAAAGGCAAAGGGGGAGGTGTTGCTATAATTTATAGTAATATTTTCAAAACCAATAAGAAATCTAGTTTTAAATGTACTTCTTTTGAAGTTTTGGTGCTTAATGTAAAAATATATAGTTTAAACGATAAATCAAGTTTGAGAATTCTGCTGGCTACTGTATACAGGCCACCAGGGCACCATGAAGATTTTATCAAAGAATTTGCTGACTTTCTATCAGAATTAGTATTGACTGCAGGTAAAGTACTAATTGTTGGTGATTTTAATATACATGTAGATAATGAAAAAGATGCATTGGGATTGGCATTTAAAGACATTGTAAACTCAATTGGAGTTAGACAACACACGTGTCAGGACCTACTCATTGTCGTAATCCTACTCTAAATCTTATATTATTACATGGAATTGATGCCGTTGAAATTCTGCAGCAGAGCGATGACATCTCCGATCATTATCTAGTCTCGTGTAAATTACATTTAGTCAAGGCTGCAAAGCTGACTCCATGTTATAAATATGTCAGACCTATCACTTCTGCCACTAAAGATTGCTTTATCAATAATCTTCCTAATCAGTTTCATCATCTCAGCATCCTGGATAGCTTAGAAGAACTTGATGTTGCAACAGAAACGTTTAACTCGATCTTTTCCAGCACTTTAGACACAGTTGCTCCACTGCGTTTAAAGAAGATTAAAGAAAATAGTCCAACGTCGTGGTAGAACGAGCACACCCGGGCCCTTAAGAGAGCAGCCAGAAAAATGGAGCGAAACTGGAAGAAAACAAAACTAGAGGTATTTCGGATTGCATGGAAGGAGAGCTCAATTGCTTACAGAGAGGCTTTAAAAGCTGCTAGATCTGCTTATTTTTCAAACCTATTAGAAGAAAATAAACATAATCCTAGGTATTTATTTGAGAAAGTGACTAAACTAATGAAAAAGAAAGCTTCAAGCCTAGAAGTTTCCAAGAAACACAGCAGTAATGACTTTATGAACTTCTTCACTTATAAGATCGATAATATCAAGGACAAAATTATAACTATACGTCTACTACAGTATCGCATCAGGCAGTGCAGTGTGGTCTCCATGATGAAAAACTTGATTCATTTGTTGCAATAGGAGAGGAAGAATTTTGCAAACTCGTTAAATCATCTAAATCGACAACTTGTATGTTAGACCCTATACCGGCTAAGCTATTGAAAGAGATGCTTCCAGAGGTCATAGATCCTCTTCTAAATATCATTAATTCATCTTTGTCTCTAGGATACTTACCAAAAACCTTTAAAGTCCCCATTAAATGAAAATTGACCATACTTTGTTTGCCTAAATTGATCGTTTTGTGGTGAACAATTCATCCATGCAAGTCAATCCACACACAAAAAAAATTTGGCTTCGTAATCTTTAATCAAATTCTGAAAATGCCCCTCCCCTCTGCACTGGAGGACCTTGCCCGATGACGTAGGCTTGACGGTTTAGGTGTCTGCTTAAAGTCGGCATGAAACGGAAGTTGAGATTGTCATTTTTTCCTTGCTGTGACGTATATTCGAGTGAAATGGCTTCTGAAATTTGAAAAAATGTAGGGCGGGGCTTGATTCCGTCCTTCGGGAATTGATTGGATCGTTGGAGGACACTGACACTGACAGGTTCTCTGAGAGGCTGTGCTCCGATAGCCGCACCCTCATCGGCTCTGGCCGCACCCTTTCGCCATTGCACGTGACCGGAAGAGAAGAGAGGTTGTTTCGAGGGGGGAGGGAAGGGTAATGTATTTGATTAAAGATTATAAGGGTACATGAATTTTAAAAAAAATAATGAAGTGCACAGATAAATCATTTATAATAAACACTACAATATTACATATAAAAAGATTTGTCAAATTTGATTTCATGCCGACTTTAACATCCGTAATCACGCCCCTCCAACTGACAGTAGACAGGCACACAGCGTGTGAAATGAGAGATGGCGAGGAGGTGCATTTTTCTAGATCCAATCAGGTGCTAGTTGGAAAAAAAAAGCCACGCTCACTATTTTGCCTCATTTAGTATTCCGTTTCTCTCGGAAATACGTCACAGCACGGGAGAAAAGTCGTTTGCAACTTCCGGTTCACGGGGACTTTAAAGTCCCTGTAAAATCAAAATTAAGTATGTGTTCTGAGTTTGTCACACCACAGAAAAATGTGTTATTAGTCACCCAGCCAAATTTGAATGATAAAAAAGCCAGCAAGTACATAAAATAAGCTATCAAAATCTTGAAAAAATGAGCAGTAATCTCTGCTCTCAAACGCTAGGGGCGTGTCCGCTGGCTGCGCTGAAACCACACCCACTCGCGGGAAAGCTGCCGTCGCCAGACTCGCCACACTGAACTCTACAGCCGGAATGAATGCTCGCACGGTGGGCACGCACTGCCGATGATGGCACCAGTTGTCGGCGCGACGGGAGGATGAATGCGAGGCGGGAGTCGGTTCGGCCCCATTCACCAGTAACAGCGGATTATCAGTGATTCCCAGTTGTCTCCGACGAAAGTTTATAAAACTATCCCGTGTAAAATGATCACTTACAGAGGTGGGTTTTGGCGGTGATCCTCAGCTCTCCATCAAGGTGGCTCTTCACAAAATGAATCTACTTCTTCTTGCTGTAATCGTTTTTCAGAAATTTAAATAAGGACACCGATCTGTTTTGTACGTGATCCGGTGATCGCATCCAGGTAGTACGCATTTCCGTGACGAAGGCATAGCTAGCTAGCAATCTGTAGGCTGTTACTAATAATAGTACTGACAGTAACTCGCGATTGAGCGGCAAACTGATGTGAATGTGCTCTATTCAGTTGTTAAGTCTGACGTCATGCGTGACGTTTAGCCTCTTCCGGGCCCAAGCGCTCCGCTCGTCCACTCCAGATCCTAGACTACATAAACCCTTTTCTTAAAGGGCTTTTTTCGCTTCAATGCCAGTGGGTGTTAGGGATTAAGGTATAGCACCCACTGGCGCCAAAGTTTCTTCATTCGTTTAAGATTTGTAACTTACCTTATCAACTGCAGCCATTTTCTCTTATCTTTCTCATCACAGGGAAAGCAGTAGAATGACAGTTGAATGTCACTTTTTTTTTAACTCCGATCTATTTAAACAACAAAAACTCTGGCGAAAGCGGTAGGATGGTAGGGAGGACCCGGCCTTTGGACCCGGAAACAGTATTATCGGAGAGTGGTTACGTCACGACTTAACAACCGGATAGAGCATCACAGTCCCGCCCACAGCTTGAGAGAGCGTTGGTGCCAGACGTAAATTTCCCATTCATTTCTCCCATTGACATTTTGTAAAATCCATATCTAAAGAGTATAAGAGCATGTCTGAGGATAACCAGCTACGGCTGAACTCATAAGCATACAACATATCATTTCGAGTGAAAAAATGAAGAGAAAATCCAAAAAAAGTCAAGGGTACAAGCCTGTGTACATATTTTCATTTCCGAGCAAAGGAACTACTCCTCCCATAAACCACCGCGCCTCACTAAAGTTGACTGAAAGCCACCATGAAAGAGCCTTTTGAGTGACTTCCAAATCTGACGACGGCAACGTGAACTTTTTCCTCCAGTGAATTTTATATAGTGAATGTACAGGGAAACTCCTTTTCTT